>JASBNA010000029.1:0-537199 GCA_038087015.1 Cerrena zonata
AATCGAATTCCGTTGTTGCAACCATCTCATCTGACGCCTGGAAGCTTTTAGAGCTTCCAGGCCTGTTGTTGTATGATAGGTGTACGGTTTGCGGTTGCTCAGATCGAAAGCACTTATAGTCGCATACACGCATACGGTTATACACTGTAGAATGACGAAAGACCCGGTCTACACCGTTCTTTGAAGCTGGACACGTATTCTCACCGCCAGCGGGCTCTTCCGTTACGTCAAGTATCGTCAGCCCATATTTCCGGATGTCATTCACACACATCCTGGTAGACATTCCGTCTTGATAAAGTGACCTTCTGCTTCACAACCACTAAGACCCGGTGAGTTGTTCCCATGTCATCCTGACCACCGTGACCTCTTTTGAAAACGTGCGTTTGGCCTAGGGCGGTAAAGGACCGCACCAATTTCGATTGCTTCCGTGCAGAATATCACTCTGTCGACAAGAGTCTTCCTTAGTCCCAGGCCATATTTAATCTTACTTTTCTGTTGCGGTGGCAATAATCCTCCTCTTACATTGCCATCGGCGTTAAAGCAAGCTTTACATCCTTACGGAGAACATTGACAGATGTATGTAGTATCAAGCTTCAGGCTTGAAACGCCGATTGTTAGTCTCATCACGGCAACTGTCGTATGATTTAGTAGCTACTTGGATGCCCGACCCTTGTAAATCATTCCTACTTGGAGATCTGACCTATCTTACATCTAGACACCTCGGCCGACGTGATCAAGATGCATCATGCCGAATTTGATTGATGTTTTATTCACTATACTATTCGTTTCCTTCTGACATCTGGCTCGCCTGTAGATGTACTAGGTGATTTGCGGGTGCAGTCTTTCAGCTTCTGCAATACAGAGCCACGTCCTCCTGTCTTCCAATGCCCGGGAAACACGCATGGAGCTCGAATTCTCGCCGACTCAACACCGAAGGTTCTTGTTCCGAGAATGTAAGCCTATTTTAACTCTAACTCTTGGAACGGCAGCTCGCTACTCCATATGGCCATGGGATCGGTATAATGATATCATGGATTGTCTCCGCCAGCTGTCAGCTAACATTCACCACAACTTCGTGGCATATAGCTCTGAACTGCATTTAGATCTTCAGCTTCATCGCTCTTCAAGCCTTCAACCCCAGGGTCCAGGCGTCCCAAAATAGCCCCCGACTTCCCATGTCCGCACTTAGGCGGGCATAAAATGACTTATCTTGCATCCAGTATCGGGCATCTTTAAGCTCAATCCATAGTCTGATCTTTTTCCCGTCTGATCTGTAATCTACCTCGGCCTTCACCCCAAATATCCCACAAAAGTTATGGTCACAAGCATTTTGAATGCCCGCAGTATGGCAGGGTGGGACACGAGTACTAGAGTCTTGGTATATCATCTTCATACTACTGGCTTTCTACCTGATCACCTTGTATCTTTGACCCCCGCGAAATAGCAGCTCGGACTTGAAGGCTCCGTGCTACAACCTCTGCTTCCGACCTGAAACCTTGTGATCGGACATTTGGGTATGTCACAAATTTTCAAGTGGAACGAGAACCCTCACTAAATAAACTTAAAAATTAAATCAACATACTCATATAGCTGGGTAAAGCCATAACCCTCGCGTTCAGGGCAAAGCAGATCGGAGACTATCATTTTACAGGCATGGCTGCTTTCCTTGGATTTCTGAACCGATCGTACACAGTAAGTCACATCCCCTACACGCTCCTACAGAGTCCAGTCTGATCAGTTTTGTCCTAGGCTCTCAATCCACCCGACGTACCACGTTCAACCGACAGCCCACTCATAAAGTTTGGAATACTGGGTGCAGCGAAAATAGCTTCCATGGCACTCATTAGCCCCGCAAAAACGCACCCGGACGTCGTGGTTTATGGCATTGCGGCTAGAGATCTGGAGAGGGCGCAAGTGTTTGCGAAGAAACATGGGATAGAGAAAGCGTACGGAGGGCCCGATGCGTATCAACGTGAGTGATATCGTAATTAATATTCACTCTACGCAACTAACGCAGCTTGATCCGGTATCGCAGAATTATTGGATGATCCTCAAATCGATGTTGTCTACAACCCGCTCCCCAACGGACTCCATTATGAGTGGACAATGAAGGCACTTCTGGCTGGGAAGCATGTTTTACTAGAGAAACCAGCTGCTAATACTTCCGAAGAAACTAAGCACATGTTCAGTCTCGCTAAAGAGAAGGGACTCGTGTTGCTAGAAGCGTTTCATTATAGGTAGGTCACCTCCTTATTTCTTTGGATTATGTTGTGAAAAAAATATACAGGTTCCACCCAGTCATAAACCGAGTCAAACAGATCATAGACTCTGGAGAAATTGGGAAAGTGAAATCGATCGAGCATTTATTCACCGTCCCCACTGGGCTGCTAAAGTCTGATGACATTCGATTTAACTTCTCACTTGGCGGAGGAAGCTTAATGGACGAAGGATGCTACATACTCAACTGCACTCGATTCCTCATTGGCTCCGAGCCGATATCTGTTCTGTCCGCATCTGCCCAGGGTGCGGATAAAGATCCTAGGGTCGACCAAACTACTACAGCGTCACTATCATTCCCAGAAGATGTGACCGCTACCTTCACTTGCAGCTTAGGACTTCCCCCACGATTCGGTTTCATTCCTCACTCCCTTCCCAAGAACGAATTCAAGATCATTGGCGAGAAGGGTGAATTGTTTTGTACGTTTTGGATCATACCAACTTTCTACCACTATGTCGAGGTTACAACGAAGGACGGCGATACCACGAAGAAGAGAACTGAAAAGGTATATCGACCTCAGGATGTCGAGAGTGGGATGATGAGAAACTGGATGGGAGGAGAGTGGTGGACCACGTAAGTCTGGATTCTTGATAAGATATATTATCTTCTAAAATATCTTCTCTGCGTGCAGATACCGGTATCAACTTGAAGCGTTCGTGGATCGACTCAAGGGGCGTAGCTCAGACATATGGATCTCTGCCGAGGATTCAATTGGAAATATGAGGGCCATTGAGATGATATATGAGAAGGTAGGGCAATTTTGCTTCACCGTGGTGCATCGTCATCCTGAAAGGCATTTTATTTTACTCTACAGGCTGGCTTGCCTTCACGACCAACATCAACGTTCCAATCACCCTCAAAGGCACAATGACGATCGTCACAAATACCGAATTTTCCATTGTGCCCTCCTACTAGTGAACATAGAAAATAACAATCATAATCACACCATATTATTTGTTCTACTCTCTTCTCGCTACTGCTACTCCTGAAGCAAGGCGGTATGATATTCCAGTCGAGATCGGGTGATCCATACCAATACTCAGAGAACGCGCTTCCGATTGGGTTCTTTGACAAAATTATTTATTATCAAGAGGTTTCTGCGACAACATGCCGAACATACAAAACAACGTATGTCTCTATCGATTGTCACTAGTTGTTCAACTAAGGAAGCTTGGTGTTAACACATAAATGACAAGGGGAGTAAATAGTGTCTCAAGAAGCTGTATTTCAGATCATCGAAACGACAAGGGCCTCTCTAAAAACAATAACATGGCACTCCATGTATGTCAGTCCACATAAACGACACGTTCCGCTGATATTGGTTTATTGGGGCTGGAGAAGAAATCCGTGTCACTCGGGTTCGCAATATCATGTCTAAATTTTCCCTATGAGTAATGACACGCCAGTCTAGTAAATTATGGGAACTCACTCATCTCTCACATGCTGGGCCATATCGTTTCGGTTTAGTCCATGGGTTTCACAGTGTCGACACCACCAGAAAGGTTGAAGATTCATTCGTCGAATGGCATTTTCATCAGCCGCTCGATCCAAAGGTGCTAGTTTTTTGACTTCTTCCTCTGAAAGAACCTCCCAGAGACTAGTTTTACCAGATCCATAGGAAGGATGCCACTCTGTTTCCATATGAACGACCTAGACATTGGGATATAAAGACGAGTGGCATGCTATAGCAGAATTTAAACTCACGGCTTCTCTCCAACGACAGACCATTGGACGCCGGTAGGCCCGGCACCCATTACAAGACAATCTAGGATCGAGCCTGTCCAATTCCCTCACAGTTATCAACCGGTCTTGACCGCACACTGCGAGAATCCTCTCGAGAGTTGTATACATCACATAGTAATTCCCAGGGTGCCATGATTTCACGTCCAACTTGACGAGTGCTTGCACATAAGGATCGTCACTGTCTCCTAACCGTTCCTTGAAACGGACAACACCCTGTGAGCAATCATGGATAGCAGGCATGACGCCTGTGCTCGGAACAAGCTGACGACAGTCTCGGCAGCGAAGTATATGAGCTACGGCTAGGTCCCTAACATTGATCTTGGACGGAACTTCGGATATTTGTGATCGCAAGTATGTATCTAGCCTTCTGTCGACATTTTGCCTCCAATCATCAAGTATCTTGGGCAAAACAGGTATCAGCAAGTCAAAATCGACGTCGATGTCGTCTTCGCTTGTGGGATCCAGAAGTTCCCGGACCTCGGACGAGTTGGCAAAGTTAGCACACAGAGGGAAGATGTTTCCATAGGAACGTGCGAAAGTAGCCATTGCCTTGCGTAAAGATGGCATGGAATGTTCAAGGAATGCAAAGTACTCATCTGCGACACGACGTGGACGGATATGATTGTTGAAGTACTTGGTCACAGTAGGCTTAATGTTAGCCCATACTGAGAGATATATGTATGAGTTTATAGACAACATGAGGCAGGGAGAGAGTACCTTGATCGGTGACATGTTTTGCTTCACGAAAGACGGCGACTGTATCCAGAGCATATCCGCTATATTGCACCCAAGCAACGTCATCTTCATATCCGATCTTCTCTAACCTTTGGCAGATGCTAAAAAGGCGGAATAAATGACAACGAATATAGTTGGCAAGGAAATACTCACTCGTCGTATCGTTGCTTCTTGATCATCTCTATTTCCTGTGCCCGATCACGTTTGAAGTTCATGAACCATTCCCGACACTTTGCTGCATGCTGCGACTAGGATTAGCACGTGCAGAGATACACCCACGATCATACAGCGAAAGCAAATAGCCCACCCTTTCGAGCTCTGAGATCTGAGATTTCCGCTTCACAATAAACTTTTTCTTCTCCTTTTCGTCTGTAAGTTGTTTCCATTTATCTGCAGTCTCTTGTGCTTCTGACGTGAGAACGCTGCGCCGAGAACCTTGCAGAAATTTTTGAATGTTCATATAAAAAAGAGAGAACAATTTCGTACCTTTACTGAGAACGGCTGTCATAACGGGAGGTCTAACAGGACACTGTGGGGTGGGCCTCTGATATAGAGTTGTTCTAAAATGGTTTAGCATATCTAGATCTTCAATGCGGCGAAATATGCAACTCACTTGGTGTCCTTGCATTGGTTACATAGTCTCATGCGAAACTCCCAGACGACGTCACGTATTTGTGGTCGCGAACATAACTACAAAAGGAATCCAGAACCGAGAGCAGGAGATCAAATCAATGTGCTTACGTGGCAATAGGAGTCAAAACACAACGCCGCAAAGGCAGGTTCGCTCATCCCAGGAAATGGCTCCGGAAGGCCAGGCATACTGTTCCTGGCTTCCTTCCAGATATGGGTTGAGCTGCGATGCATCAGCAAGCTTCGAAAAGCCTTGTTTATTCGAGCAACGCGAAGAAGTTCTAATGGACGCAACCGATAAAATATCTAACTCGGGAGTCAGGATACAGGTAAATACGACATATAGAAGAAGTATGCTAAACGTACCTCACAAATGATGTCCATGGGCATCTCTAGGAGATCCCGCAGTGCACCTCGACCATTTCGGATTTCTGGGCTTGCTGGCTGTGTATTGGACTTCTTTGCATTTGGATGTGGTTTAGCTTTCTTCGCGTCCTTCGCTTTCAAAGCTGTTTTGGCATTCTTCGACTTTGAAGCTGCCTTTGCTTTCGGCTTCGAGGCCACTTCATGAGCAGTCTTGACACGCTTACTCCGTCGTGGCAACATTGGCTCCTAACTTTAGGATGGTGCTAAAGTTGAGCCTAAGCTCTGAAAGTTGTGGATGAGTTGTAGACACTTGTTCATTTACGAGGTCGCGTTGTGACGGTGACAAAGCTTAGGGTAATACTTACAGTTATAGGACAATTATAGCCTATTCAAGAATTCCCACAGTCTCACAATATTTGAAGCGTTATTGTGATGTTTACTATTTCGGTTGTATTGATTTGTACACTATCAATACAACTATGAGAGTACTAGTCAGTTGGAGTTTCTAATGTAGTATGCTATGAGGAGAAATGTGTAGTACTATGTAACAGTACAAAAGTTGCGAGAAAAAAAGGAAGCGAGGCAAGAGACGAAAATGGTATGCGACGAAGAGGTATCAGAGCGGATGAGATGCGACAAGGAGAGAATGCATGAGATGAGAGGATGTACATAGGATGGGAGGCATAGAGGTGCATAAACCATGGTTGAATAAACAACGAATAATGATACGTCAAGGATGATGCGCATGGGAGCAAGACAAAATAATTATTGTGTCTGTTGCTGTTGCTTTGCTTTCTCCACGCTCACCCTCAACGCAACGAGTAAGATCTCCCAGCAGAGATCCATAACACCCCACATGCCTTGGTCTGAAACACCAAGCGTGCAGACGTTCTTCACCAATCCGTTGAGAGCCAGAACCTTTCTCAAGATCGCCACCCAGCCCATCCTCTGGGTCAACTCGTACGCGTACACGCCGACCTGGCCTTGCCTTGTACCTGTGGCAGCAGCCGCTCGCATGGCTTCGCCGCCGATGTGAGGTACGTAGCGTGACATGAGCTTGAGTGGGTTACGAGTGTACATGTAGCTGAGAAGAGGGTTGAATTCTTCAGGGAAGGGGAGTTGGAGGCGGACGAAGGGGACATGTACTTTTTCGCCGGATGTGGATGGCGGATGGACGTTGTTGAATGGGAGCTGGGGAAGGGAGCTGCAGTGGATGGCGGGGATGATAGAGTGAACGGGGTGGAGGACGAGACCGTCCACGGGGAAGGTGCTGCCTGCGCTCGAAGCGTCAAGGGCCCGGCTTATGGCAAACACGTGTGTAGGTGGCGTGCACTCGGTATCGTTGAGTGTCATTTCGATGCTCTTCATGTTGGGGATTGAAGAAGGGTCAAGAGTAGGGAGTGAAACCGTCTTGCAGGCTTGCTCCAAGCTATAGGATGGAGGTTAGGAACGAAGCAAAAGAAAATGTATGTAATTGAAGACTTACGCAATACCCTGTTGTTCGTATACATCTCGCAGGTAGCGTGTTGGAACTTCTTCAAGTTCAGGTGCGACAGCAAGGATGTTTCCGCGTGGAACGGGCTTGCCAATGTTAATTCGAGGAAGTTTAGATGGGAGCTTGACCTTCTGGGCTGAAGGCAAGATGAATTCGACGGGTGCTTCGGAGACTGAGGAGAGTTGTGTCGTCGATTGCTGGGCGTGATTGTGGAGAGGAGTACGAATAGGGGTGATAAGCCTCCTACGAGACTTCAAGGGCCCGCGATCTGAGCCTCTCTGAAGACGAGAGGAGCGGTTGACTCTGTGGTCTCTGGAAACAGTTCGAGGGCGAGCGTAGGTTGCGATATCCCGTGCGACTTTCTCGGAGACAACGGCAGGACGAGTGTAATTGCTGGGGCGTCTACCGAGCACGTTGAGCTTGGTCGAGCGAGTGGGAGCCATTTCAAGTTATGGTTCTGCGGGGATGGAAAGGCTAACTTTTGGAGGGTGGAGGGGAGTGAGCTTTGTGTTGAACAGGGGCATCGGGTATCGTTTTATATCCAGAGAGGCCACACTGGATTTGTCGTGACACAAATACCTCGGGTCACGGTCACGATTGCTCTCCTGCCAAAAAAGGTGCGACACACACAACGACCCACAATCAATTCCTTGTTGGATTGCTTGACCCATCGGGACCCATACAATTCAGGCTAGCCGGATTGCCTGTCACCTCTCATAGCCTTGGCAACCTACTATGTGTGTCCTTGTCAGTTATACAATCACTTCCTCTTACCATGCTCTATGTCTCCTGGCGTCCTTGTTGTCCATATATACCTGCTATTGTTCTTTGCTGACTCGAATGGTTGACTATTTGACTGCGCCTTCTTCTATATCTGGCTATCCTGGATCCCTCACCATGTCAGAGGTCTTGACTGTATACCCGACATCGGCGATGGACGCTCTGTTACATTCCATCAGTGTACTACGACTACTATGTCTAAGACACCTAGCAACAACCGCCTACCTGTGTACCTGTATCCAACTCACCTTTGTAATGTTCATAATGGAGGACCTTTATCTTTTGCTTGTATATGTCCCTTTGCATCTAGATTGGGAGATATAAACTGCCGGTGTGCAAGATTGACTTGCATTATCTTTTGGACTGCATTTGTTGACGGAGAAGCGCTGCCTTCCCAAAGCAGCAACAAGTTTCGTTTCATATTGCAAGTCCACTTCCTTGTCAGTCAGTCTCCCTAACGATATAGACTCACCTCCGTCGTAACATACCAGGATGTGCTGTGCCGTTTATATTCGTTCCTTATAGTGTACATCCTTGTTGATGACACCATGAGGCGGTTTTGAAGAATTGCAACGAGAGGTGTTTGCACCATATGTTACGTTGCGGTAGTCAATCAGATCACCATGGTCTGTATCAAGTTGAAGTCGTTCCAGTCTATGACTCTCTTCATATCTTTTGCATAGACGTTCCATCCATCCTGTTTAGGATTCCTGGGACTTGTTCACTCTTGAACTCCATTGTCCCGGATCTCGGTTCCGAACTCCGATGTGAATTCAAACATGAACTTCGCGCTAAAGTTTGAATTTTGTTGCCCAAATGTTTCAATTTGACGTGTCTTGAGTTTCCTATCTGGAGGTTAGGGGTGGAATGTGTCCACTTGTGGCGAGTATCATGTAATTGTTCGAAGATAGATGCAGCTGAACCACACAAACAGGTGCAGCACACTTGGCACTATCTTAACTCCCTATATGAAGGGTTCGTAGATCAGTGTCATTTGTGTATCGCTGTCGCCTCAGGTTCTATTCAGGCGTCCTTGTATTGTCAGCATTCTTTGGTCATAGTCTTCATGGTAGAACGATGCCGAGTTCGCCACATGATCTTGGCTACATTCTGCGCAAATGATGTCTTGGTATCTGAGCATTCGCTGACAGTTGTTCTGGGAGAAGAACAATTGTTAGTGAGGTAGCGTTATCAGCGATCTTGGTTACCGAATCGCTATATCGGCTTGTTTTTTGTTATGCTTCAAACTTGTTATTGTATTGGCATATGTCGGTTTCCACGGGTCGCTCTCGTTCTTGTTCTTGTTGTCTTCGTTATTTTCTCCAGAGGCTATATAGGAGCAGGATGGTGCCGCTCTCTTTCATCGTAGGGGCCCATCGCTGGGATTGTATCCGCAAAACGAAGTGAGTCTGCAACTTGAAAGACACTTGACACTCACCCCATCGCTGACGAGTATGAGATGCCTTACTCATAGGTACGTTCTGCAATGGCAGACATTTTCTGCACTTGACGATGTCGATGATCGTTCAGCTTGGGCCCCAACTAGGGTTGAGCTTTCAAGCCTCAGGCTGCTCGCGCTGCGGCGTATCGACGAAGTGTTACTGTCGGTTCGTGGCAAGTAGGAAGACGGGCTCTACGATAATATGGTGAGTTCTATGGAGTATCTCGGTTAGTCGCTCGCTGTATGCGAGAGTATGGGGACGGTAGAGACATCGCTGCCATCCTCATACTAAACCTTTATCAACATAGAATATACGCCACGCTTCTTCTTTGTCTTTGACAGGCGGTGCAGAGCAATCTAGAACGGCTTGGCCCATTGTCCAGTGAAGCCACGAGGAGTTTCATTTTCCGCGCTGTTGGGCAGCGCGTCGGAAATGAATACACGAGGCAATGGTCGAATGTTGAGGGTGGGCGCTGAGGCGTCGCTGAGCATGCCTTGGGTGCGTGGCGTTTTGGGTATGCTAATCTTGAAGGGTTACTGGTTTTGACCATCGAGAGGGTGGGTCAGAGACTGAAGGGGCGCGTTTAGCAAGGAATGGCATGATGGATATGAGGGTCGTTTGAAGGTATCGGAGACGAGGCGGAAGGAATCACTTCCTTGGCCTCTCGAATCGAGAGCCTCGTACGAGGTTGTGAATGTCACGGTGATCATAAAGATTGGTCATCGCCGGATATAAACTGGGAGGACTCGTATAGGCAGGTGTCTGGGATGGGACGTGATGAGTATATGTCTTCACTCTGCAGGCGACGAGTGGGAAGGGACGTTGAGGGAGGATGGATAAAGAGCTCCAGTATGGAGGTCAATACAACCATGGTCGTGGCCATGAAAGGGACGGCGGGGCTCCCGTCTCATAGCTGCGACCCTCGGATAGGCCAGGCCTCATCCCACAACTATCGACACGGATAGCACACCGCATGTGCCACCTATCGTGTAGTTTTCTGCCACGTCCAGGAGCAGGATGTATGCGGAGGTAAATCTTGTGATTGGTGTGGCCGTCGAGACAGAGGGGGGTGGGGCGTGGTGTCCATGATGATGGTTGGAAGGAAAGGGGGTAGAGACTGTGACCGTGACATCTGCCACAGTTTCGATCCCGAGGCGCAAGGGCTCATACACAAATGTATTGTTGGCCGAATGAAGTCAAGACTCGGACTTTCGGAAGGCCAAGACTTACCAGCAGCGTTCACTGTCGAAGGGGGAGATGATATGTCTCCAGAGGTGTAATGATACAAATCGTCTATGCTGGGCTTCGAGGGAGCATACATGCAGATAACGGGCGGAGGAAGTAAGTAAAGAGGGTGAATTGTACCTTGCGTACACGTCGCCCTTTATGAACGGGCGAATTGACACATATTGGCGGAAGACGAAAAGGTTGGGACGCGAGCCTCGTCTCGTCTATGATAGTATAATTCTCTCACGAGCACCTGTAACATTGCCCGTTTTGTAGCAATGACTTGGACGTATTCCTAAAATGTTCTATCGCTTCTTTCCATGTTGATGTTGATGAACCTTCTTTAGCCGCTGGGCGTAGTAGAGCAACTTTTTTTCTTGGCGGTCGAGTTTCCCTGCTCCGACACTCATGTTCGGAAAAGGCTGGTTTGTACTACATTATGGAATAGAGTCAAAAGATGAAGTCAAGTTACACAACTCACTCGTTACAACAAAACAGGCTCGGTTCCAGCCTCTAGTGTTTGGAAGACAATCGTTCCTTCATATAAGATGTCGGATCATTCGGGATAAAGTATGGTATTGGCTTCGAAGATGAGTGTGTTTTTTATATTCCTAGATGCTTTCGTATTTTATACGTTCCTGGCGGCAGCGTAGGCTAACAGAAAACCTGGTCATGGTTTTAACTTTTCAATTATACAATTTCATACTCCGACTTTGAGTAGGCGCTTCCTATTCCTTCCGAGCCAATAAGTCCATCTACCCGAACACTCCTCGTCCGAAACAGAATGGATCCAAGCCTACAACCCACTATCACACAAAGTGTTCAACTTCTGTCGTGTCTTTCTTATGATGTCTCTTTGTTTCTGGCCCCGCTTTCTCTATTCGGAAGCGCACTAAAGGATCCTCTCAACTCTCTAATTCCCAAGTTGCTCGATGCACTCCTATTCTTTCTTAACATTGATGTGAAAACCGCACAATCTCTGCCATGGATTTGACCACCAATACCAAAGAGGTTGTCGTTACGCTTGCGACCAGTCCTACCCGACAATGCGACGCCCTGTCATCTCAAGCGATCTTAGGAACCATCTTGAAATACATGGCTGCTCATATCACCACACGGTAGAGATTTCAACCTTTGACAGAAGAGTCCCAGCAAAGATACAGACAACTTGTTACTTATCTCTTCGTAGCAACTTCTCTCTCATTATCCGCCGCTTCAACAAACGACGTGAACAATACAAACATTTCTTGGAAGCCTTTCGCCACCCAGAAATAGCCTACCTCTTCAACCACCAAATAGAGAGTTACCTTCAGACAGTCGATTTGATACACAACGCAATCGAGACTTTCTGTTCTGCGCCCATCGACCAGGAGAGTACCCTAAAGTTCTAGAGATGCTCCCTCATCAGAAGGAATTCTAAGCTGATGGAGAGACGGGACTGCTTAAGGAGACAGCAGCAGGCCGGCATCGATAGTGAGTGGATGACCCCTATGCTCTCCGCCGGACCGTGCTTACACTCACTTCAATTGAAGAAAAAGAGTTTAACATCATCTGTTATGCGGAACAACTTTGCGCTCCCCTTACTCACATCTCCACCATCCTAAGGCTATGCGCTTACCCAAACTATCTCGGGCTACACCTCCGAACTCAGATTATTCCCAACCTGCTCCCCACCGTAGATCCGCTGATCATTCCCGAATCTTGTCACGATGAGCATGTTATTCTCAATTTTATTCGCAGTGCCTCTATTGGGAAGCCAACCCACCCAGGCTATACTGCTGCTTATGAAGACGCTGCCACCTCACTCGTTAGGCAAGTGATACAAAATCTACGCGAAGACAAACAACGCCCGATTTCTGGACCCCATTCTGCATGCTTACTTATCCAGCACCACCTCAATAACCTTCATTCCTTCCCAAATTCGTACATTGCCATCGCAGAACCCTTACGTTTTCCAATGTGGAATCTACATCGACGCGTATAACTCGCGTGCTCGGCAGTTATGGTATGGGCCTTCTCGATCAGAGCAAGACATAGCCAAGTCTACCTGTTCATTCTTCCACATTCCAATAATCCGGAAGCCGATGCTTTCATCATCGGTCATATGAAGACCCCAATCAATGAGATCGTAGATAGAATGCCTTCCAAATGCCTATATGATTTGACGCATCTCCCCTTGGTCGACAAGAGGACAGTGCGTATGACAGGCTGTATTGGTTCCTCCAACAAGACTAGCGGGATGTTGAGTTGATCGGGCTAATTATAACTTAGATCATTCTGACAGGTACCTTCACCTCGTCATAGACTGATAGCCTTACGTTGTACAGTGATATAAATAACAAAAAAATCCTTCGCAGTACATCCCTTTCAGTTCAACCTTGGAGATGAATGTTTAGATCAAATAACAGCTGTTGCTAAAGTCGCAATAGCATTAAAAACACTGTTGTATGGATACTCTGTCGTGTTCATGCATCGCCCTGATAGATCGAAGCGCATAAATTAACAACGAGATATTGACATATGGAAATATACAAAGGCCCGAATTCCGATCTCACTATAATCCTCCAGCATAATTGTTTCGTCATTCTCGATCATGAAACTTCATGCATTGCATGGGGCGAGAACGTTCGTACACTTGTTATCGGAGCTTTCATTGCCCAGGGTCGGCTACAGTGCCTGATATCAGCTATCCTCACGAAGATAGGATGGGCCACCCAATAAGTAACGTACGTTTGAATCCGTATTGATCATAGTATCGCGAGAAACTTGGACTTGTACCTGTATATCACATTAGACTCTCAATTTAGCGAAGCGAAGATACAAAATGAGAGTGCGAACCTGATGGAGCTCGAGGGAAGTGGGTACGGTAGACTGTGGAAGGGAAACACCATTAAAAGTGATCATTTGCCCTTGCTTGCTGCGGAGGAGTTTACGAATGTTCAGACTACGCATCGATGGATTATCAGGTATTATTTATAGAAAGTGCCATAACTTACGCTCCGAAGAAAGAATTCGATAAAGCTGAGAGATCATGTAAATAATACTAGTTGTATCAAGATTCGGACTAGTATTGGTTTAAACATACCCCTGGCATATAGGATCGTTATCCCTCCCCACACTAAATTATTTCCGTTTGTGGTGAACTAAAAAATGAATCGTGAAGTTAATATTCAATAGTACGGTCATTTGGTTATGCCATTGCTCACGCAGATAAGAACGCTTCCTGAAAATGCACTAGACAATGATGGATCGTGAGCGAGCAAAGTCTACATACATCATATATGTATTTACTTACACCAACATGACGCCTGAGCTCACGAAGTAGAGAATAAGCCAACCAAGGATTCCTTGCGTCCTTTGAAACCAAATTTGGCACATGGCTTAAGATAGTAAGAGTGATACCACATCACCTTTTGAACTGAGATTTCCTACCAGTATGATACAAGTAGTAAACCATCGTCGCGGCGATGAACACGTCTGTGCACATGACCACCGAACAAGTCGCTATCATGACTGACTAAACATTTGTCAATGTCAGTACAATCTCCAGCGGTTGATTGTGATGTGGAACGTTACCTTGAAGATAAGGTTTGTCGCTGCTGCCATTGTTCCGACCCTAAATCTATGTAGAATCATCAACAGAATATTCCAATATTACACTCAAGGAAATTTATTACATGTAAACGAGACCTGCTGTGAAATGTCAGTTAATGGACCAATAATAGAAAAAGGTAACGCACTTAGGAAGAGACCAGAGAACGTGGTAAGTAGGGTAGTCTAATAATGTCGAGGGTCAGGAAGATTATGGCCATTAAGCCTTAGGTTGGAATTACCATTCCAATAAGCAGCGTAAGATTTCTGCTGACTGTCGACATGTTAGATGTTATCTACACGCGTTTTGAAATAACATACAGGTCCACACTCGGTAGATATAGAATCTAGTGAGGTCACAGCGATCAGTATCAGCCGATCAAGAATAAGCTGTGATCGTACCCCCTCACGGCAACCTCTGTCAGGATCTATACTTCTAACATCAATCCGATATCCGAAGTAATAAGGGAAGGTCTGGACAGCGTACTTGGAGAACTAATATGGCCTGTAGACAAAGAATAAGTTAGGCCATGAAAGCAAACGTACCCAGAGAACATACAGGAACACTCCTAAACACAGTACGGCATCAGCGCGCACTTGACAATAGTAAGAATAAGTATCGCTATAATGCTTACCAATCACTTTCGAGGATTACGACAGGATCCTGAACTGATAGCACCGAGTAGTAATACTGGGCACGTTGGGAAAAGACTGTGTAGACGACTTCAAGTAACCTATGTGTCAAGATTAGATTAACACAACATGGGCCGCAGCGTCAGTCATATATAAATTACATACATGACACCCGTCGCTAGCCACTTGAGCCACTTCGGGTCACGATTCCAGTTCTGGGTATATACGTAGAACTGGGAAATGGTGATACCGAAGAGTCTAGTATACATTGAAGATCAGACTATTCGAAGAGATCGTATTATTGTAAACCCAATGCGACTTACATGTTTGAGATGGCTGCGCCTTCAACGAAGCCGCCTATAATGGATGGCACGGATACGAATATATCCATTATACAAAAGCTGAGGTGGAGTAGGGAGGAGAGTTCAGGGACTTGGTGGGTGGGTGGCGAGTGTTGGACCATTTATATTTGAGTCAGTAGCAGGAAGCCAGAGTCCACGGAACGGAACCGTGATATAGGGGATGTACAAGTCGATTCTAAGTGTCATGAGTGATAGGTGACTATTGAGGAATGCAAAGACTTATGATTAAGTTGAACGTGAGATGTTTAAGTTTGACATCACCAAGGGTGAGCGTTTGAAAATGGCCCGATCGCATCGTCGCAACAGTCACTAGGAGCGCCACACAGTGAGGATATCCCAACCAACCAGTAAACAAATCTGAAAGCAGGTCAGCGAAAGATACAATTACTAGTAGTGGCTCTAGAATACCATTCCAGCACGTAGCGTAATATTTCACATGTTTGAGATGCTTAAACCCTCGATGAAGCCACCTATACTACAGATTGAATGGATGATGAATCATCGTGTAAAAGTTGAGGCTCTTGGTAATCAGAGAGTGCCAATAATCCGGTATCTGCGTGTCAGGATGCTCTATGATAGTATCATTTAAATACTAATGAATCGAGATATATGATTGAGTCCACGTAATCATCGTTGTAATGTTAGTACTTACGTCTTCCAAATTCTCCCTAATCGAACAGGAGTCACGGTGATAAACAATAGATGAAGGGTATGCATACATTGTTCGAGGGTTCTCAATTCAAAGGTCATTTCGAATCTCCACGATGGGTTGCCGATTCGTGATTAACGACCTATATTTCTAATACATGTGCTCAAAAATATTCACTCACCTATGCAAATCAGGTTGCCTTGTGATCAGAACTGCCAATGCTTGCGATGCGCGTTTGAGGTTACCTGCTAGAAGCCCGATGACTATGAGAAGGTGACACTCCACCTCGAGGTCAGGGATTGGAGTAAACTAATGGCTCATATCACAGATAGATCAGCAACAGGCTGCACAGCCGAGGTAGCATGTCCTTCGTCTCAGCTACCATATCAGGTACCCAAATCGTACCATCCTCGATTCGAAAGATTACTTTTGTGAGAAACCGGACTCAAGACCTAGAAGTAGAATCCTAGGAAGAAAGGCTTAGTGGTCGACTCGTATTTGAAGCGGAATCGATACTGTGGTGTTGGAGTGTTCGTACTAGATTTTGAGGAGAAAAGTTGCAGTCACCATCACCGTGACGGACCGCGGGTGACTCTGGGTAACTGTGGCAAGTTCAAGTTGGTTTCTCAGATCATATCGCTAAATCCGAGTCCGTAATTTAATCTGTACAGCACAGCCACCGAGACATAACTTGTAGCGGTCTTCAACTTGACCTGGGTTCCAATACTTAGATTTTTCAAAGCGTGCTTAGTTACAGGAAGTACTGACCGATCGTACTAGTATGGAAAATACCATGTGCATTATATTGCGTAGCTCTGGAGCTACATAAGACTCAGATGTTCGAATTTCTCCAGGTTTCGGGAGAGGGATTATAATAAATATAAAAAACATCGATTGGATGTGTCTGAATGATCATTACCCGTAGAACGTCAGTGGGAATCCTAAGAACTCGCATTGCGCCCTCTCCTTGAAATCAATCATGAAACTCGGCGACTGCAACTGCCGCAAAGGTTTCCCATTGATATTACTGGTCGTCACCGGTTCCCATTTGCTCATTGCTTTGAATTGAGATGCAGTTTCCGGGAAGCCTTTCGCGATTAGGAAAGCGGGGTCTGGATTGGGGTTGAATGTACGTGCGAACGAAGTCCAGATGTCTACAGATTGTTGCATAAAAGGAAGGTCTTGGTCGTCGCGGTATGGGCGGTCGGTAGTACTTGGGATAGTTCCGAAAACGTAGAAGAGTTCACCAGAGTGACACCTAAAACGATTTTTGTGGTTAGAATACATATCAAACGGGTATATAGCGGTATTCCTACTTGTAGTATTCTTTATTAGTATCGCCAAATGGATGAGCATCATCAATCGGGGCCTCGCATCGAGGGAAATTAGGAGAAAAACCAGGAGTTTGATAACTTCTGTTGAACTCGTAGAACCAGACACTCTTGAGAAGATTATGTTTCACGGCTGAGAACGCAGTGGCCTGATCCAGGCATCTGAATTCCACGTTAGTGGTGACCCTGGAAGTGACGTTGAATGCGTTCGAGATAGGATCCGAATCAGTGGGGACTGGGAACAGCGTGCTACCAGTGACGTTTTGAGGAAGCCCTGCAGCAGCGAGTGCTTGAGATACATTTCCATTTGCCTACATGCAAGTGGGTAAGTCAGCTTCATACTTCGAAAGAATGAAAAACTAGTTGAACGACGTACAGGAGTTCCAATAAAAGCTGCGCCATCATCTCGCATGAAACCCATTAAGGTGTGGACATTTGCTATAGGACCTGAGCCGTTAAGGGGAAGCTGAGTTGATGTTAGGAAGGTCCCGTCAACAACCAAAAACCTGAGTAAATATGAGTCATGATTCGTCAAGACATGAGTAACCCCTTAACATACTTGGCTTGGTCCGGTAAGGCGACTAGTTGGTGCGGATCAAACGCCCTCAAACAAGACAACTGGTCACTTGCGGTATCACACCCAGTCTCTTTCAAGATTGGGTTGACTGCGAGAGCGACCTCCTGAGGAATGGT
This sequence comes from Cerrena zonata, assembly GCA_038087015.1. NCBI lineage: Eukaryota > Fungi > Basidiomycota > Agaricomycetes > Polyporales > Cerrenaceae > Cerrena > Cerrena zonata. Next base: position 17,956 of record JASBNA010000029.1, read on the forward strand.
GAAATAGTTCGAGTACGTAGACGCGAAATTCGATCCGTCTAGGTTACTCATCGGTATAGCACCTGCGAACTTTCCAATAGCTTTCGGTGAAGCCATCAAGGCTCGTACCGAAGCAGCACCAGCAGACTGTCCAAAAATCGTAACTCGATCTGGATCGCCACCGAAAGCAGTAATGTGCTCGTGAACCCAGTCCAAAGCAAGAATCTGGTCCGCCAAACCGAAATTGCCGTTAGTCTTGCCATCTGCTAGAGCGAGGAACCCGATGGTAGAAAGACGATAGTTGATGGTGACGACCACCACATCACCCCGCGACACTAGACCTCCACCGTCGAAGAGAGAATCAGAAGCTTCTCCGCTTGTGAACGCGCCTCCGTGAATCCAGAACATGACAGGCTTCAGAGATGACTTGGGAGCGGAACCTTGGGGTAATAATGGAGTGAAGACATTCAAGAAGAGGCAATCCTCGCTGCTGGAGGGATTACCGGTTTGGACACAAGGCGATCCAAATTTTGTCGCAGTGATAGATTTGGACTCGGTAAAGCTGGACGCGTATGTGAAACGTTCAGGTTTGTTTGCATATGGAATACCGAGAAATCTGAATGAACGAATGTCACGGAACCTGCCGTACTTGTGAGTATCCGGCTTTCATATACCCTGCGTAAAGGAAACGCACCCAGTAAACGTCAAATCTTGAGACGTGACATTGATCAAGTTTTGTGGTGTAGGCGTAGCGCCATCGCCGGCACTCTGGGAGCACAAAGCAGGTAGCTGGGTTGAACAAGATACGCTGCTTTCGCGTCCATCTTCGTCCACAGCTCGACAGCTCTTGCCGTTGGAAGCGACCCAGAACTTCTGACGGGATACAAATGTTCCTTGGAAGGTTTCGGAGCGTAACACTGGTGTGATCTCCTGAGAGAAAACGGTTTGATTCACGTCCAATAGTTGTTCGCCCAATGTAGTACACGCAGACGCCGCAAGCGAATGCGATTGTTTGGCTAGGATGATCACGCTTCTGTGCTCGGATACAGTGGTCACTGGAAAGAGCAGTGTCAACAAATAGTGAGTATGCAGATCTGCGTGAGTAGCTTACGATCCAGATCGTTGTGATATAGCAAACGGATGGGACCTTTTGCAGCAATGGGTCTCATATAAATGGCTACCAGGATCACCAACGACACTACTGAGAGCCTTAGCATGGTGACTCGTTTGAATCTGCGTAGAAAGCGACTGTTCTCTGACGGGAGTAAGCAATGCGAGAAGCCATCATGTCTGTATTTAAGCTCACCGGGAAACCCATCCCTCCCCCTCGAAGCTGGAGCCATTCGGTCTCGAAAGAGTCGCAGTTCGTGATGGCTTGGTGCGGGATTTGTTCTATACTCGTAAATCGAAGCATGGTGGTAATAGGCTATGCATGGTACGAAATACTTTCAGTACTCAGGTGACTTGCGCGTGACCAGCACAACGCCGTTCATTCCTCGTGAGTCGTGTATGCATCCGAAAATACAGCGATCATAAGACAAACTGAAAGCAGGCTAGTTTTCGCGCGTTCAGACTACGCCAGGGAGTGTAGTTTTTCAAGTCGTTCATGTATTTTTAATACGGAATTGAGACGGTTCTGAGGAATGTAAGGATAGCTGTAAAGATTCACAGAGGTATATTGGGATGGTCACTGCAGTTCTGAGATGGAACTCGGGTGTGATATTTAATATGGTGGCTGTGCTGTGGGTATGCTCCAGCGCCTCCCGGCACCTTGTCCATGGCAGCAGCGTTGTTACTTTTTCCGAATCCTACTTGTACACTCAGTGAATTTCTGAAGTACTTTAAATAATCCAATCTGCATACAAATATTTAACTCCGATGAGCGACGGTAGAAAGACAGCCACTAGTTAAACTATGATTCATCATACCATGTTGCTTCTCTCATCAGAAAGTCGCACTGGGCGTGAAGAAATACTTTCAAACGTTGCAGGGTATCAAAGTTACCTTCTCAGTAAACATCAGTAGGCAAGTCCACTCTCCGTCATGTATTCGCTTTACTTTCCCTATCCGCTAGCAAGGGACTGGCCCGGATGTCTGCATATAATGGCCTCGGGCCTCGCTGGACGCCCCACCCATTGTTTCGCATTTTGGTCGTACAGTACACTTGCTCATACTGCATATGGTAATACCGCATAATTCTCATAATGCATCGGAAGGTGGAGGGTCCCAACTCGGGAGGCGGGGAATTTGGCAGAAATGTGCATATTGCATAATGCATAGCCCTGAGGGTCGATTATGCATTACCATGGAGCAATTTTGGGGGATGGGAAAGTATTTACCTTCCAGAAATGGATGTTCACTCGAGGAATTTTGAAAATTTGACTCAGAATAACGAATATTAATGCATATTACAGCATATCATGCAGATTCTATGTTGAATCTAGGTTAGAATCATCAAAATTCCCTTGTACTCTCATGACTAGAATGATATTAATCTATAATTAAGTCACATGCTCGTTTAGACGCCCACCTCGTATAACATATTTCTCATAATGCATAGGGTTAGGGTGTCTCCCGACAATATGCAGTATGAGCAAGTGTACTGTACATATTGTTATCTGTTGAAAGTACTCAAGCGTCCCTGAGCTCGAAGCTTGATATCAACCTCCACAAATCAAAGATCGTCGAACCCTTACGAGATGCCTACCGAAGTTCACAACGGGGCTACATTGACAGTTCTTATCACTCGCGCGAGAAGAGAACGTTGTTCAGCGTAGAGTGGATAGGGTCTATGAGGAATACGAAATTACGTGTGAGTCAAGTTCGACGTTCATCTTACATCTTCTATCTATCATGCTTCCCTTTCTTAATCAGCGATAACGGGATGGAAAACACTCACATCCCATGAGATTATGGCACAGGCTCTCAGCAGGTGTTTATCATATATGTCAGGTCGTTGAGATTCAAATAGTGCGGGATAGTCCTCCAACTCTCAAGTCCACTGAGCCGAATTTTCTTTTGGTTTTCGTTTCTTAGGAGCTCACGATGAGTGACCTTGCGTCTATTCCATCTCTCATCGGTGGCTTTGTCGAAGGAATAAGCATCTCAAACATGTAAGCCATGTTACTTTACTTCATCTTCTCGGATATTTATGCCAAGCTAGACTATTTGGTATCACAATCGCTCAGTTCTACGTGTATACACAAGCATGGGATCGTGACCCGAAGTGGCTGAAATGTCTAGCAACCATCATTATGTATGCCGCACACTATACACATCAGATTGACTTGTACTTATTCCGTACCGTCGTAGACTACTCGAGATTGTTTACACAGTATTCTCCAATCGTGCCCAGTATTTCTATTCCGTGCTCGCTATCGAGAACCCTGCCTTGCTATTCAAGATCGACTGGTATGTCTTACTGCGATTATATTTTGAAGTCAATGTTCTAATGCTGTGATTATCATTTCAGGAGCGTTCCTGTGTGTTCTTCAACTTAAATCCTCTCGTCTTCCAGAATTAACTTCTCGTTACAGGTCTCATTGACTCTCGAAGCACGTTATTATGCTCATCTTACATAAATGTCTGGCTCATAATCCGACTATAGGTTCTTATTGAGATTGCTGTCCAAGGGTATGGTGGCTGCTCAATCCTGGATGACTGGAAATGACGTCCATGACACCATTAGGTTCTACATATACCGAACATGGATCTGTACGCAAATCTTCTGTGGTATAACAAATCGTTCTCTAATCATGTGGATAATAGTTAGCAGAAATATTGCGCTCCCTGTCGGGCTGGCAAGTCTAAAACACTAGTCCCGACAATGAGTTTGTCTAACACATCATTAGAGTCTCTTGTTGGCTACCTGGGTTGGCCTCTTCATCGGTATGATTCTTCGTCTTATCAGTCATCTATTTGTTAACATGCATAGCAGTCTGCATCGCCGATACGTAATGTCATTTTCGATATGCTCTTTTAAGCTCGACTCAAACTGTTTGACATCATCTAGGGTCAAGTATAAAACATGGACGGCATTGCAAGAAGGACGAGGTTTCAAGGCATGTCCTATATTATTAGTGAATAATCATGCTGATATAATCACGTTGTAGTTATACGTGGTATTATCTATATCTCTAACCATCTGCTCGGACATGATGATTGCTGCTACTATGGTCTACTATCTACATCGCAGACACTCCCAGTTCACGAGGTATAATTCCACCTGTCTTGCACCATAACCGTATTCACTGTTCAATCATAATTTATAGGACACAAGGAGTCATTGGCTGGCTTATGCTGTACTTCGTGAGCACGAGTGTTGTATTGGTGTAAGTTCACACATATATGATATACATGGCATTCATTCACATGTAATTCATCATAAAACAGCGCACTGGTTGGAACGGTCCTGATTTGTGTAAGTGGTAGATCGAACTCTCTTAACGTTGAATAATAACTCAAGATTTCTATCTAGTTCCTCGTAGCTCCCGACAACATGTTATGGGCCGGGGTGATTGCATTGTATGCTAGATGTGCGTCTTAATTCATGATCTATCACTAGACCGACACAACTAATCAAACATATTCAATAGCTGTGTCGAATTGCTTCTTCGGAGCGTAAGCCATCGTTCCCGTGACTCTATTTCCTCAGAATTTATATAATGCCTCAATCTTTCGAATACGCAGACTCAATGCTCGACAAGTTTTACGCGGCAAGAAAGGTCAAACAGTCACGTTTGGGGGTGTTTCCATCCAAAATTCTCACAGCCCTACATCCGTTGAACTACACCAGGTAGGTAGTCATATCATTACCTTATTTATATTCATTGAGAACCGCCGTAAATTGTGTAGGTTCAAGTCCGAGTCGGCAATGATACTACAATAACGATGGGCTCTAATGTATGTGATCTGATATCGAATTTCTACGACGTTTTCTGACATTAGAAGTTGTAGACAACCCTTGAGAATGGACACTGCGATATTAAAATTGAACGCTCTTAGCGTAGCGTGAAGTCTTAGTTTCGAAAGATCGTTGTATAAGAGGGCGAATAGACCACACTACACGACCTAAGACAATAAAATGAATTATCATAATATATCTGTCGAAGCATCATGCAATATACTTATGTTGCCTGTAATCGTGACGGGTTGTTCAAATTCGACAATAGCGCAGTATCCTTCGTCTAATGCTTTCACAATATTAAACAATCGCCATGCGTCCATAGCGTACCCAAATCAGGAATAATACAAAGCTTGCAAATTGATGAATTTAAAAAAGCTAAAACTACGACAGTCATAACATTGTCCTGAGCTAAGAACATTTATAAAACGATGGGGGAACAAGAACAATCCGAAGAAGAAAAACAGGTCATTAAAGGTCGTAACAAGGTCGTAAGCACATCGTTATGCAAGATACGCTACAAACGATAAGGAATTGGGTGGATGGTCGCATACGCAAGAGCGGCGAGAAAAAATAAAATGGGAAGTCGGTCGGTATATAGAACAAATGGGTAGTAGAAGCATAATGTTATGCAAAGATAGTCACAGACATGAAGAAACGAAGAAATGAGACGTGAAGTGGAGATTCAAGCAGAGTGATCATAGATCATAGCATGGTACATCGACACGAAAGATTGGTCAATATGGATAGCATGTCACAAACAAAACGTTACTTGTCCTGATCAAAGAACGCAACAAGCTGTCCAACAGGGACCTTCGGTCGCCCAGTCATCACCTTCGGTGGCGGAGGCGCAGCACTAGCCAGTGCATCTTTCGTCTGTTTTCTGATAACCAGCGGATCCACGAACCTGTTCAACGATGTCGAAGAAGACGAGGGAGAAACTCCATCAGACAAGCCCAGCCCCAACCCATATCGATCCGTGGATTTCGAACGAAGTCGAGAATGCGAAGATGTGGATGGTGCACCGACATTACGAGCGGTAGCTGGGCCGTTATACATCGACTGTGGGCGAGCGCGTTTCTGGGGTTTGGGAGAAGGTGATGGTGAGACACTGTTCCGACGATCTTGGAGGTTCAGAGGGGCGGTGAGTCCAGCCTGCCGAGCTGCGGCTTTTCCAATAGTCTCGTCATTCAGATCGTAGTAACTATCGTCATCATCTGTATCCTGTGTCGATAGGGATTTCATCGACTTGGGTGAGGAAGAGAATGTAGCGGTAGCGAGTTCGGCAGGTTGACCATATTCACGACTGCGTGACTCTGGATTCATGATGGGTTCTCCGAGTGCCACTGTATACCTCTTCCGAGGTGTAGGACTGACACTGCTCTGTCTTTGAGTAGAGGAAGGTGTATGAAGGGTAGGTGGACTAGTGGCACGAACGGGAAGACCAGAAGTGGAACTTGATGGCTCGGGACTGCCTCCAGGTAACCCAGAAATCGACATCCTTGGGCCTCTCAGAGTCGAGGGCGGCGGTGAATTGGGAGGAGAGAAGGGGCCCTGTCCTATAACGACAGAATCTGGTGGTGTAGCATAGTCCCCTGTGGGGTAGGGTAATCTCGTTCGAGAGGCTGAGCCTACAGGCGGCGGTGAAGTCGTTGGAGATGTAGTAGGTTCCCTCGATCTTGGCGGAGTACGAGTTGTATGCACGAGGTTGGCTGAAATAGAGCGAACAGCTATCGACGAGCTCGTTGACGGAGCTCTACCGAGCCCAGGTGGACTACGGGATGGCCCTGAAGAAAGATTCCCAGGTGCCGTCACCATTTTCGCCATTTCCCGACCAAGTTCACCGATACGACCTTGAACTTCAGCGAGTTCTTCTCGTATCTCATTCAGAGCATCAGCAGGTGCCAGGTCGCCAGTCTGTTGTGTTTCCACGGGCTTCTGGCTACCAAGTTCCTTTTCCTGCTCCTTATCGACAAGCCAGCGCTCAACGTCGTCCATACGCTCTTCGAGCGCACGAGTATGGCTAACTGTCCATTTCTCGAGTTTCTCGAAGCGTTGTGCAATAGTTATTAAGGTAGCGGGGATGTCGAGAACGCCATGCTGGTTAAATATCGCGTACATAGGTGTTGCACCACGAGAAGGAGAAGCGGTGGTAGACTCGCTTGGGCCTCGTACAGGTGAAGGTGCAAGACTGGGAGGAATACTAGGAACGGGGACACGAGCAGGACTAGGAGAGACTGGGGACGAGTTCATAGGACGTTGAGGGTGAGGAACATTGGTATGTAGCTTGAGGAACGCAGGATCTTGGAATTTGTCCTCTGGAGACGATGGCCATTGGGCACTTTTCGACTTGTCCTGATACTTCTTTGCTTGCTTTTCCTGTTTCTTCAACTCTTTCTGGATCTCCTTCTTTTCCTTCTCGATTTCTTTCCGCTCCTTCTCGATCTCTTTGTCCCGCTGCTTCGCCTCTTGTATAATTTGTTGAGCAGGTGTAAGAGGATCTTTCGTAGGTGTCAGTTTGGTCTTAGCCAGGGACCACCAACGTTCTTTCTGTGAGGGCGATGGGGAAGGTGGAGTCCTCGGTGTACCTTGGTCGATGGGCGGAGGTGGAGGGAGGTTCGGTGAAGTATGATCTCCATCAAGCATAGCTAGGACGCGTTCCTCCAGTCGCTTTGTCTCAGCTTCCCTGCTCATGATGAGTTCGGCCTCCCTGCGACTCTTCTCGCGTTCTCGTTCAGCTTCAGCTTCAAGTTCCTCGTCAGTTGGGAGATAGTTAGGCGAGCGTTGGCTCATATTGCTCATCAGGGATCCCACCCGTTGCGCAATATTGGCAGCAAACTGTTGGACAGAAGCTGATGGGGATTGAGGACGCTCTCCCCACTGATGACCATTCTCGGATTCGTTGTCGGACCCACTCTCGCTTTCAGGATCTGCGGAGAAACCATTCCGTAATGGGGACGGAGGGCGTCGATTCCCGTACACAGGTTCGGGCTATATATTGAAGAAGAGTTTAATATACTTAAGCGCATACATAATACAGGGAGGTCACTGACGAGGTTAAGCGGAGAGGGCGGAGGTGGGAGAGAGGGTGAGGTCATTCTCCTCTGCCTGTTGATCGGCGAGCCTGAAGGAGGAACAAGGTTAGCTGCAGAGACGGAAGCAGAAGATCTGTGAGAAGGAGAGGCCATCGTTGCTGATGTCGATGAGCGCGAGGCCCCCGACGCGGTCGTCGTTGTCGTTAACGTTAAATGTTGAATTGCAAAGTTGAACGACCTTCACATCGTTGTGCCGCACGGCGAGCACAGTCCGGCAGTTCCCGACCGAGTAGCGCCCATTTCATTCTGATCCAAGTCTCGGTCCAGTGAGTCCAACTTGCTTTCGCTCTCACCTCTCACGACAACGGCGACGACACTGGTCACGATGAGTGCGACGACGTCTAGTCTAGAGCCTCTTTTTACGCTCCTATCTTATTCCTATAACACGCTTGAAACAAACTTTCACAAGTTACCCGGTTCATCTGTCATCTCTCGATATGTCAAGTCGTCACATCAGAATGACCCAGGTCGTACTTTGCTTGAAGTCATTCTCATCATATTCGCCATAAGGACACTCTTACAATCACGAACACGCGCAGACAATTCTGGAAAACACTTCATCAAGTTTGACGAAAAGGTACATATCCATCGTCTTAGACTACGCTTTGCAGTACTGACCTTATCTCGACTACCAGGAAATTGACGAACTTGTTGACGAATGGACACCTGAACCCCTTGCTGCAGAGCTGTCACCACAGGAAGAGGCCGAACTTGCTTCTATTCCTGTCATTGTCGGACCCACTGGACCTAAACCCAAGCTTGCCAACGGCAAGACTGTTCTAAATCTCGCTAGTTATAACTTCACGGGCCTGGCAGGTAATGAAGATATCAAGGCTAGGGCTGTAGAGACATTGAAGAAATACGGTCTCGGAAGTTGTGGTCCTCCTGGTTTCTATGGAACTCAAGGTACGCGTTCACAATACACTTTTATAGCCTCCGTAAGATATCAGTCTGACATACAACCACAGACGTGCACATTCAGCTGGAACAAGACATTGCCGATTTCTTGGGCACCGAGGCCTCTATTCTCTACTCGCAGTCTTTCTCAACCATCTCTTCGGTCATTCCGGCTTTCTGCAAGCGCGGAGATGTCATCGTTGCTGACCGGGGAGTCAACTTTGCCATCCAGAAGGGTCTTCAAATTTCTCGATGCACGGTTCGATGGTATGACCATAACGATTTGAATAGTTTGGAACAAGTGCTCGAGGCGGTAGAGAAAGAACGTCGCAAGAAGCGTGGACCTTTGACTCGTCGGTTTATTGTCACTGAGGGTATCTTCGACCTTGATGGTGCTATGTCTGATCTTCCGAAATTGGTATGTTTACAATGCTTTAAGACCTGTTCGAAATTGACTGAGATTCTTGCAGGTTGAGTTGAAATTCAAGTACAAATACCGACTCATCTTAGACGAGAGCATCTCTTTCGGAAGTGTTGGTAGGACCGGTCGTGGCCTTACAGAATTGTACAATGTCCCCGTACGTATCCTGAGCTTATGTTATGAACGCCTAGCTGACTCGGGTATAGGCTTCCCAAGTTGATATGTTGGTTGGCTCCGTTGCTAATGGATTGGCTTCTGGCGGTGGTTTCTGTGCTGGCTCTAACATCGTTGTAAACCACCAAGTAAGCATCTAACCATTCTCTTAATCAACATCTAATCAACTGTCCCCAGCGTATCAACGGAACTTCTTTCGTCTTCTCCGCCTCGATGCCTGCCCTCTTGACTGTTGCCGGTTCAGAAGGAATCAACATCCTCCGCAACACCCCCTCAATCCTCTCTACTCTCCAGGAGAACATCCGTGCTGTCCGTACTATCCTAGACAAAGTCGACTATATCACCATCCCCTCTCATTCAGCTTCAGCCACCATCCATCTCTACGTCAAATTACCCTCCCCAATGCATCTCACCCCCAAAGCCGTCCCACCCTCTCCTTCCAAATCGAACCCCCTCTCAGCCTCACCTCGTGACCCACCTCAATTCGATTTCGACCTCGAGGAGAAGTTGTTGCAAGATATCGTGGAAGAATCTTTGGCTCAGGGTGTTATGATCACGAGGGCGAAGAGACTTCGAGGACAGGAGCTTAATGATATCCGACCTAGCATTCGGCTTGCGATTAGTTCGGCGTTGAGCAAGAAGGATTGTGAGAAGGCGGCGAATGTGGTCAAGGCTGCGTTTGTTAAGGTGGTTGGGAGGCGAAGGTGAATGGGATCTTGCTTTCGGCAATTAAATTCATAGAGTCGGTCTTGTTTTGTTTTTTTGTTTATGTGTGTGTATATTCATATAATGGATACTTTTAATCTCTATGTTAAGTGTGAGCTTTGTAGGAACCCATCAGGAAATGTGAAAGGCAGTACGGGAGCAAAACGACCAGAGGTCACCGCGGTCCTGGGTATAATAAGACGTGGGACGCACAAAGAACCCTTTCGACCACAACATGGAACCAACCGCTTGTTAGATGCGTAGAGTTCTATACATGCAGGGAGCATGTAACTGCTTAGGTTACTAACGCTAATCTGAGTGCACATGTCTAGCCCCCCGACCGTGTGTGAGGCACCACTCTGAGTTAGAGCTACATTATAATATCAGATCTCAGTACTATCATAATCTCCATTCATTTTGCGATCTTATTTTGATCAAAGGGCACAGGCGGTCATGCGTAAAATGATATTCAATGTAAGATGTATTGCATATCGAGACCAGTACTGATATTCTGGATGAGACTTTCAAACGACAAGGGATAAGCAGAAAGACATGGGTTCGTAACATCGCACAATCTGAGTGTTAAGAAGACGCTTCTTGACATATCTTCTGGAGACTATATAAAAGAAGCTCACTGGTGTGATTTACCACTATCAAAATCGACATGGAGGTGAACTTAGTATAGACCAAAAATCGAAGGATTGGAAACTCACATCTCTCCACTCCTGCGTCGGATGATAGTCCTTGATGCATCCAAATCCAAATGATGAGGCCGGTGGTAATTTGACCCCATACACTCCCTCTGTAAATGCTGCGAAGTCTTGGAGCCTGATTAGATCTTGATCGTTAGGCTCTAATAATGCTTGGTCTTGAAGTTGTGCGTCACTTTCATATTCAACCCAGCGAGTGGGGAAGATGAACCTGTCAATTGTGTCCTCACCGCTCAGAGAAAGGTTTACTCCTGGCTTGTATATCACTGCAAGATGCAAGATTCTGATCAACATTCCGATAAAGTAATCTCTGTTACATGATACATACTGCGTAATCTAGGCACTTTGCTTCGTTCAGGCGTTGGTATCTTCCTACGCCAACCGTCGTACATGCCAACGTATGCCTTCAAGCAGTCATCGGGTTCGACCAAGTCTGAGCATAAACTGTCGACGATATTTTTGAACTGGTCTGGTGTCAAAGTGAAACCGCAGAAGATTGCTTCTTTCGTAACAATCGGTATCATGATGAAGAACCGTGGCAGAAAGATCGAACAGATGGTATAAGCTCAAGAGGTCTTCCTTATTGGCAATAAGGGGATCTCCAGGTAGACCTATAATGAGACTCAGAGGATCCCCTGTCTTACAACAGGCGATTAAGTTGCTGTGATTGGCTTGAAAGTGCCAGGAGATTTGAACGCATGCGTGCACGCCGGCCCCGTTCATTTGGCGTTTCCTTATTTGTAGATATAAAAGTCGATAACTGCCACGATAGACTGTACACCGTTACATTGCACGTAATTCTATGTTGTGCAATCGTCGCTGACGCTGTAGACTATATTCCGGGCAAATTGAAAACGAACTAGAAGATACAAGATGCTGATAGCTTTGCTGGACATCCATCATTGAATACTACGACGACGGCCGAGATGGTCCGAGGACGATACAGCCTCTGTATCTAAGATGGGAGGGAATATATTAGAGTTAAAACGAGAATCTGGGCGAGAGATAGGCGGTACCACAGCGGGGACTTGAGGGTAGAATATATATTTGATTTATACCTTGACCTGAATAGTATCAAGGGACTGTGTAGACGCGAGGGCTTTTTCCGGATCTCCTTCATTCGTCTATAAAGTAAAGTGTTTACTATATTAATTCAATTACACTTGAGAAGACTACGTACACTTGTATTTCCTACCATCATAACGTCTCGCTCGACATGAACTTGCACCTGTCCAGGTATGAGTATTCTGTTAATAAATTCATCAAGTCGGAAGAACGCTAACCTTCTGCACATGGTGGGAAGGGAACGCGGTGTTTCCGGACACTGAGGTGCCACCAAATGTGACAATGTCATTTTGTTTGGTACGGAGAAGGAGGCGAGCATTCAGCCTGAGATGTAAGAAACGGTAAGAAAACCCGCGTTCTAAGGGCGTTAGCGTGGCTTACGCTCCAAAGAGAGCATTTGCTAGAGCTATATCGAGTATAAACGTGATGAAAAATCGAGCAGCTAGACGGTTACACACCTCGATTGTACAATAATATAGTTGCGCAGAATAACAGACTGTTGGGTGCGGCAAAGAACTGTTCGTGGAATTTAGATCACATATATGATTTATTTTTTAATACTAGAGACTACTTACTGTGATGAGACTAGTTAGAGAGAGAGCTCTATGACGCGAAAAGGAAAAAAGCGGTTGATTAAATGCACCGCATGAAAAAAAACATAACTTACACCAGAATAGCACCAGTATTGACGAAGTAGAGGATAAGCCATGTTATAATACCTCGCGTCCTTCACATTGTCGTTAGCTCTCAGCTGGAAACAGGAAACTACGACTCACTTTCTGATTTGACCCTGTTTACGATGCAGGTAGAAGGCCATAGTACTCGCAATGATCGCGTCAGTGAACAATATTACACAGTTAGTAACAATATAAGAGGGCTGTTGCAAGTTAGTATCATATAGACGGAAACATGACGTGTCCTGAGACGTGCCTTGAACCCCCTCGCAGATTTCATTTCCGGCCATGTCTTGAATCTTATTCTGAAATAGAATTAGCCTACACGACACATACTATGGGATAATACTCATACGTATCAGCGATGCAATCTATAGAACGTCAATGGCTAAATCGATTAGGAGGTAAATGCCCTCACTAAGGAAAAAGCCGTAGCGACAAGCCAGGAAAAAACTCTAATGATGATTAACAACGTGTTACCGTGTGGCGAGTCAAACACTCACTGTTCCTATCGTCAAGGCTCGATTTTTACTGACTATATAGGAAGAAAATGTCAGAAAGGCACGCTTGAGACTGCTCTAGCTATGGGATGTACTTACAAATCCACATTCGATGGACATAAAATCTATAAAACGTAGAATATGATTAGCTATTCATAAGACTTGAGCGATGGCGTACCCTTGGACTATGATTTCAGAAAGAATCTAGGAAAAGAATATAGTTTAGAGGAGAAAAGATGCTAATATCGACCTACTTCAAACGCAAGCGCAGCCTGGGAAGATGTGTTTAATTCATTTGGCATTCAAGTGAGAATATCAAATGACCTACTGGGATGCTCCTGTATGAATCCATTGTGTTATTGTACTGGTGATGTATGGTATGACCTATTTACTAACCAGTCTATTTTCTCCAACGATAAGGGATTTCCGATGGCCAAGACCGAATAGAAGTATTGTTGCCGTTGCACAAATACGGTACTTGCTGTCTCCAACAATCTAGCAGAATATGATGTCAATTATAATACCTAGCTTGAAAATGAGAGAAGATACAGACATGACCGAAATAGCAAGACTCTTCATCCATTGCGGGTCTCGTTCCCAATTTTGGGTGTACACATATGCCTGAGCGATCGAGATGCCGAACAATCTATAAGATGCGTAAGCTCATGCATGGGTATTGTCAGCTGATATCGCTCACATATTTGATATTCCTATACCTTCAACGAACCCCCCAACCAGGCTTGGAATAGATGGGAAAGCTTCCATGATCGAGTAAGAGTTTTGTCGCGCTAGTTGAAAGTGAGTCCGGGATGCACGAAAAGTGAGGATACCTTAAGTACCAATAGCTTGTGATGAAGCACACACGGGCTAACGTTTAGGTGCCGGAGTGAGATGAAATAATCATTGCTTTCATCATTACAGTGTCAGAAAGAGTTCAGTGAGATGTAGCTAACACATCAGTATCAAGATTATGGTTTGACAGACTCAAGTTCTTTGGATCCGAAACAGTTATTGACTTAGTACCTAAGTCAGAGGAGGCGGTTTATATATATTTCGGCTATTCAAGAGACAGCGGCGTTGAAATAAGAAGGTGGCCACACGACAGGCGTGGAAACAAGGATTCTTTCAGCGCATATTGTCATCGATAAAATGTGGCCCTTGTTCGATTCTCCACTTTTGACCTGAGAGCTAAGAATCCATTAAGATCTTATTATGGGTCTGAGTGTTCAGGTTCGATTCCGGAATTGAATATACGGTTGCTGTTAGATCAATACACCAACGCACCTTAGCGTTCGCTGCATTCTTGTGCGACACGACCTATCATCCCGAGCAAGTAACCTTGGCATCTAGCAGGGCCTTATAATCAAGTCGTTGAGCTGTCATGAGGATAACGTGCCCAAGGTTGAATACAATCTGGGCTCACAATATGTCATGTAAAGACGGCTATTAGGTTGTCCTTACTTCTGACATAGTGACAGGTTGCAGCAGCACAGTCGCTCGTCGGCAGACCAAATATGGGGCTAGGAGATTGAACGCATGTGAGCGCCGACGCACGCCATTTGCACGCCGCGTGCGAGCCACCGCTTAAACACATAAAAATCAAGATAAATCTAGTCACTTGTATTCCGCTTTTTTCTGGTACCAAGTCAGCTGTGTTATATGTGTTATAGGTACTAAGACTATGTAATGTGTCTTCTTTACCTTTTGCAAGTTTTTCTTAGTGGTGTTTGATTTAAGATACTTATCCTGATTGTATAATTTTAAGTAAAATGTTGCGGGAGCATGAAATAAGATAGATAAAATTTGATATTACTTTGTTCAGATGTATATAGATATCCATAAATCCATAAATCAAAATTTTATGAAAGCCGGCGAACGCCAATGAGCGCCATCCTGAGAGCCGATGTACGCCCTAGTGCACGCCAATGAACGCCGACTGCATGCCAGATTGAACGCCATTTTAGGCGCACAACGTATATCTACCAGACAAGTTGATTCGAAACTCGTTTACCGCAATGGTTTTGGGTGGAGATATGAGCCTAAACTATGCATATGTAATCTATGTAACTGTAATAACACTTTTGATAGGAAGTATCGCGAGTATATGTACGAAACAATATGGATTTTTTAATCTATGAATAAGGAAACGCCAAATGAACGCCTGCGTGCGTGCATGCATTCAAATCTCCTGGCCCATTAGAGAGGTGGCTGTGATCTGCCGCGCCCTACTGCCAACTGCCTAGCAGCCTACATATACCAGTGCGAATGTACGATAACCTCCCAGTCTTTGACCCTTCCTTTCAATATGGCTCTTCACGAACTTCCCCCAGATATTGCTCTCAAGCAAGTTGAAGACGAGGCAGACACATTTTCTTTCACGATGAGTACCGTATCCAGTCGAAGTACCATTCTTGGATTAGGATCGTTGTCTGGGAAGGCTATCCAGGCTTTTGGAGAAGCTTTACTAAGTGGCATCGACAAATTATACGACCGCAGGAGGCTACAGAGCATCAAAAGACAGCTCCGGAATGAGAGAAAGTCGCAAGCACCCTTCCCTAAGGCATTTTATAAAGCCTTGTTTGGGTACCAACGGTTCGTCGATAACATCGTCATCATTCCATGACCTAACTTCCTCGATATAGGATTGGCGTCTACCCTGAACATGTTCGACAGAATGCATGGTCACTTGTCTTTTTGCTTATGGAGAAAGGAGATAGTCATCTCAGTATGATGATTGACGCTATGCTTGTGGACGAAACTGAAGGGAGATTCTTCCTTCTACAACTTGCAATCTACAAATACTCGAACTGGTATGGATAGATGACTACCTTCCTACTATATGGAACCTGACTTTCGATTCTGTAGGACAGCCAATAATATCTGGTGGCCATCTCCGCAACTAGACAGGAGCGTTCGAAAGATATTACTACTTATACTTCAAAACCGACCTTCTCTTGTGCACGAGGAGTTTGATATAACACAATTTCTTTATCTGTGTTGCGAGGGATACGCGACACAAGAAACGCAACATATAACAATGGAACATTTGTGGTGGATTAACCCTACACCCAGCACAGTGGAATTTGGCGTCCAAGCCGTCAGTTCCAGCCTCCTTCTATGCATGATCTGGTATATCTTCACTGCCCCTCGATTGCGGTTAATGTCTTATCTCCTTCAATACAAAATGGTACTTAAATGGTACTCGATCCGCTATCTGTTTGATGCATATTATCATGGGCTACGACGGAGTAAGTTGATACTAATTTTCTCTATCCTCCTTGAGTTTATAGCTTCATCAACAGCTCTCTCGGATATTGATGCCGCACTAGCGTTCCTCACGGCTATGCCGTCCACCCCCAACCTGACCGAAGGTGATATAGATCGTTTTCTAGCTCATTGCAGTAGTCAGTTTAACTCCATGGGACGAGGTCACCAAAGTCGACTGGTTTTCATCCCAGAAAACGCTATACATACGGTGTTGGATCAGTTCGTAAAGTTTGAAATGTGCGTTGGATTTTATGCAAAAAGTTTAACTTTGGTTATCACAGGCCAGATACTGACAATTTCCCTTCATTCATTCGGTCAGAGGCCTATAAATATCTTATTATGGCCTTCGAGGGAAACCGGACAAACTACGTACGTGGGACAAATGTTGGTTATGCTAGCGTTTTGTCCGTACCACATCCTCAAATTTTGTTTACCCATCCTGAGGTGTGTACATGGGCCAAGGATGCCATAAATGTTTTTGCAATTCATCCTAGCAAAGTACGCACAAGTAAAGAAGTCCTGGCCATCTCGCGCATGTTTATTGGTATCGGGCGAGTTGTGCCTAGAAAGAATGGCGCAATCTCACAGGAGCTTCCGTATTGGTATATCTTGGTGAAGTTGCTTTCTGCTGAGTACATGGCTACTAAATAGTGAGTTTATTTATGCTCTCTTCGATCAGTATCAGTTCATCTTATCATCAACACTAGTGTGCCTTCTCTTCCACCTTATCCACCCAATTCATTCGCTGAAGACATAACCAGAATAATTCTCTATCATTGTCCGCTGTCCAGCAATATGTGGATCGACATAGGGGAGATTCTCGATCGTCGCGCCATCGGGGTTTGCATTGCATACATATTATCCTTGAGGCGAGTTTGTACGTTCATACAGTATTGTCATGTTTTGACCTTAAGTCAATGCGTACTACAGGGATGGTATGAGCGAAATACCGGAAATGCTCCAAGAGCTCAATCGGATGGAAGGGTATTATCCGTCGACATTTCAAACAGACGATGACAGCAATGTCATATTTAGCTTCGTCCGCATGGTATCCAGACATGCACACAGACCGCTGATGAAAACCAGTATAGGAGAAGCGTTTGTTTCTCTAGGCGGTCGGATGATACTAGAACGACTTGCAGTCGGAAATTACGACTTTCTTCGCATAAGAAGATCAGAATCTGGACTTGGAGAGAGCTTGAAAGAAGAACACACCGAGCGTCGCAGAGATATCTGTGCGGCACTCTCTGCCGTATTTGATCAAGATTTGGTGGGAAGAACAACGACAGTTCAAGGTTTTGGAATAGTTGGCCTCAAGCGGGCTGCCCATATTTTGTAACTATAATATATATACGAGGTTTCATGTACCTTTGTACTATGCAGCATATCTAGCCAGTCTTTTCTAGTATACGTGCTGTAGATTAGGATTTTCAGTTCTACTCCTTGACGTGATTAGAATTGAGTGACTGAGTAGACTTGAGAACTGTGTCTGAGCTAGTGAGACTAGCCTGAAATCCCAGATATTATATTATATCAGGAGTTTGAGTGTTATGTATATCGCAAATATCACGTACACTTTGATCATTTATCACCAGAGTATCATGTTCAACGTGAACTTGAACCTACTCCAATGTCAACGTCATATTCTGGGTCAGAGAAAATAACAGCACACGTACCTTGTGTAACTCATGAGAATGTATCCCAACATTTCCTGAGAGGGATGTACCGCCAAACGTGACTGTTTCGTTTCGTTTCGTCCGAAGAAGCAGTCTGGCGTTCAACCTAGATTGTAGGAGGCAGTCAAGACAAAAAGTAATGCTTATAGGTATATCAACTTACGCCCCGAAAAGTGCATTTGCTAGAGCTATACACAAAACAATTTAGCTCCTTTGAATATGAGAAATATCACCCCCTTACGTACCTCTGTCATATAGCAGTATAGTCGCACAGAATAGCAAACTGTTTGGTGCGGCGAAGAACTAACCAGAGAACTTAAAACAATGATGACCAATTCGACAATGTAATGAGGAGACGTACGGTAACCAGACTGGTCAGAGAAAGTGCTCTATCCTCGTCAAGCGTTAGTTAAGAATGGGCGAAGAACGAAAATATGGTTCACTGACGCGAGAATAGCTCCTGTGTTGACGAAATACAGAATTAGCCAGGTCATGATACCTCGAGTCCTGTAGGTCATTGTCATTATCGAAACGTGGGGTGATATGTTTGGTAGCGTACTTCCTGATTTGAGACTTTTTGCGGTACAAGTAGAAGGCCATAGTGCTAGCGATGACGAGATCGGTGAATATGATAACGACCCCGGTGGAAATGAAGGACGGCTACAAATGTGTTAGTATACTTATACGATGGCAGACATAGCGTAGAGATGAAAATACCCTGAAGCCCTTCGCCGCTCTTAATTCCGGCCATGTCTTGTATCTCACTCTGCACGAGTATGAAAATAAGGATTGGTGCTGCTTTCATAGTGACTGGATACGACGTACGTGCCAATGATGCAATCTAAAAAATATCAGTTGTTTATGTGTCTTGAGTTAATCGTGAATCGATCATGAATATGCACATACTTATGTAGAAGCCATATCGACAAAGCAAGAGAATGCTCTAAACATAAAAATCTAAGAATTGTGTCGTGCATAAGGGGTATGTACGAGTTACCGTCCCGATAGTTAAGGCGAAATTCTTGCTGACTATTCATCTCTTATTAGTAACATACAGATGTTTCGAGAAATAGACTCACAGATCCACATTCGATGAACGTAGAAACTTGAGATAAAAGATATTCGTTAGATATTGTTATCGAAGTGATGAAGACTTATACCCTTGGACAAGAACCTCGGAGACGATCTGCCAAAAGAAAACGGATACATATGTTGAGCGCATCATCAAATATCGCTCCTGGTTGTACGTACTTCAAAGATCAAGGCGACCTAAAAGGGTATGTTGAATCTCTCAGCAATCAAACGACAAGATACACCATCACGTACCGGGATACTCCTACATGCATGCAGAGGTTAGTGAAAAATACCGGTATGATCACGAATAGGCTCACCAATCAATCTTTGCCAAAAGGAAAGGGTTACTAATGGCGAGCACCGAGTAAAAGTACTGTTGTCGTTGCACAAACACCGTGTTTCCCGTCTCAAGCAATCTAAGACAAATTTAAAATGATGTTTTGAACAAAGAGAGGTGGTCACGTACACAACTGATATAGCCAAGCATTTCATCCACCTCGGATCTCGTTCCCAATTCTGCATGTACACATATGCCTGAGCAATTGATATTCCGAATAATCTAAACATTGAATGAGTTCAGTAGTGTAATCGCGAATTCATGAATGCCGGCTCCACTCACATATTCGATATCCCTATTCCTTCGATGAAGCCTCCAACCAGGTCTGGAATGGACGGAAGTGCTGCCATGTTTGAGAGAGTGGACCCGTACTTCACAAGGTCGAGGTGAAAATGAGGTGTGCCTTGAGTAAGATACCCAGATATTAACCAGTATCCAAATAGCTATGATCAAGGAACCAAATCTATGATCGAAGTGAAGGATTCCAACTTCGCATTGTTTATAGTTAAGTTCTATAGGTGAGGATGTTAGTTCCGAGCGGTGTTTGTTGGCCGAAGCACGGCGATGTCAAACATGTTCTGATGATCCCTGAGCCCGCTGATCCAAGGAATACTAGATTGTCGGAAGGCAGGTTACTAGCCTCGTAGTCGGACCAGAAGATGGTGGCAACGCCGATTGAGCTATGGCGCCTTACCACCAGAGTGTACGGTATAAGGGGTTGGGTATGTTAAATCCCTCGCCTACTGCCCTCTCGGGAGCTACAATAAGATTCAAGAAGCTTGAATATTGGTGGGTCCGTAGAATCAAGAGCGCAGAGAAAGCCTATTCAGACCGTGCCTGAGCTTCCATATGAAAAACCGGTGTATAAAGTTAGTGGCTGCTTTCCCATGACGCGCGAACCTGAACATCCCATGTTGGCAATCTATATCATCTGTCATGCAATATACGTATTCGCATCGATAGATTGCTTACCCTGATACCCCGTTCTCAATAAGAATATCGTTTTCATCACGAATAATTTGCTAATCAAAGAGACTGATGCGAAACCCTGGATCTAATGATTGGGAAGAGTTGTCGAATGGAACCTCTCATCAGGCTGCGCTGTCCAAGAATCTATACTTTTTGGGTATATCAGGCTTTGCAGATAGAACATTAGAAACCTCGAAGCACCAACTTCTCTGCACTAGCCCATTGCATAGCAGGGTCTGTCGGTGTCATCGAGAGGCGATGTCCCAAACGCTTGTCTAGACAGCGGAGCAGAATGTGTTTAAACAACGACATTCTATCGAAAGCCGGAAGGGATCTGTGGCATAGGAAGGTTGTCAAGGGATCGCGCCACAGTTCTCTACCACGTACATAAAGTTTCGGCGACAGCTGAAAGGTGTTGGTGGTGTCAAGCCGTTGTTCAATTCAGAAGCCGGTCACAGAGATGGCACACACGAGCACAATTGAAAATTATGTGCCAGCTCAGTAGATATTTTGTAGAAATGGTAAGTTCTGAATCCATAGGTAAGACTCTGACGAGGCTGTAGTAGTTGCTGTCAAGGGCTGTATCATGAAGGCGCCCGGTACCGGTGGCTGAAAACATTTGGAATTTTGGATCGGTGACTGGTTACGTTTGCCCTACACGTGCAATTTCTTTCTTTTTCCCCAAAGACATGTAAGCCAGTATGTGCTAATAATACAGGGGTTTCCCTGAGTCTCTATGATAGTGCGCGCGATCCTTCACAAAGGAGCCTTTCGGTATCCCAAATACTATAAGGAATAATATTAACGCTACAAGTGTCAAGCGGAGAGTCGAGAATGATAATACATATAGTGTTACAGCTCTACGGAACGGAGAAGTTTTGAATCAGCTACGAAGGTCCCACTCAACACTCGTATCAGACCAGCTCTATACCTTAGCCTGACCGGAGTTAAGTGATTGAGAAGACTTGAAAGCTGTATCTGATCCAGCGACACTCTCCTATAATCGTATACATCATGTTCATTGAGTGACTTAATTACGCATTGCAAACGACGATGACGCACATTGGGATGCCCTATCACCATAGTATCGTGTTCAACACGAACTTGCACCTATTACAGCATCAACATGCTATCCTCTGACAGAAGAACACGAAGACACGTACCTTTCGTAATTCATGAGGGTAGGATCCTACGTTACCTGGAATGGAGGTACCACCAAATGTGACTGTTTCATTTCGCTTGGTGCGAAGAAGCAGTCGGGCGTTCAGTCTAGGTATTGGAGAACCGTCAAGACGAAGGTAGTGCTCATAGAGGTATCAACTTACGCTCCGAACAGAGCATTTGCTAGAGCTAGAGAAACAATTTAGGTTTGAGAACGAGAGATATTTGGGTATTTTGCGTACCTCTAGCGTACAATAGTATCGTTGCACCAAATAGTAAACTATTCGGTGTGACGAGGAACTAAACAAAGCCGTTAGTCGGTATCCAATCCAAAGTAGGACTATGCACTTACGGTAATGAGGCTAGTCGTAGAAAGAGCTCTATTTTGGCGGAAAAGCAATGAGAAGAGACACATAAAGCGAAAGGATCTATTGACTAACACCAAGATAGCACCAGTGTTGACAAAATAGACCATCAACCAGGTCATGATACCCCGTGTCCTATACGATGAATCGTTAACGTCAAAATATAATATGTCAATGAGAGAGACGTACTTTCTGATTGAGGATTTCTTGCGATACAGGTAGAAGGCCATGGTACTTGCGATAACCGTATCCGTAAAGATGATAACGGACGCAGTAGCGATGAAAGAAGGCTGTAAATGCATCGTCAGCGATGATCATCAGGACTAGCAGTAGAAAAGGAGTGTACCTTGAATCCCATCGCTGCATGTAGCTCTGGCCATGTCTTATATTTGATTCTAAAAAGACCATAAATATTAGATTTCGTATTCCCTTGCACGGGATTGCAGTGGCGTACGTGTCGACAATACAATCTGTCAAAGCTAGGTTATTGAAGAGTATTCAATATGACAATTAGACACGTACTTATGTAGAAACCATATCGACAGAGCAGGAGAATACTCTACGAAAGGCTCAGGAAGTGTATTGCTTGACATAAGATACAAGTATTACCGTTCCTGTCGTTAAAGCGATGTTTCTGCTGACTGTTTGCCATGGGTAAGAGACATGAAAGAATATTGGAATGTAGACTTACAGATCCACATCCGGTGCACATAGAAACTTCAGGTGACAAGATGTCACTTAGACGTTATTTATTCAAGTCAAAAATGACCATACCTTTGTACGACGATCTCTGAGACGACCTATGAAAGATGTTGAGCTCAATGTCGATTATTTTCCGGGTTATACATACCTCGAAAATCAATGCAGCCTGAAGTCAAATTGACTCAGCAGTCAAACAAGAAACATCTGAAATCATCACATACCGGGATACTCCTACATGAACCCACTAGTGTTAGCAAAGTTATAGGCTTATTATTACCAAGCTCACCAGTCAATTTCGACCAACAAAAAAGGATCACTGATAGCAAGAACCGAGTAGAAATATTGTTGTCGCTGCACAAATACCGTATTCATTGTTTCCAACAGCCTGTAGAAACATTAAACACGCATTCACTCTAAATAGAAATAACTGCGTACATTACCGAAACAGCTAGCCATTTCATCCACTTCGGATCCCGTTCCCAGTTCTGCATGTACACATATGCCTGAGCGATTGAAATACCAAATAATCTAGAATTCGGAGGAAGTTAGTCTGAATCGTGAATGTCTACGTTTTCACTCACATATTCGAGATACCTATTCCCTCGATGAACCCGCCCACCAGGTCTGGGACCGATGGAAACGCCTCCATGTTTGAGCAAGTGAGCCTTACTTCGGAAGAAAGAGGGATAACGAGATGTATCTTAAGTATTGCCAGGCATCATCGCATATCACCTTGCCTTCAATAGATCCTGTTGGCAGAAGCGCGGCAGTGTCAAGGAAAGTTTGATGAGCCCTAGATCCCTGCATTTCTAGACTGTCGGATTGTAGACGATAAGCCGTACAAGCAGAATTGTATTGTGATCGATATCATAGCATAGTTGATGGTGGAGAAGGGGTATCTTTACGGGATTCTGTAGCTGTAGTTGCATATATCGAATAGGAACATCGGAAAGAGCCCTGAAGCAGATTACGTTCATGTTGTATCACGTATCAGAGCGAACATCGGGGAAAGAGCCATTTGTGCTTTACTGTACCTGAATCTCTATACCGAGAGTCAATATATGAATTGGTGGCTTGCCATGCTATGATATACGAACCTGAACCTGTGAACGATCTCCACATATAAGTTGTAGATCTGTCTATTCTGTCAGAGAATATGCATATTGGACACTGATGGGGTGACTATATTGATGTCCCGACCTCGATAATGGTATGTTTCGATTATCACGGTTGGATTCTGGACAGAATGATGAGGGTTCGTTAGGAATGGAACTCCATGCTGGGCTGTGCTGTTTGGGCCGATGCACGTTGAACCTGCGAACATCCGAAGAAGTTCTGTGATTGATATATTCTAGGCTGGCCTCTATGGATGGATATATTTAGTATTGGAAGGCTGGAGTAACAGCCTCTCTGTGCACTCATGCATGTATAGAACTGCGAATAATGTGAACGAGGCAATGTCATGGCAGGTCAGCAGGCCTGATGTACGTCAAGCGACGACCTTCTGGATCGGCCAGAAGTTCGAAGACATACTCAACCCAAAGGGTTGGTATGAATTCCGAGCAATAGTGAGTGTAGGCATAATATTGAATATTGAATCCTAAATGCACCAGGAAATATAAGGTAGCTTGGTCGTACATGGTGGTCAGAGATTGAAAGCGGGCGTCTACCTTCATCCGGCTATGGGGACCGTCGGTGGCTGAAAATATTTGGGCTGATCGCAAAGTTCATTGTCTCAAGCGAGCTCCTCGTCCTACCTTCAAGCTCCTCGCTCCTTGCTGCTGCATTTTTCACAGTTCATTGTCAATGTCAGGAATACAATGGAAGAAAGGCGTACCAAAACGTGTGTATAGCAACCACAACTCGCTGGAATGAGAACTCAAATGTTTCTGTAGCCTGGACGCGTTATCGACTTTTATCCAGTCACAGAGGGCCTTGCTTGCCGACACATTGGCCGACATAGATCACCTCAAAGAACTACGGAATGAGATTTCCTCACAACCCGCCGATGTAGAGTTGAGTCCCCACTTCGTCAATCAGGTATGTCCCGTTGCTCGATCGAAGTGCACGCTACTCGCTGAACTGGTGCACGTAAAGCTCAATGCCTCAACATCCAAACTCAGTGACAATGCTGATGCCATAACTGCTGGTCTTCCAGACGACTTCGACTGGTCACTCTTGGCAGGTCAAGGTACGCGTCCATGTTGTCTTGCTGGTTGTGATCGACCTCGTAATTGCTCCCTGTGAGGCGGTGTGGTCATACATGCATCGGAGATCGTCTGTCACGGTTCTCTCGTACATAATGTTGGTGGAGAGGACGAGCTTTGAACCTTTGCTCTCTAGTTCATGACCAAAGATCAAATCATGTCGAGTGATCACCATCTTAGGGTCTTATGAAATTTAATGCCCATCTTACGCTTCCTATGACTGTTTCGAATGACCACAACGTTCTTCGCGATCTCCAATTATTTCTCAAAACCGGAATGACTCGTTGCATTATAATTTCTCTCTGGTCTCTCCGAACTCCATAACTAGCTACAACTAACCACCATTATCTAGATCCAGCCCCATTCAAAGCCCTCGCCTCCACCTCCCGCCAAGCCTACGCACAACGTAACATCCCCCCAGAACTCCCACTCAGTACCCCCACTCCTCTCCAACAATACGTCCGCGACCAAAAACGGCTCATCATCGACCCAGCCATCGCCTCCCTCCCCATCCTCTCATCAGATTCCGAAGAAGAACCACCTGATCCAGAAGAGGTGAGAAAACTCCAAGAACGAGAGAAGATTCGGGATCTTAAGAAAAGGCGAATCAACGGTGGTGGGTCCCTGTTTGGTGGCTTGGGGCTGAGAAAACCGACGGATGGGGTTTATATTAGGATGGATCAGGCTGATGAGAGTGCAGAGGTGGATATTTGGGGAAATGGAAATGTGGGTGCTGGGAAAGGGAAGGGTAAAGGGGTGCAGGTCCCTGGAGCCGTGGATGAACTTTCTGATGTAGATGCTGGTGATGTTGACGGTCCATCGTACGCTGGGAAGGCTTTTGGTGGGAAGTCTTGGCCTATACCGGAGGAACCTCCTACGTATACGAAGACGGGACGTCAACGACAGCCAACAAGGAAAGCCTCGGCTATCGCCTCGAGTTCTCGTGCTAGTCGAGCAAAGGCTAAACAGCCCGCTCTTGAGCCAGAGGAAAACGAAGACCAGGAGGAAAATGACGACGACGCACCATCAAAAGAAGTTTTGACAGACAAGAAAGGCAAACCTCGCCCTGAGACGTACAAACAAGCGTGGTCTATTTCCGAACAACATCTTCTCGAACGGTTGTTGGAGGAGATACCTGACGGGGAGAAGAATAGGTCAGGGTTTTATCCATTTCTGTCATATCATATCATATTCTACGAGGATTCTGATCATTTTCTGTTTTTACTTGTGTAGGTGGGCGAAGATCTCGAAGGCGATGAATGGGAGGAGAACAGCGAGACAGGTCGCGAGCAGGGTTCAGAAGTATTATGAAAAGTTAAAGAGGTTTGGTGTTGATGTTGGGAAATCATAATCCTCCTTCGCGTTTAGTTCGACCATTGAGTGCGGAACAGTTGAGCGTTTTACGTTTGTGGAGGCTGATAGGTCGGATATGTGATATAGTAAGTCACCGCTCGCTGCTGACCTGTTTATATGCAGGGTCATTGGTTCGAATATTGACGAACAGAAAACGGTTTACCCTGAATGTTCTGATCGGGGTTTGGGCTTTTTCGATGATTCGCAAATTGGATTTGGGTTGTTTTACGCTATAGGTACGATCTAGCTTTGTAAGATGTAAACAACTCATTCACCTCCAAATGCGCCTTTACAACGCTCTCAACATCATTCAGTCTTTTTATCTTGTTGGTCGATACGCATGTCATGGTGGTTTCAATTGCTCATATACATAAACGAATATTGAAAACAGGTTAGATCAACACCCGTGTTGCAATCGTACGCCTTGCAAATTTGAATGATGTACATTCTACCTCCATTCAGTCTATCAAGGGCTCATCTTAAAGGGCGATCAACCTCGCATTGGTCTGATCGATGAAATGTCATCACTAGAACATGATGCTGTTGGTCTACCGTCAAAAACAGCCCTTGGTATCGAAAGTGGACTGATAAACGACCCTTAAGATCAGTATCGTCCATTTTACCTGCCATTTTGCACGTAAACTGAAGCCTGAAAGTAGTTTGGACTAAAATACTTTCCGTCAACCTCTCCTCAAGCCATCGCCTCAATCAGCCATTCACTGATCCGAAGGCATGCATGGGCTGAGCTTCGACAGAGAACGAACACTTCAAACCAGTTTCTGGAGAAGATTCGCCATGAACTCTTGGTGTGTAGAAAGCGCAAGAGTCCGTAACCTGGGTGCACAACGTGTGTTATTATATAATTTGGGTATGAGCGAGATACGAAGGAGTGTATCGGCGATATTGAACTGAGTAAGTATGTTGGCCTCGACTCATGCAACTAAAATGTCTTTGTCTACTCTGACATGCATCTATTAAAGCTTAAGCCGCGATATATGCTCACGGAGAAGTTGGAAAATACACACCTGGTGATGTTTAGTACAAGCTTCTATCCCAGTGTTCGCCCGGGAAGTCGCAGGATCCCCAAATGTGATCACTTCTGCTGATTTGGGGCGCAGGTATTGACGAGCATTCAGACTACGTTTGTGTGTTAATAGTAGAATCAACCACACTTTGGGAATTTCCTCACGCTCCGAAGACTGCATTAGCCAAAGCTATTTTATTCACAAGGTGAGTAATTGGGGAGAGCCGAAGTTAAATGAAGAACGTACCTTTAGCATAAACGACATAGAGTCCTACAAATAACAAATTCAGCGGGTCAGAGACTACCTTTGATTCCCAATTAGACACGGTTCGTGCGTATGCATGCTTTTGCGCAACTCACTGAAATCAGAGCAACAATGCCGAGTGCACTGTTTCGATAAGGTTCGGAGCATAGGGTTATGAGTAATGGTTTCTAGAGAATTTATCGCATACACCTACACCAGAATTGCGCCTGTATTCACAAAATACAGTACCAGCCAGTTGACGATACCTTGTGTCCTTCATATCAATAGTCAGCCAGAGTCCATGAGATTTGAACCGTAGTGCTCACCTTCTGAACGAGCTTCGCTCTCGCCTTAGAGAATAAACAATTGTGAGTGCTATCATTCCATCATGGATGATGGTCAGGGCTACAGAAGCAATCGTAGATGGCTACAAATAATGGTATCAGTATGAGGCTTTTGTCGGTTCTTATGAAGCATACATACCCTGAAATTTGAAACAACTGCTAATTCTAGCCATGTGTCGAACTTTATCCTACGTTTTATCAATGTCTAGCAAATGCATAAGAGCTAATGTACCTACGTGTCGATTATGCAGTCTGACGGAAAAATATCAACGAGCATTCTTATAATCAAATCAAGAGTCTTACTGAGCACGAGGCCTATTCTGGCCGTGAATAATACAACCTGGTGGAATGGTACAATTAGCGGAAAGTCCTAGCTTCAAACTTTGAGTGGTCACTTACCGTTACAACGGTAAGCGGGACATTTTTGCTGACTATACCAGGGTCGACATTCGACGCTCCGCTCCATAAAGCTATTCACTCACTCATCCACATCCGGTGCACATAGAATCTAACCATCATGAGAATCAGAGAAAGGTCATGCAGTAATTCACTTACCCTTGAGCAAGAATTTCCGAGGTAAGCTGCAAGTTATCATTTAGCATCGTAGGTTTATTCCAGAATGATGCTCATAACGCACTTGAAAGGTTATCATGGCCTACAAATAAATATTAGCACGCCATAAAGCATGTATACAACGAATGAAATACTGACAGAAATACTCCTGAGTAAGTACTCACGTAAGCCATCGTAGAAAATAGAAAAGTGATCAGAAGAGGTTTACCAGTCAACAATCGTGAGATCGACAGGATCATCGAGAACAAGTACTGAATGTACATATTGTACTCGTTGTGCAAATACAGTGTTTGTCGTCTCCGCCAACCTGATGGGACGTGCGCTTAGTTACGTGGCATAGAGTAAAGTGTTATACATACACCAAAGCAACTGCCAAACATTTCAGCCACATCGGGTCACGTTTCCAGTGGTGTGTATATGTATAGAACTGAGCAATGACAAGACCAAATAATCTGGAAAGACATGAGCTTGGACGCCGAGAGGGAATATGGAAATTGACTCACATGTTTGAGACGACTATCCCTTCGATGAGGCCACCTAAGAAAGTATAAACATGCAGCACCATCGTATATTGGTATGCAAAGTAATGGCTTGAGAATGGAAAGTGGTGTGAGGCTGAGACTTGAATTCAGGAACTCGAGCTCCAAACTATCGTCCGAAGATATAGGTTTCTGTCATGACGATATCGAAACTCCAAGCTTGAAACAACTAGGTCAAACCTCTAGACACAAACATGCATGTGTTGACCTGACGATAACGTTTACTTCCATTCAACGGGAATTCGTGGTTTCGATGTCAGGAAGGGGTATTTGAATTTGACTCGCTATGTTGAAGCGAGCAACTCTCGATATCTGATTGTACGTAGTCATGCTGTTTAATAGAGATCGGGAATATGTCAGCAACATCAGCGACGGCGGCCTGCTCGGCCGCGTTCCCCATGGGACAAGACGAGATCGATACTTCATTGTAACACCGGCCTTCTAAAACACAGTACCATTAGTAGTGGAGCATCAGTAGAAGGCACGACCATAGTCAACATAGCAGAAGCCGGGGTGGCAACGAATGACTCGTTAGAACCCACACTCTCTAAACATGTCATTGAAAACTGCGTAACGCATCTACGTCAAGAGAGGTTTTCGTACTTCTGCATCAGCTTCAGATGTTGTTGCCAACGTCCACCATTCCATTGCGCGATCCTGACCCATGCATCCGATTCCTCTCCCATAATTATCTTGACCCAAATTAAACGCGACGCGAGATCTATGTCAGCATACGTGATGGTATAACCCATGACGAAAGATCCACTGTTCCCGCTCTTTTCAAACCACCCAGCAATCTTATCAAACCCATCCCTCGCTTCGTTCCATTTGTTCATCTTGCTCTCTTCATCGCTTGGAACCAAATCCTCCAGTAACACTCCGAAAGTCTGTTCCTGCACCCTCCTGAAATACTCGGCACTGATAGGGTTGAAATTATCGCAGACGGCTAATATGGTGTTCGGGACAAAGGACCTGGTGATGGGTTCCAAGAATTCCGTAAAAGCACTGTGCAGCACGAACGTATTGTCGGGGAAGAGACGAGGAGTATGGGGATAGGTCATATCCAGGTATTTAGCGATGTTCAACGAGTCCTCTACGGCGGTTTCGGTATTTGGGTCGTAGATGACCGGGACGGTATAGACTGGCGTTCCGTCGGGCCTTGTCCTTGTGTGTTTCGCTCCAAGCTTCTTACACGTCGGCTCGATGTCCGGGTACTCTATCCATTCTGTTCTGAATGGAAGACCCTTGAAAGCTAAAGCATATCTATCACGTACGATCAATCGTATACATTGTGTTCATATATACCACACAACTGACCGTGTTCGCCAGGTGCTAGGAGACCATGCAGGATACTTGGGATTCTTTCCTGGGATATCGTAGAGAACGATGGGAGCAGACATGCTTGGAGAAATTATTCCAATGGTTGATACTATCCCATATAAATAAGCCAGCGTAGCATTTCCCGGTACCGGAGAACGCCCTTCGTAAGATACTCTTCGGTCAGCATTTGATAGGAGATAAAGAGCAGTAGGTAGTCCGAGTCAGCATCGACTCGGATACATCAGAGACCTATGCCGTTTATTGCTGAATAAGATTTGCAAACGTTAGTATACAAATGTCTTGAACGGTCAGTCGGCGAAAGAACGTCAATCTCACAAAGAGTGTCTTTCTAAGCTATGGTTGTATTGCGCATATCTGAATGAGGACTGTGTGTGCAGCTAGGTCCGGTCACCCTCGCAGTGTGTAAGCCCATGTAGTGGTACGTGGTTAGTGCTGAACGGGACTAAATATGGGCTATATAGTGTCCCAAAATTATTTTCCGCGGTAAGTACCAGAGTTGAGTGATTTCGCGGTAAGTTGAGTGTTCCAGAACGTCGGATCGGTGGGGAGATCGGGCTAATAGCCCGGGCTATTGGCCCATTGGCCCTCTTTGCCCCCCGACGCCCCCGTTAATGGGGATGGTCAATGGGGTTTATTCCATGTGGAGTTGCCCGTTATGGTCCACCCTATCATGCTGGGGCTCACGACCGTACTCAACTTGTTTGCAATATGAAGACTGGTGATTGTTTTCTAAGACATGATAATGATAGCTTGTGTCTACTCGGTGTATAGAATCTAGGATGTCCTACTGGTGTAACACCAGTTTTTGGGTAATCAGTTGAATAAACATGTATGACTATAGCGGGGTTATTGTCAGCACCTACCATATTTGGTACTTATTTCGACGTTTTATTGTTCTAAGTACTTATGAATAACAGTTGTCTTATTTTTTTTTTACTCTAGAGTATTTTATTGCTGAGCTTAGTACTGTACTCTTGATGCATACACGATGATGTTGTATAGACTCGGGTCACGCAGGGGGATTTTTGTTAGTCTCAACATATTAACCTTGGTATCATTTAGTCTATAGAATCCTGCTACCTTTCAAAAACTCATTATATCGTTGACACTGATTACTAGCTAGCGCCAACATATCGTGAGTATCCCACGGTGTAGATGACCGTAATGGCCCTGGCATAAATGCGTTGACCACCCCTGACTCGGGGGCACAGAGGGCCAATGGGCCAATTGGCCTGGGCTAATTAGCCCTCTCTCCCCGTCGATCAGACGTTCTCGAGTGTTCAGGGCACTTTCCGCGCGCGAGGTGTCCAAAAATTTCCGCGCTCTGTTGGAGACAATCGTTGCGCGCGGCAATATTTCTGGTGACATTTCTGTCAAATGGGTTGATGGAGGCTATCCGAACGTTGTATCAACCCAGTCTTTTCTAGTAAAGTCTGATGTTACTGGCGGTCTTAGAAATATGAAGCAAAGGGTTTGCTTCCCTTACAAGATGTCATAATGATCCAGGGATAACATTATAATGATTATTATAACATTGGGAAGATACCAGTACTATAGTATCACAAGAGGCATGACAATCCCGGGGATCCCTTATTATTCTTACACGAATTTGTAGTCTCTTACTAGCTCAACCCATTAGCTCTGAATGTCTTAGAAGCAATAAGAAATGAGATAGAGTCTCAAGAAGTCCAACTTAACATGTCGGACATGAGACATAGAGAGTTGAGTTACGGAACTCTGACCCACCGTGCAACCAGCCTCAAGTTAGTGTCGAGGTTCTGCGACTTAGCGCGGAATCACCTACCGCGCGCGAGCTCAATACATACCGCGGAAGGCCATAATTTTGGGACACTATATTACCCATAACTAAACAAGTACTGCCACTACTAGCAGGAGGCTCCAGCGCTACAGCATTTACTTTCGTCTGCCATGTCGAAAATTGAACTCTATCTGTACAAACTCTTTTCACCACGTCCCACATCTTCGTTAATGGTCTTAGTTCCTGGTGTCGCCATTGATATCCCGAAGAACTGCGCAGACAAACTCTATGATCTTCCTCTTACATGATTATGATTGTTGAACGTTGAACGTTGAACTTTCGTTGACAGGTCGACATGGAAGTCGATGTTGCTTGTTGCGCTACATAGAACCGTCGATTTCTGGGGAGTGCAGGTGATATTTGACTCGTCGAACGTGAGTTGGTGAGTACTAGTGCAAGTGTCTTGTCGGATGTCCAGGACGGCTTCTGCGGTGGACGGTCCTTGGATTGTATAGGTATCTGTCCCATCCGGGTGTGTAAAACACATGCTGTTTTTAATGTGACAGTATCTACAACACACGCTACGTGCTTTCCTCGTACATGCCCTTGGCCCTGAGATACAATCCCCAGGAGCTAACAATATAACTATAGGGCAGTTCACATAGATCTCAATCGTGCCCTGCACTTATTAGATGATACAGAGATCGTGTAGGGTTCCGCGTCCAGGCGTCTCGCTTGGACAGAATTTGGGCCACATTGGGATCTCGATCCCTGTTCATCACTCTATGCTTGCTCGATGCTGAATTTCTGATTATCTAACAATCGTAACATGACCGCTTCGTGTTGCTAACTGCCATCGTCTAGGAATCCACGACCATGCTTCAAGGAGCAACATTGACATCGCAACAACCATCGTATTGGGAGAAGGAACCCTTGGTCCTTCCATGCCTCGGTACAAGTAGACTCCACCGATCTCGATTTTGAGGCCGCTTTTTGGCTCTCAAGTCACCAAAAACACATTGCGGATATATTACGCGGGCCGTAAACCATCCCTCCACGGTGAACTTGGTTTTTCTTCGAGTTTATAACATGGATTATTCACCTCTGTAATAGAGGGCACTGTTACTATTGTACAATTGGTACGCTTTGCTTTTCGTTATCGTTAGGATCAAACTCCAGTCCTGGTAAGCCACCTGACATTACAATTTACTGGTGTAATTTGTTGAAGATGCTCGAAAAATCTCCCCTTGGCAACGACAAGTAGGGAGGCATCCTGTGGTACCATATTGTAATAGCTTCTCTCAGTCTATGGAAATTTATAAACTATTTCCCAAAATTATCACATTATACGGTCTACTGCTATGCTACTCGTCAGCACGAAGTAACCTAGGGTGTCGTTGCACTACAGGTGAATCAACCAAGGAGTCATCAGTATAGAGGTAGAATCTATGTTGATGTGCCCGTGACAATAAAAGCACCCATTTATCGAGTGTCAACAGAGTTGGAAAAAAATATATAAGCCAGACATAATAAGGCACGCAATCTACTCCGCTAGTCAGAAAGGAGTTGCAGCTCGGATCTTTGCAAACAACGCGCTCGCCGCACGAGTTTCGTCAGATACCTGAAGACGACTCCATGCCTGCATATACGGCTCCTTGTTATGGAGGTGCATCGATCGCAGGAGCTGCCATTGGTACTCCATCGGAAACCATCCAGCATTCTCCCAGTCCACGAGCCCACAGACACGGCCATCGTCCGAGATCAGCGTGTTTTGCAGCATCGGATCGGTGTGAGTGAATACGATACGATCTGCGGGGAACGTGTGTTCTGCCTCCGGATAGTCATGAACAAGGGATTTCCCATTCGCGTAACCAACAGTCAGGGCGTAGTAATCGAGGACAGTATATGGACCCAGCAACGAAGCACCATAATTGTAATCAGTAAGTACGCCGTGGCCGCTTGCACTGATCATGACCTTGCCGCGTATGTGTGGTGGCTGCTCCAGAGCCCACACACGTCGAAGGATGGCCTCCACCTGCTCAGCGATCGAGTTGAAGAACTCGGCAGTGAAAGGAAGCCGTCCTGCTCTCCCAGCCTCAGCGATGCTTTGGCCAGGAAGTTTAGACATTAAGGTGTATGTGTTGCCATCGAGAGCGATGGCGTCATACAACTTCGGAATAGGGATACGGTTCTTGCCCCGAAACTGTGAGTTGAGATATCGAAGGGCATCGGCTTCGGTGCTCACGTAGCCTTCGCTTTTTTTGAGAATGAAGGGCAGCCCGAAGCGGAATACACGAACAAAGTCGTTAACAGGTTGCGATAGGATGTGGTAAATCCAGACACGGAGGCGAAGGAACCACTGAGGCATGTCGGCGATGGTGGCGATGGATGTCAGAGGTAGGGAAGAGCTAGCACTGGTTCCTTGGTCGCCACTTGGTCTGAGTAAGTAAATGAGCGAGTGTACAGTATTGTTTGCGCCAGCAGATGTGACTGTACTACGTGTGGCGGTTCTATATATAATATATCTTTTATTACCTAAGGATATCCCTTTTTGCTGATTTTAAACGCTTCAATTCTCTCGATATACTTTGACTCTAGACTGCCGCTACCCACCATCTTAATCACCTAGCTAGCAATTTACACTACTTGTGGAGAATCACAGCCCACTACGGTCGGACCATCTTCCAGTTTATCTGGAATTCCTTGGGCTTGCTTGTGGCTTCGCGTTCAAATCGCCAGTCTCCGAGCAAAAACCATACGAAATTCGAGTGAGTAGGTAGCATACTTGGCTTGCATGCCATCAAAGCAACTGATAACCTATGTCGTATTGAGTCAGCCAGTATTCTTCATGGTAGCTCGAGTCGAGCCCCAACTTATACATAGGCATTCACTCTCAATTAGATGGTAGGTCTATTCTACTAACCTCTGATGGCGTGCTGACATTGATCATGATGTATTATGTCCAGACCCGCGCTCAACATACTGAAGGCATCTTCGACACCAGTGCTGCTATATAATAGCATATGTTAAGATTAGATCCGTAGAGGCCAAAGATCACAGTCTCGGCTCTCTCTAACTTCTCATGGTCAGTGACTTGGGGCCGGATCATTATTAACTCGACACTACTAATGGAGGAGCGAGCAATACAGATCAAAGCTAATTCAGAGTTAACAAAATTGAAATATGTAGTGTTTTTGTTGAAACTATTCATAAATGGTGGGGTACGCAAGGCGAGTGAATAATAAGCCTGTCATTCTACTAGACATCCCTGATCGTTGGCCTGAACTGGTTCACGTCTGAGTCCGTAACCCAACCCGCTTTTATACTAATGTAACGGTTTGTGGCGCTCTTGCTCTCCGTAGTGACTATGGTCTCCAGGTTATCCGGGGCCGCGGTCATCCAACCATTGGCGACAAAGGTGGCGACGGCCTCGAGGGTCCAAGTCCTGCAGCTACGCATGGGGGACATAGCCCTCAGCGTGGGACCGGGCTTGCCCTCGTGCTCCTTCCAGAGCTCACGGAGCGTTTCGACAAGAGTCTCGAGTCCAGGGCTGCTCCAGCCTGAGAGACGGATAAAGGAGACGTAGACGCTACGTTTCGTGCGAGTGACGATCTCGGGAATGGGTCTGCACCCAAAGTACTCCCCAACTACTCCCCCGATGTCACCGACGTTCCAATGAAGTTGGGTGACCTTCCCTGTAGCATCTGTATAGAAGAACGACCAGTGCCAGGCTTTGCGCTGGAAGGTCACAAAGTCAATCCTATTGGGGGCAAGGTTTAGGATCGTCTGAGTGGCAATGTAGAGGGAGTTGGGCTGGAGTGCAACACGGAACGAGTTGTTTGCCGGGGCTTGAGCCATGCTGGATGAGAATTGACGAGGATGGGTGGATGATAGCAGTGGTGGAGTGAGGATGTCTGCTTTTATGCTGAAAGTTGTGGAAATCTGACCATATTTATACTGTTCAGAATTCTCAAAAACAAATGCAAGTCTCAATGACATTGTCATGACCCTACCTTTCTTACTGAGAACCTACACAAGCGCATGCGGCCCGTTGATGACACGACCCTAGGACAGTTCAGATGGATCTCAATGGCGACCTACACTTTGTTGGATGGCGATACAGATACCGATCCCAGAGAAAACAAATACCGTTCTCTCATTCTGGATATGGCTATGCTGGAAGTAGTATGTATTCCTTATTATGGAAATTCTGTTTATCTTTCTGAGTCACTGTTATTATTC
Organism: Cerrena zonata; assembly: GCA_038087015.1. Classification (NCBI taxonomy): domain Eukaryota; kingdom Fungi; phylum Basidiomycota; class Agaricomycetes; order Polyporales; family Cerrenaceae; genus Cerrena; species Cerrena zonata. The sequence goes on from JASBNA010000029.1 coordinate 54,256, forward strand.
ACGTTGTTCTATCCTAGGATTGTGCGGGGTTCAGCACCCAGCGTCCTGCTTGGAATCTGAGCCACATCGTAATTTCTTATCCCCGCTCGGCACTCTATGTTTGCTCAATACCACCGTACTTCTATTACCGTTCAAGGGGTCACACGTTCGAACATGCCCTCAGGCCTCAGGCTTGCCACATTTTGGCACTTGTCCTTAGTCAGTGTCACTCTCTTCGAGCCTCCAGCGACGATATATCCGGACATACACTAAGGGGAGTATTGCGTCAGTAGTACCTTAACCTAAGTAACAGATCAGTGAACCCAACAGGAGGCTTCGGCGTGTACCCGCGTTTACTCTCGCTTACAATATTGAATATCGAACTCTATCTTCGCAGGCTCTTCTCTCTCTTACTACGCATTGCATCTTCGTCAATAATCTTGATTCTTCGGGTCGCTATATGAGTACCTAGCCAAACTCTACTCATACGGTTGTATCATGATCGTTGCTGAACATTTGTTGACAGGTCGATATACTTTTCAATACAAAACTGCTGACAAGTTTGTGCCAGTGGAGTGGAGGCAATGTTTAATACGCTCCGTAATGACTTGGTGAGTACCAGTGCCAGCATATCGTCTTCCGACCTCATTGTCGCCCTCATTGGTTTGTCCTTTCACATGTGAAAGGGCGTACATTTGGTCCTTTAATAGATAACATGACGGTATCTATCTGAACACGTACTGCATGCGTTCCTCATATACATCCCTGACCATGATAAACAAACACTAGGAACACACCGTCAAGAATATAACTGTATAATAGTTCACATAAGTTTCAATAGAGGTCTGCACATTCTAGAATGGTGATACAGGGATTGTGCAGGGTTCCGCGATCAGGCGTCCCGCTCGGAATACAGTACAGTGGGCCACACTGAAATCTTCGTTACTGCCCATCAATCTACGTTTGCTTGATATAGGTATGTTTTACAATTCTTCTGATTATCTGACAATCGCCGCTCCGTATAAGTAGCTGACATCGCCTAGAAACCCACGACCATGCTTCTCCTGGGAGCATCGTCAACATCACCTCAGTTATCGGGAAAAGGGCTTCCTGGACCCTTGATTCTGAACATCACATGGCTAGTCCTTCATCCGGAAGCCGTAACGAGCGATTAATCTGTCTGTTCGTAGTTCCAACTGCAGGATGCGTGGATTCATCTGATCGTTGTGGACTAGTTGGTAATTCTATTGTTATGCTACTTGTCTGGAGGAAGTATTGCAGTGGAGGTGTCACCAGTTTAGAATTTAATAGTAAAAACATCCATTTATTGAGTATCAACAGGGTTAAAAAAAACTTGATAGAATACAAATGTAACGCAATCTACTCCACTATTCAACGAGGAGTTGCAGCTCGGATCTTTGCAAACAACGTTCTCGCCGCACGAGTTTCGTCAGATACCTGCAAGCGACCCCATGCCTGTCTATACGGCAGCTTGGTATGGCCATGCATCGCTCGCAGAAGCTGCCATTGATACACCATGGGAAACCACCCAGCATTCTCCCAGTCCACAAGCCCACAGACACAGCCATCGTCCGAGATCAGCGTATTTTGCAGGTGAGGGTCGGTGTGGGTGAATACAATGCGATCCGCAGGGAACGTATGTTCTGCTTCAGGGTAGTCACGAACAAGGGATTCCCCATTCGCATAGCCAACAGCCAGGGCGTAGTAATCGAGGACAGTACAAGGGCCCAGCAAACCATGGCGGAAATTGTAATCAGTAAGTACGCCATGGCCGCTTGCACTGACCATGACCTGACCACGTATGTGTGGTGGCTGCTCCAGAGCCCAGACACGTCTGAGGATGGCTTCCACCTGCTCAGCAATCGAGTCGAAGAACTCGGTGGTGAAAGGAAGCCGTCCTGCCTGCCCGGCATCAGCGATGCTTTGGCCAGGAAGTTTAGACATTAAGGTGTACGTGACACCGTCGATAGCGATGACGTCGTACAACTTCGGAATGGGAAGACGGTCCTTGCCCCGAAACTGTGAGTTGAGGAATCGAAGGGCATCGGCTTCAGTGCTCACGTAGCCTTCGCTTTTTTTGAGAACGAAGGGCAGCCCGAAGCGGAATATACGAACAAAGCTATTAACGGGCTGTGATAGGATGTGGTAAATCCAGACACGCAGGCGAAGGAACCACTCGGGCATGTCGGTGGTAGCCACAGTTAGAGGTAGTGCTAGGGATGGGTTAATCCTGGCCGCCACTTGGTCTGAGTAGCAGATCATTTAGTCATTAGTCACTAGTCACTAGTCATTAATCATTAGTCACACTGGCAGTGGGCGTCCAATCCTATGTTTTTATTTGGTAGTAGAAAGTCTGCCTCCCAGTTGCATCGAATCATCCTACCCCGTAGCACCTTACCCTATGTAACCCATTGAATCCAGTTTCGGTGTACACACACCTTTACTCTTGCTTACCATGTCGTATATAAAACCGTTCACCGAACCACCATGGTCCCGACACTCACCATCCCCCAACGTCTTCAACTTCTATCATGTCTTTGTTATGATGGCTCTTTATTCCCGGCTCCGCCTCCTCTATTCACAGGCGTACCAACGGATCCTTTGGACCCCCTAATCCCCAAGTTACTCGATGCGCTCCTATTCTTTCTCCATACCGATGTAAAAAATCGCACAATCTCTGCCCTCAGTCTGACTGTCAGTAGCAAAGAGGCTATTGTTACCCTCGCCACCAATGCCAACGGACAAAGCAGCACCTCGTCGTCTCAAGCGATCCTAGAAACTATCTAGAAATACATGACCGCTCATATGGCCGCACACAGATTCCAATGCTCGTCCCAGCAAACATACAGACAACTCGTTACTTATCTCCTTCGTAAAAACTTTCCTCTAACAAACAATGTGGAAAATACAAACATTTCTTGGAAGCCTTTCGCCACCCAGACATAGTCTACCTCTGGAATCACAAAATAGAGAAATATCTTCAGACAGTCGATTTGATACACAACGCAATCGAGGCTTTCTGCTCTGCGCCCATTGACCAGGAGAGTCTTCTAAAAATTTTAGAGATGCTCCTTCTTCAGAAGGATCTTCAAGCTGACGGAAAGACAGGATTGCTTCAGGAAAAACAATTGAATTTCCTAGTCACTCTCCAACAGCAAGCCGGCATCGATGGTGAGTGGATAACCCTTACGCTCTTCCCGGACTGCGCTTACACTCACTTCTATTGAATACAAAGAGTTTAACATTGTCCGTTATGCGGAGCAACTTTGCACTCCCCTTACTCACATCTCCACCATCCTAAGGCTATGCGCCTATCCAAAGTACCTCGGGTTGCACCTCCGGACTCAGATTATTTCCAACCCGCTCCCCTCCGCAGACCCGCAGACCATTCCTGAACCTCGGTACGATGAAGAGGTTGTTTTCGATTTTATTCGCAGTGCCTCTCCTGAGAAGTTAATCCACCCACACTCTCCCGCCGTTTACGCAGAAGGTACTAGCTCACTCGTTAGGGAAGTGCTACAAAATCTACATGAAGGCAAACAACGCCCAATTTCTGGACCCCATTCTACATGCTTACTTATCCAGCACCACCTCAATAACCCCCACTCTCCCTCATATTTGTACATTGCCATTGCAAAACCATCCTGTTTTCGATGTGCAATCTATCTTGACGCATATAACTCATGTGCTCGACGGTTTGGGCACAAACTCCTTTCGACCAAAGCAAGAGATAGTCAAGTCTACCCTTGCCTTCTTCCACCTTCTAACAACCCGGAGGCCGATGCTTTCATTGTCGATCATATGAAGAATGTGATCAACCATACCATCGATAGACTCCTTCTCAGACGCACATACGAGTTGACGCATCCCCCCTGGTTAGCAAGAAAGTGCACCTCGAACATTAGGATAGCGCGTGTGACAAAGTTTATTGGTTCTTCTATCAAGTCCAGCGGGAGATTGAGTTAATTGGACTGGTCAGGGAATCGAATCGCACTGATAGATATACGAATAAAACTAATACAACTATTCGATGTTGCTTGTTGCGCTACACAAACCTCTAATAATAATACCTCGTACAACCAAAGAGTCTGCTCTATTGTGTATTTATCAGACTTTACGACATAAATACATCCTATACGACTCTCAAAAGATTTCCTTCAAGTTCTCGTTAACTCACCCTTCTAGCTCTTGCCAACACCTTGTTCGGAACGTAAGTTCACACCGTCAAAATACTTGTTCGACCCTTCACTCACTTCCCAACAACAGACTGAACGCCCGCCATCTTCTTCACACCAAAGTCGACGAATCAGTCACCATCGGAGGGACGTCATACAGGAGCGACGTGAATCCCCGACTCTCTGCTCGCGAACTACAAAAAGTCCAGGCGAACACTGTCACTCCGAATCGCCATGTTCATGTCCAGATCACGAAAGATACAAAAGTCACCATGGATTCTGAAAAGGTATGTTACTTTTGATTTCTTGAGGTTGAGTCATTGATGATGGCTTGTGGTAGGCGAGCAGTAAGGATGGCTCGATGATGGTTTTTAAGCCATCTAATTCTGATGAGTAGTAAAAGTATTATTCATCTTCCTACTTAGAGAGGGTGTTCGGATTGAATCCTGGCAAACAGCGCTCTCGACGCACGAGTTTCGTCAGATACCTGAAGGCGATTCCACGCCTGTCTATATGGCTTCTTGTTGCAGAGGTGTATCGATCGCAAAAGCTGCCATTGGTACGCCATCGGATACCACCCAGCATTCTCCCAGTCCACAAGCCCACAAACGCGGCCATCGTCCGAGATCAGCGTATTTTGTAGGTACGGATCGGTGTGGGTGAATACGATGCGATCCGCGGGGAACGTGTGTTCTGCTTCCGGGTAGTCACGAACAAGAGATCCCCCATTTGCATAACCAAGAGCTAGGGCGTAGTAATTGAGGACACTACAAGGATCCATCAACTCGTGACCATAATTGTAATGAGTAAGCACACCGTGGCCGCTTGCACTCATCATAACCTGACCGCGTATGTGTGGTGGCTGCTCCAGAGCCCAGACGCGTCGGAGGATGACCTCCACCTGCTCAGCAATCGAGTCGAAGAACTCAGTGGTGAAAGGAAGCCGTCCTGTGCTCCCCACCTCCATGATACTTTGGCCAGGAAGTTTAGACATGAGGGTGTATGTGACACTGTCGATAGCGATGGTGTCGTATAACTTCGGAATGGGAAGACGGTCCTTGCCCCGAAACTGTGAGTTGAGGAATCGAAGGGCGTCGGCTTCGGTGCTCACGTAGCCTTCGCTTTTTTTGAGAACGAAGGGCAACCCGAAGCGGAATACACGAACGAAGTCATTAACGGGGCACGATAGGATGTGGTAAATCCAGACACGCAGGCGAAGGAACCACTGAGACATGTCGGCAACGGTAGGTGTAAGAACTGGTGAAGAGTGCTAGTGAATCTTGGGTCCTTGATCAGGTGTTGAGGTGAGTGACTGAGGGTATTGTTTGCGCTAGATAGCAGGCGTCCTTGTAGGGATTACTAGTAATAGTACTACATATAAGGGGCATCAAATTACATTTATAAGTACTTTTCCCCTGCTAGTCTTCGGAGGGGGATTACTTGTAATCCTACTGCAGTACCTTTACTTGTAATCCTCCTTGAAACTAGGGACAGTGCTTGTACGGCCTTTGGGGGTGATCTGGCAGAAAAAAACATAACCGGAAATGGAAATACGGCGCTTCTTACTCTCGCTTTGCCCAAATGACGGGCTCACGGTCCGTTCACTTAAAATTTAGTTCCCATGGGTCCCCAAAATGGTAGGGGCGGTTGATGTCAATTGATAAGCGAGGCGTAGTGGTCGTGCTTCCTTGCTTTCATCCTGCATCCCAATTAGGAATGCTCGGGGGCGTTGAATACAGTTCCCACGGCGAGCGAGATCGGCGCTCGTTGTTCCTCTTTGCTCAAATGACCGGCTCACGGTCCACTGACCCAAAATTCAGTTCCTTTGGGTTCCCGAAATGGCAGGGCAATCCCTAAGCGAGGCGTAAGTGGTGTACACGCGTTGTACGTCCATCCGTCCTAATTGGGAATGCTACGGCGCCTCTTTCTGGCGTTGAACACGATTCCTACAGCACGTGTGGAATTGGAAATCTATTGGATTCCGTTTTCTGCTTATTCAAACTATGGGCCCGCGGTCCGCCCGCCATATATTCGATCCTTTGGGGTTCCCAAAATGGTAGGGAATGTTCTAAGCGAGGCGTAGTGGTATCGTCCTCATCCTCCACCTCAATTAGGAATGTCGCAACGTCTTCCCGCTATCGATGCTATCGCTCAGAGCTTCAAGCATCGCTCAAACGATCTTCTACCTAAAGGTCAGCCTGGATGCCATAAATGCTAGGGTGGATACTAAGCGAGGCATAGCAGTTGCATACCCTTGCGTTTATATCCTAATCAGGAACATTTGTACAATCGACACTTTCGAGAGCCCCGCCGAGCATATCCTATACCTTAGAACATAAATATATTCTGCGAGAATTTGAATAAAAAAACTCCAGTATCGAAGGATACCAAGCGAGCTGCTAGCACAGTGAGATACAAATATCACCATGTGATCTCTTCTATTATTAGGCTTGCAGATTGACACGTGTTCTCCTGATTAACAATTGTATGAAGTCTTTTATGCAGAGTATATAATTTTTTCGTCGGGACCATCGTCCAATACAGACGAGTTTCAGTGAGTACAGATCATTCTTCCTTAAATATGTCGGGTCTGACCAATCGATGGTATGCGGAAAATAAACACTAAGTTTTTGGTAACGAAGATTCTAAGTACATGATGAGAAGCTTAGCGGCGGGCACGTTTAGAAGGTCCGCCTTCCGCAGAGACTACTGCGACACGCTTATTTTGGGCCGCCGGCGATTCTCCAAGCCATTGCTGAAGCACCCAGTTGACATCCTCCACAAGAGCCTGCCATTTAGTGAAGTCAGATGAAAGAAGTGAAGATTGACCTTTGACGGCATGCCCCCACCATAACAAACCAATCATAACTAAACTGAATCCATAGCGGTGGAACTTCCGCAATGCCTTCCACTCTGACGAAGGTATGTCTGTTGGTCGAAGCAACTTGCCACCATCGCCGGTAGTGCGTGACGTCGGCTGCAAAGAGGTCCACCATATTTGCAGTGCCAGGCCGAACGTTTCCGGTTGGACCTTTGCAGGTTCAGACAAGGGTCGGCCGCGTCGAAACCATAGGGAATATTCTGATGGGCGGTGTGCGACCGACAGTTGTTCAACAACGCTCTACTCGAAAGTAAGTACGATAATAAAACTCAATATTGACTGTGTGCTATCTTACCTGTTTGTTCTGGGATTCCACCTGGAGCCATCGTGCAATACACGTGTCCCACTCTTCGCTAAGGCCGGCACTGTCGACAATGGCTGTATACATTGGAGCAATCTCCTTTGGGATCTTCAAGAGCAAGTGTCTATCGATCAAAGGGGCTGCTGTGGTTTGAACAAGGGTACGCCGAGCCGATCTCTTCCTGAGAGAGGGTTCGCGTGCCCGCTCAGTAGGGAGCGAAGGGCGACTACTGCGCCTCAACTTCACGGGCTCTTCGACAGGTGGGGTTGTTGTGTCACTGCCTGGCTGAGGGAGTACGATAGCATGGTCGGGTACGATAGCATGGTCGGGTACGATAGCATGGTCGGGTACGATAGCATGGTCGGGTACGATAGCATGGTCGGGTACGATAGCATGGTCGGGTACGACAGGAGCCTGAGAGGTCTTGTTCTGAGGGCGCATGACTACAGGTTCTAGATCTTTGTCTGTAGGCGTAGCAGCTGGCCTCATAGCCTCCGCCGGAGCTTGAGGAGGGGGAGTACGTGATTTCGAAGCATCTGCTTGGTCTAGGTTCCCATCGGCGTTATCATCATCACGCGATGTCGGTTGTTGAGGTGTGATGAGTGTAGGACTAGATATAGATGCCTCGAGGGATGTAGGAGACAGCGAGGTCGTATGCTGGATTGAAGAAGCGATCGTCGAAGGGGACAGGGTGGCACCAGTCACAGGAGGTAGTGTGCTTGGATCGCCGGTCTGTACACTTGGCTGATACAGGGGACCGTCGAAGGCGGGACCATCTCCCATCAGATCATCGTCATGATCACCGAGCAGGTTCGGATATACAGGTTCTTGGGCATTGGAAGTACCTCCCACCCCAGCATTGTTGTTTCCGACATTTCCGTTCACATCAGCAGAAGCTGGTGCAGAAGCTTCTGGGAACTGGGTTGCCGAGGGTGAGGTAGCGGATAATATTTGAGCGGATTTCGGATTAGTGATGGGTTGCTCTGGCAATGCGCGTGATTTACATTCGTCAGGAGCTAGTATAGAAATAAGTAACAAAAAACCATAAAAAATATGACGAATACTTACTAAACACCGACATAGCAAATTTAGTAAAGTCTTCTACCGTACTGCTATATGCATCCTTATTGAAGTCGGGCCAAGTTACCTTGGAGCGGGTGGTGGTTTCCCCGAAATGGTAACTAAATGAGAATAAGTATTGCGCAGGTCTGGGAAGTCGTTGTACTCACCTGCGAACACCAATCTTCCCTCCGTCTTCACCAATCGGTCCTGCCATTAAGATGGAGACTACCATCCCATATTTCTTGGCTAGACCCTGTGCAATGGCATGCAAAACCGGTCCTGCAGATTTCAAAGCGCTGCGGTATGTTAGTTGACGCAGAGAATCGATAAAATGGTGAGGGACATACTTATCGTAATCCTCAGCGGACTCGGGCTGATCTTGGAGTTTTGTAGACTTCTCGCTGGCGTTGTTTTGGGAGGCTTCGTACTCTGCTTCGACCTTCTTCTTAAAGTCGATATGTTCACCTTTCCAGCACATGTTGGTAACTTCATGCTGGACGGTCATGCGAATCGATTTCTTGACCTGAGAAGTGAGCTCTTTACCCTCATTAATAGCTTTAGTGTAGGCGGCGTCAAGTGCAGAAGGTATGGAAGGAGCAATTTGAGTGTCCCAGTAGTTGCTCTGGTAGAATTGCTTCACCGACAGCTTTCGAGGTGGTTTGCTGTTGGAGGCGTGGATGAATGACAATACACTCTCGATACCACTAGACACATCAGACTTCTTGATGTTATTTCGGCCGTAAAACCAGCGAGCTAGTTTCTGATTGGGGTTAGAAATATACAGCAGGTACAATAAGATATCTGACTGCAAACTCACTTTCCTAAGTTCGGCCCAGTATTCCTTACGGGACGCGACCACCTCAGCTGACTGATCTTCCAGGAAAGGAATCTTGTCAAGCCTGTTTTGAGGTATCTCGCCATGGACAGGAGCATCTTGATCCAAAGGTAAATCGTACCCATACATGTAGATCCATTGCGTAGTGACACGGTCATAGAAGATACCGACCTGAGTAGCCCCAGATTTGTGAGCGACTAACCATTCAGCTTCTAGAGACAGGAGAAACACGAGCTTGGTTCCTTGAACCCATGAGTCCGGCCCTCTTTTCTTGGGCTGTTTCACGAGCTCAGAACTCTTGGGAATAGAGGTGGTATTGCTAGTGGATGCGTCGTTCGACATAGCGACAGTAAGGATGGGGACTTGGGATGTTGAAATATTACATGATATGTCTGTATTTTATAACGAGCGACTATCGGACTAATAGTAGCGGGTAGTCACACAAAGGTACGCATATTTGAGCTTGTTTGTGTCAATGGCGCCTACCCGAAAGTATGGATATGCCCGTGAGATCTGTCGCTTACTTCCCTTCGTCCTAACATGATAAAATCCGACATGGTAAGCTCTGCTCAGTTCCCGTCCTTCTTCCACACCCCTATACCATGGCAGATCGTAGCAACAGCGGCGAGGATCACCTCCGCCGCCTCTTTCACAATCTCTCCGTAACAAATACTGGGCAGATTGGTAGGTCTTTCGTTTATTGGGGTTGCTTATATTTCATTAGACTGTATATTGTTTTCTAGGTAACAGCAGCTCGCAGCACCGTCGTTCTCAGAGCAGACCTGTCCCTCTCGAGGAACTGAGCAATGGTACAATTTTCTCCCTTCTCGCTTTCGTTTACCACTGACATCCAAGACAGGTAGGCCTCCCAGCCTCAACTTCGTGTTTATTTCTGCCGAAAACATAGGTTCTGTCTTTCGTGAAGTCACCTCCTCTCTGGGTGGCATTGGAGGGGCTGCCAACACCCCTGACCCTGCGACGATTGCTAGACCGGCCACTCCGGCTTCTATTTTTCCTATTGGCAATGTACCTCAGGGAGTCAATTTACGCGCATCTAGACGACTTCCCAGGCCAAGTGAGACTCAACACGTGCCACCTCCAAGTGGGGCGTCGTCTTCCTCGCAGCCTGTTCGCCAATGGGCAAGCTACACTGACATCCCGGAAGATTGGTTGGTTGAAGACTCCTCAGAAGACTCCGACACCTCTCGCCGCTCCTCTATAGAATTCCACACCACGTCGCCTGAGGATAGCGACTCAGATGCAGGTTACACTAGTGCCAGGCCTGACTCCCCTTTTGAGAACGCAACAAGCTCTAATACGATCACTCTGTATCCCGTCAACTCGCTTTATGGAGCTGACAACCATCAAGAACCTCCAAGTTCTAGCACAAAGGCGCAGGCCTCTGCTGCGAAGCGAGCTCCGCTACCATCCCCTGTGACGAGAGCCGCAGGAGATTCATCGGCATCTCGTAAGGCTTCAGGTTCGACATCTTCTGGAGTTTCCTCACACACCTTCGGTCGCGGCTCAACACTCCCTCCTAGAGGGCAAGCAACCTCCGCCGGACCTGGTGAATCATCCACATCACGACCACATGCCAACCCTCCTGTCCAGCCAGCCAGAAACGGCCAGGCTGACAATCGTGCTGAGCCAGATCCCGAGCAACCGCACAATCCGGTTTTATATAACCTTACTACTCCCATCTCGCAGCGTGTAATCAATGGCTGGTAAGTTCTGCTTCTATTCTCCCGCGTGATATCCTCTGAAACTGTGACTAAGGGCACGTGCTGCTCATCTATCCATGGGTCGTCCCAACACTCAAGTTCGCCGTATGACGCCTCGTCCACGTCGTCTAAGTCAAGGCAGGTGGTTCGTTGTTACTAAGGGCCGCATGGTCGGTGTATTCTCCGGTTGGTAAGTCAAAACTTGAAATTCTGTGGTAATATATCAAAATACTCATATAGTCGTAGGGCTGCAACCGAGCCACAGGTCAACCAGTTCTCTGGTGCTATCTTTAAGGCCTATCCAACTCGGGAGATAGCCGAAGAGCGTTTCCGAGAGGTACAAGAACGGCGTGCCGTAATGCCTGGACTTGGTAAGTTGCTCTTCGTAATTACATCTAGAATAATATCACTTACCATGTCAACAGAAGGAATAGCAGCACAAGTCCGTTTCGAAGCTACCGCACCTGTTCAATACATGATTCGAGGCCCTCAAAATCCTGCTCCACAAGATGCCGCTGCAATCGTCGTCTTCAAGGGGCTGGTTGTTGGGGTATACAAAGACTGGTAAGTGTCTAATCGATTTTTTTTTTCGGAACTCAACAGTCTCATGAAATGTAGGTTGGATTGTGCCGACTACGTTGTAGGAATTCCAGGATCCGTTTACAACACATTTAACAGTGTTGCTGCTGCAGAGCATGCATTCCAGCGTGCCCGAGATGAAGGGTTGCTCCAAAATGTCTATCCCGACCGTCATTAGTTTTAAATGTTTTGTTGCCTTCTTATCTCATGAGTCGGCATCCTTCCTTTCAATTTTTGTACTTCGTAGTATCTCCAAATGCAAATCTTCTTGGTATCATTGCAGTGTCATGTAAGAGTTGAATGAATTGAGGCAGAAATTGTGAATAATACACATATCACCCAACTCGAGATATCAACTTTGGGCATAGTGGTTCATTTTTTGCACTACAGTATAGACTGCTGAGGTCCTGACCATTTTCCTAAATGCGATATATCTTTGAATCAGAGCCCAGTACAGTCTATCGCATACTACTACAAACTAAGAGTATTTAACAACGTCGACGAAGGATAATTCTTACACACCTGATGAGTATGATTTACTGTTCACTCCCAACTCGAGTCCTAGGGAAGGTTCGCTAGCAGTATGCCCATCCGAGTCAGTATTTTTATACTCCCTTAAGGTTGCAGACTGTTGGTTTGTGTTAAAGAAAACGTCGATACCTATTATGAGGAAGAGTCCATGAATATCTTAATAAGAAAAGCAAGGGAGTGACTCGGAGGTGGATGATATTGAGACGAGACTGATCAATCATGTCGGATGGCTCTTGACTTTTAGTCCATGAGATTTGTACACCTTGAAGATACTAGAATGATATCAAAATTCGAACATTAACTTACATCTTAATTAAGTACATTCATGAAGGTAGGTATCAGTATCAGTACTCAATTTATTTACGAAAGTGTCTGACCGTTGCACAATTTCTCCTTTGTAACTTGTTTCGTCCTGAGACTCGGAGAGGGATTTGATCGCTCACCTGGCGAAATGCGGCTAGGCGCTTTGACTCTTTCACTGACTGCCATCCCTTATCCTTCTCTCCACTTCCCCCTCATCTCGTTTTATTTCCACTATCTATAAAGTAAGTTTCTGATATTCCTAATTATCTGGCCTTTCGTATTCTGCGGTTCCCCTTTTGTTAAAAGTTCAATGGACGCCTCGCTGTATCTCGACCGAGGTGCTATGAGCGCAACATTGACTTTTTCCAAGAGAATTCCTACGATTCCTTGCTTTTTATTTTCCCCCTCAATATGACGCGTATTTTCGCAGCATATTTGCATGTCGCGACGCGTCGAAACACGTCGAAACACTTCTCTCCTTTCGGCCATTGTTTTATGTGTGCTAATTCATGCTTAATAGCCTTTCAAATGGACGGGCCTCGTTGTACGCGCTCCGGCGCGAAGTTCTCGCCTTACAAGACTGAGGAACCACTCTCCGTCCTCAAAACTGAGGAACCACTCTCCGTCCTCAAAACTTCGATCGATATCTCTCAACCGCTTCAAGACACATTTTCATACGCGTGGGATGCGGAAAATGCTCAGGACCTAGACGACACGGAAGGGTGTCCTTTAGAGGAGGAGGACGGCACAAAAGATGACACAGACGACGACACGAACAGCGTAGACTCGTGTAAGAAAGATGGTAGCTATGAGGATGATCCCTATCCTCCTACATATTCCCCAAGCAAAGCTATCAACTCCACGACCGATGATAGTTCGCTTATGAAGCAAGATGCTCGAAAGAGGGCATATTGTCGCAAGAAGAAACAGAAAACCCGCGAACGTAAACGCAGCGAGCCGGGACATTCCCTCTTTTCCCCGAAGTTCAAGGTTCGAGTGGCTCTTTCACAAAAACTCTCGAAGCTTGCCTTCATGCGGACCGATAGCAATGTTGCCAATCTTCGCGCAGCAAAAGGAGCCTGGGTTGGTGTTAGAGGAGCCGTCGGACGTGGGCTTCGATCGTTACACTCGTTACTGGAAGAGGGATACGAGTACAAAGCCTGGGATGGGATGTAAGTAACCTAATACTCTGCCATCGGTATCTCCCTCATTTCGTTCAGTACCCCGTTTGTTGTGACAGATGAGGAAGATCGTATTTTTGTTGTCTTTGCTGGTCGACCTCAAGATCCTTCCTACAAGGATGATTGCTTGCTGGCTGATGCCGTAATGCAAGCTACTCACAATAAGCTTCAATTTGGAAGTGGCGATTGCCAGGTATTGCCTCGTCCGATGAATGGCTGTGCGAAGAACTGGCGAGGAAATTTCAAAGTTGCCAATGTAGGGGTTTCTTATGGCGGCGGCCAAAAGGTAGGCCATCAGTCTACGGTAACACATTATCGTTTTCATGTTGCTATCCTATAGTCTCCTGGGAACCTCTGTCATACAAAACACAACCGAGAAGTCCTGAATCAATTTTTCCAGCAGCCTTGCATCAGACGGCTTGCGAACTTCGCAAATTGTAAGTTTCTCTGCTATTCTCGATCGTTCTACTTATAACTCCTACTTTTTTTGCAGCTGCGTTTGCATTTTATGCGCCGAAACTCAATCAGTATTACCGCAAGCATCTGGATCAGCTATGGCAACATAATAAACGTCTCAAGGTCAACGTTCCGATGAACATCTTCCCAGCTGCATCCATCAACTTTGGACCCGAGGCCGTATCTTGCGATCATCTAGATCACAACAATCTTGCTGGAGGACTGTGCTCTGTCACTGCCGGAGGGGATTTCGATCCTACGAAGGGCGGCCATATCTATCTGGTGAACCTACGTCTGGTGGTTGAGTTCCCTCCAGGATCAACAATTTTGATCCCCTCTTCTGTCATCCGACATGGCAACGTTCCAATTCAAACAGGGGAAACTCGCACCTCATTCACTCAGTATGCTGCTGGAGGTCTTTTCCGATGGGTCGAATATGGCTTCAAGACGTGGGACCAATTTTGGGAATCTGATCGAGAGCGTGCACTTAGGGAGCTGGAGAATCGCTCAGGGAAGTGGAAGGATTATTTAAGTTTATTTTCCAAGGTCAATGAGTTAGAGCATGATCACACTACTGTTCGTAATAGTCTCTCTACGTGAATATAGCCTTCTGTTTTTTTGCTTCCATAAGACGCGTAAATTTGGGAGTGGTTTTTTTCCAAAAGAGCTAACTGGGCATGTGATTCTGTTGATCGTAAATACATGTCACGGTCTCTACAGTAAGTTGGCCTGAAGCCTCATGGCTACGAAACGTAGCAAGAAGAAAAACAAAACACTCCCGACCCTTCACGTTCACAATGGCCAGCAGGATGTCACTGCGGTGTCTGTCTCTGGGGTTTCTCAAGATGGGCGACGTGTCAAAATGAAAACTCTCGTCGCACCTCTACCCGAACTTGAGCAAGCCTCCTCCTCATCCAATGACACACCATCTTGGGATGACGCTCCCCCCATAGAAATTCACCATGAACTCTCAGATGCTGTTGTCATTGCTAAACGACCTGCCAAGCGATATGAAAACTCGGTTTGTTCTCTAAAATAATCTATATTGTCACTGATCACGGTCTGACCAGAACCTGCTAGGATGCACCTTTGAAGACATTCAAAATTTATCAACAGGAGTACTGTGATGAAGTCTTACGGCTCGATGGTCGCGGATCCTATGTCAACGTACCGTGCAAATGTGGGAATGAGCAGCCCATAATTCGCTGCAAGGATTGTAGTGGCGTTCATCTCGAATGCGTTGATTGTACTCGAGAGTATCATGGGTCTAAGAATCCCCTTCATCATATTGAGGTAAATCATGCTCCACCTATCACTCCTGGATCTGATATTAATATTGATTTCTAGAAGTGGAATGGGTCATTCTTTGAGAACACGACCCTATATGACATAGGCATGACCGTCTCTCTAGGCCATCCCTTGGGCGAGACTTGTATTGCACCATTGTCTCGTACAATCACAGTACTCAATACCAATGGAGTCCATCGGGTTCGCGTTAATTTTTGTGGATGCCAGCTCGGTTTCGAATTGAGAACACAACTCCTCCGCTTTGCTTGGTGGCCCGCCACTCCTCTTAATCCACGCTCCGCCGCTACATTTTCTGTTCTCCAACAGTTCCAATATCTCAATCTTCAAGGCAATATTACCGCTTACGACTTCTATCGGGGTTTAGAACTCCAGACAGACGGGCGGTTAAGTGAGGACTTCCCTGTAAGTAATGTTCTCATCTAATTCCTTTATCATTCTACTCATTAATTTTGTTTCGAATTCAACAGGACCGTCTCCAATCATGGATGACAATGATCAGGGAGTGGCGAAATGTGAAAGCACTGAAACGAGCTGGAAGAGTCCATCACGCGGATGGTGTAGAAGCCACATCACACGGCGAGCTTGCTATTCATTGCAGAGCTTGCCCAGATCCCAGTAGGAACCTACTTCCAAACTGGAAGGAAAACGAGAAATGGTCGTAAGTCACTATTATCGTATAATTCGCATTATTCTCGCTAATCAAAACGAAAGCTATCTTTATTGGCTCTCCACTTCACAGGATGCTAATTTCCGCTACAAGGGCCGTCAACGCGACACAAAAATGGAGGACATCTCTCTTTCTTCTGGGTGGTCCTACTTTGTCGAACATACTCAGTACCTTGAGCATATCAAGAAGTATGCTAATCAAGAGGAGGTACAGTTTATGGTTATGGCTCATGGATTCGACTATTATATATGCTTACCTAGAGCTCTTTAGATCAGCACTTGTGCTGGCTTCCAAGCGATGCATCTTGCTAATTTGAAGAAACAGAAAGGACTCAATGCGACAGGCTTGGTCGGGGTGGCATGTTCTGATCACAAGATGTGGCGACCAAATGGTTTGGGAGATCTCCAAGTTGGCGAACGGTAAGCTCACTTAATTTGCATTTTACATTACATCAAATTCAAACTTTGGTGTAGATATTGTAACATGGACTACGTTTTTCTCTCCAGCATCGTTGGCGTTATGGTTCTTCTGATCCTCGCCTCTTATGACATCGCTTGTCAATTTTTCGTTGGTTTCCCCCTTCGAGTCCCCCATCTTCCAGAGAGACTACGCCCTTCAATTCCTATCACGAGCATCATCCCGAAAATTCCCAAAGCGCATATCTACACTCATAACGAAAAGTGCCATGGTCCATACTCCTTCAACTGGACAAAAGGAGCTGGTCGCACTGACGGCGAAGGTATTGAACGATTATGGGCAATTCTCAACAAGGCTGCATTGAGTGTACGTGAAATGACGCCATCTGCAAGAAGAGAAATGATCGATGACCTCTGTGGGTTTATCAACTGGTGCAAAGTGGTGGGCTATGGTAGGTAACTCTCCCCAAAAATTTAACGTCTATATCTAACCCTTCAACAGGAGATTTCTTTCAGCGTCGTCTTGTCGAAGCCCTCAAAGAAGCCCTAAATACAAGAGCTGAGTTTGAAGGTTTGGATAGGTCACTACGCGAGGAGAATCGCAATCTCGTCGCTGAGTGGGACAAGATGGTTGTGGACTTTGATAAAGATAAATCGAAGCCTTGTCCTTATATCTCAACAAACAAAGGTATAGATAGGCTTCTGACGAGAGTTTTAAGTATTGCTAACAATAACATAGATATCCCTATGGCATCGGTCATCAAACGATTGGCAGAAGATGAAGCTGCGTCTGGAAGACGCACTCTGGAAGAGGGTAGTTATACTGCCTTTATCCTTTTTGCGCTAGATATTGAACGTCTTCAGTATGTTTCATTACTTATCTTTATTGATTACTAATTATAATATATATCCTAGAGCTTCAGTGAGATCCAAGGTCTCCAAGCTGCCTTCGAATCCATCTATTACTCATGCTACTGTCGAAACTAATCGTTCCACTATTCGTCGCAAACTCAAGACATTTTGGGAAACTCAAGCAGTTCTTATGCCTCGACTCACCCAACACATCCCCATCAATAAATCTCCCGATTCCAACGACATGGAGACTATCACTGTCTACCTCCCCTCCAAACTTGTGCAGTCGACTCGGAACTCTGTTTGTGAACCAGAGCTTATTAAGACGGAAACAGAAATACGTGAAGCTCAACTACGACAATCCCTTGATGATCTTCATCGGGAACTTCGGGCGAGGATGTTCGCCAACAAGTTCAAGATCAAGAATGTTACTGGAAACCGATATATGACTCGTGCTCGGGACTGGATGAAGCGTATCGACGAGAAAGTCCTTGCTGCCAAACACGAGTACCAAGAAGCTCGTCGCGCGTACTTTTCACTCCAAGGCCACGGTCCTTGGGAAGAAAAATTCAAGGACCTCAAGGATGAAGATGTTCGCGGTATCAATGAAAGGGCTCTGTCGAAGCAGGAGCGTCAGGAATGAAAGGTTGCCCGAGCAGCAGCAGGTCTAGACGATGACGAGCTCGCTGCAGAACCGATGCCGGATGATTGTCACCCTGGAGAACGAAATCGTCAGCCAATATCATGGATATGGTACACTTTCTCTACTGGACGAAATGATGAAGACGAAAATAGTCCGGAAGCACATGAAGGTATGTCGTTCACTATTGATCGATATAATATATTGTGTTAATGTTACTTTTAAGCACTTCGTATTGAGTGGGCAAGATCACGAGCACGTGCAAGTCGGTGGGAAGAACAGGTGTGCAAAACGGTAGAAGCCATGCGCCGAGTTCTTCAGTACACAGAGTCTGTCGCAGAAGATTGGGAAAAGCGAGCATCCCCAAGTCATCGGTCGGATGTATCCTCACAGTTGAGGGAGGGTTTGCGGTCGTATGCATTAGAGCAAGCTAATGCAGAAAGAGCTTTTTGCGCTCGCTTGCGTACTCAGTGGTACGGCTCTCGTGTTCGCGCATACAATTTTCTCTCTTCCATTGGTGTGCCGAAGAATGATCTTACTGGTGTTTTTGATCTGCCATTACTTCCCCCCACATCGAAATCCCCACAGTTCATTCATTTGAAAGAACTGATTGCTCCCGAAGTTCATTAGTAATTATACAATATATATTTTTTCGTACTATAAATCATCGCGATTTGGATAGCATCGATAGCGGGAAGACGTTGCGACATTCCTAATTGAGGTGGAGGATGAGGACGATACCACTACGCCTCGCTTAGAACATTCCCTACCATTTTGGGAACCCCAAAGGATCGAATATATGGCGGGCGGACCGCGGGCCCATAGTTTGAATAAGCAGAAAACGGAATCCAATAGATTTCCAATTCCACACGTGCTGTAGGAATCGTGTTCAACGCCAGAAAGAGGCGCCGTAGCATTCCCAATTAGGACGGATGGACGTACAACGCGTGTACACCACTTACGCCTCGCTTAGGGATTGCCCTGCCATTTCGGGAACCCAAAGGAACTGAATTTTGGGTCAGTGGACCGTGAGCCGGTCATTTGAGCAAAGAGGAACAACGAGCGCCGATCTCGCTCGCCGTGGGAACTGTATTCAACGCCCCCGAGCATTCCTAATTGGGATGCAGGATGAAAGCAAGGAAGCACGACCACTACGCCTCGCTTATCAATTGACATCAACCGCCCCTACCATTTTGGGGACCCATGGGAACTAAATTTTAAGTGAACGGACCGTGAGCCCGTCATTTGGGCAAAGCGAGAGTAAGAAGCGCCGTATTTCCATTTCCGGTTATGTTTTTTTCTGCCAGATCACCCCCAAAGGCCGTACAAGCACTGTCCCTAGTTTCAAGGAGGATTACAAGTAAAGGTACTGCAGTAGGATTACAAGTAATCCCCCTCCGAAGACTAGCAGGGGAAAAGTACTTATAAATGTAATTTGATGCCCCTTATATGTAGTACTATTACTAGTAATCAATACAAGGACTGGTGTAGATAGGCCCACGGTTACGACCTTCTATGACCCTGGAACCCATTACCTAAGGACCTCCTTCCATCAATCGCTTATCTCAACTACAGGTTTGCTTTATCGCCAGTCTGCAACTTCAAAAAATAAGAAATCTCAGCTTACATGAGCTGTCATCTTCTTCGTAACCTATAGCATGGTTCGATGTACGGAGCAAGCCTGAAATTGCATAGCGAGTACTACGATAACCCCAAGCCTACCTTACGCTACTGTACTTGCTCAAATCGAGCCTCAACTACATGCTCAATGATTTAGTATTCTAGCTTCTGATGGAGTGCTGACATTAAGCTCGGGATATATTCCACTCACATCCTAGCAATGAGCATTTCGAAGGTGTGTTTAACCTCATGGCCTCTATATAATAGCTTATAACATTAGCTTTGTAGAGGCCACAGTTTACTGTTTTGCCTCGTTTCTTCGACTCCCGACGACGGTCCTGATGCGCTCCAACTTCTCATGGACGGTGATTTTGAGCTTCATCTTTCGCTGGACTTCAAGGCTATTCAGCTTGAGATGGGTAGTGTATTTTGTAAAACGATTCGGGAATGGTGGAGATGGTTGGAGGTGCGTAAGGCGTGTAAATAATTGATTCTATTCTACTAAATATCCTTGATCGTAGGCTTGAACAGGTTCAGATTCCTGTTCCACCCCTCCTCAAGATCAACGTAATGATCGGCGGCCGCCTTGTTCTCCCCCTCGACTACGGTCTCCAGGTTAACCGGAACCGCGGTCATCCAACATCACTTCAACCTCAAATGCTGGTTGTGTTGTGTTGTATTCGGGGGCTTGTGCGTATACAACACTACGAAGTTCCCATTTGAGTATTGAAAAGGTCAGATCAACACTTGTACTGGAGTCCGTCTGCTGTACAAATTTCGAATGATGTACATTCTGCCTCCATTCGGTCTATCAAGGGCTCCGAGTCATAAAGGGCGATCAACCTCGCATTGGTCTGATCGATGGAATGTCATCACTAGAACATGATGGCGTATTTGTGTTCGGTGTCTACGTAAAGAACAACCCTCGGTGTCGGAATTGAACTGATGAATGATCCTTGAGATCATTTGTATCCGCTTTGTCTACTATCCCTGAAGCCAGAAGGTAACTTCCGAGTCAGCTTCGGAGATATTGCTCCTTTGAGTCATGTAAGTCAAATATCATTAGGGACAGTCCGTAGCCTCAAGGGATAGCATGTGGTGCCATTTAATTTGGGACATCGAAATAAATAGCGATATCGAGCCGATTCATGTCATGCGACTACAATATCTCTGTCTACTCTGACATGCATCTGTCAAAGTTTGAGTCATAATATATACTTGGGAGGTTGAGAATACACACCTGGTGATGTTTAGTGCATGTTTCAGCCGCGGTATTTGCCCGGGAAGTTGCAAGATCCCCAAATGTGATTATTTCTGCTGGTTTGGGACACAAATATTGACGAGCATTCAGCCTACATTTATTTGGTATCTTCAATATTACAATCAACCACGTTTGGGGGTGTACTCACGCTCCAAAAACCGCATTAGCTAAAGCTATTTTCTAACGTAAGCAATGGGTGAGGGCTGACGCCAAATGCAGAACGTACCCTTAGCATACACAACATAGATTCCTACAAATAACAAGTTTTCCGGTTCAGCGACCACCTTGAATATTTGATATCAGTTAATAGAGGTGCGGATCGTATAGATATATACTGTTGCGCAACTTACTGAAACGAGAGCCACAATGCCGAGTGCACTGTTTTCAATAAAGTTCCGAATATAACGTCATGAGTAATGGTTTCTAGGAGGTTAATCATGGCATACACCTACATCAAGATTGCGCCTGTGTTCACAAAATACAACACAAGCCAGTTGATAATACCCTGCGTTCTTCATATCAATGGTCAGTCATGTCCGGCGATGTTTGAGCGGTAACACTCCACCTTTTGAACGAGCTTCGCTCCCGTCGTAAAGAGTAAACGATTGTAAGTGTGATCGCCCCATCATGGATAACAGTTAATGCTGCAGAAGCAATTGTATATGGCTTTAAACAATGGCGTCAATACGAGCATGTTTGACAATCCATACGAAGCATGCATACCCTAAAATCGGAAACAAATGCCAATTCTAGCCATGTGTTGAACTTTGTCCTAGGTTTAATCAACGTCTAGCAAATGTATGAGAGCTAGTATACCCACGTGTCAATTATGCAGTCTGGTAAAATAAGTATTAGTGAACATTCTTGTAATAGAACAAGGAATCTTACTAAGTACAAGGCCTGTCCTAGCCATGAATAAGACGATCTAATGGAGTGATACGATTAGTGGAAGGTCCTACTTCTAAAACCTGGGTCGTTACCATCCCAGCAGTAAGCGGAATATTTTTGCTGACTGTATACGGAGTCGACAGTTGATGACATGCTCTGTTAAGTTTCCAGTTGTGCACTCACTCATCCACATCCGGTGCATATAGAATCTAATCATCATGGGAATGAGAGGATGCCTGTGGGACATTTTAATAGGACGCTTACCCCTGGGCAAGAACTTCTGAGGCAAGCTGCGAGATTTTATTCATTGTGGGGTTGTCGCGGAGTGGTGTGTCGTCTTAGAACGTACTTGAAAAGTCATCATAGCCTTTAAATGAGCGTAAGCACAGCAAAAAGCAAGTATATAACGAATGAAATACTAACAGTAGTGCTCCTGAATACGCGATTAGGACATCGTGGAAAATAGAAACATAACTAGAAAAGACTTACCAGTCAATCCTCATGAGAGCGACGGGGTAGTCGAGGACAAGAACCGAATGTACGTATTGTACCCGTTGTGCGAATACTGTGTTTATCGTCTCCGCCAGCCTACTCGAATATCAGTTACATGGCAACGAGCAAAGTGTTATCCATACACCAAAGTAATTGCCAAACATTTCAACCACATCGGGTCACATTTCCAATGGTGGGTATATGTATAGAACTGAGCGATAACAAGACCGAATAATCTAGAAAGACAAAGACGTGAGATTGGACGTCAGGGGAAATTTGAGAGTATTACTCACATGTTTGAGACGACTATTCCTTCGATGAGGCCACCTATTAGGGTAGAAATATGCATTATGAATACCATCGTATATCCTAAGTAACGGTCCGAAGATAGAAAGCAGCGTGAGCGTGAAACTTGAATTCAGGAAGTCAAAAATGGCTGTTTGTCTGAAGATATATAGTTCTGTCAGGGCGATATCATTGAGGCGGCCTGGATAAAACTTTAGATACAAACATGCAAGTGTCAGTCTGACAATCAATTTTACTTCCGTTCGACGGGAGATGCGAAGTATCCGTGGTTTCAACGTCAGTAAGGGTCCCAGAATACTTCCAAGTGGGATATTGCACATGTCAGCACGACTTCTTCAAGGAGACGGTTGTTTGACTCGCGATCTTAAGGCGAGCAGCTCTTGGTATTTGGTCACACGTTGTCATACTGTTCAATAGAGATCAGGAATATGTCAGTAAACCGCATCCTCGGCCGCGTTCCCCACGGGATAAGATAAGATGGCTACTGCTTTTGATGACGTCCTTCTGAAACACGATAGCACATTAGTTGTGGAGCATCAGTAAACAGCAAGAGTATAATCGACGCAGAAGCCGAAATACACCTTTCCGAGCTAGCAACGGGATACTTGATTGAACGCAGAGTTTCTAGACATGCGATCGGGCTTCCCATGCAGAGAATGTGTAGTCAAGAGAGGCTTTCGTACTTCTGCATCAGCCCCAGATGTTGTTGCCAACGTCCACCATTCCATTGCCCGATCCTGACCCATGCATCCGATTCCTCTCCCATAACTATCTTGACCCAAATTAAACGCGACGCGAGGTCTATATTAGCATACGTGATGGTATCACCCATGACGAAAAATCCACTGTTCCCGCTCTTTTCAAGCCAGCGAGCAATCTTATCAAACCCATCCCTCGCGGTTCGGACATAACTCTGTATACTAGTGCAAGGTCCTCTAGGGATGAGGCAATAGGTCCAATAACACCGTTCTATACAATAGTAGTTCTAGTCAGTTGGGAAGTTTTCGAATTTTGCCTGCAAAATATGACGTACACCTGGAGTCACACTGACACTTAGCCGATCGCGTCACTGAGTATCTAATAACTGTGTGACACGTACTATAGACAAAGTTCCCTTTGTTTTCTTGCTACAGTAACTTTTGCCCTTTGTCTTTTGGCTAGAGTTGTACGTGGCGAGAAGGTAAGTCTAGGAGTTCGATTTCCTTTCAAGTTGTCTTGTGTTGACTGCCACTGAGATAGGTTTATGGTTCGAACAGTCTACTACGTAATTTCATTATACACGTCTTAGACCCTGAGATCCATAGCTCAAGGCCCCTACAAATGGATATAATCATTTACTTGGATCATGAGCACCGTGACTACGATAGTATAGCGGATTTACCGTGACAAATGCTCGAAATTTCCAGCTCACCGGGAACTGGTACTTAGGCGTCTCGCTCGGCCATAAGCAGGATGGAATCCTCATCCCTGTCGATGTAGCACTCTACATCAGCTATTCGATACTGATTTTCTAACAATCACGACACGACCACTCCGTATGGTTAACTAGAAACCCACGACCATGGTTCTTCGAAGGGCAACCTCGACATCACAGCGCTCGTTTTGGAAGAGGAATCCCTGGACCTCCCTGCACCCTTGATTTTACACATCACACGGCGACCCCAGGCCCTGTTAAGTTTGAAAGCCGTAGCAAGCGGCATTCCGTCGTCTCGTAGTTCCGACCGCAAGAAGCAGCAGAATCCCTGAATCCATCTGAGCATCCTCGACTTTGTGGCTATCAGATAGTTCTCCGATGACACCGAGCCCTGTGCTTCACACGTGAACAGCCTGAGGATGTCTTCTTCGATATAATCTATACCTATCATTTCTAATTGCGGTAGACCCTAAGTGAGGATCTCCGACTTCTCTTAATGCCTCAATATACTAGACCGTCAAGTCACCAAAAACGCATTGCAGATCTATTACGCGGGCCATAAACACCCTTCATTCCTCCACCCGGGTGAACTAGTTTTTCTTCGAGTTTAACACTAACATGAATTGTTTACCTTTGTAATAGAGAGCACTGTTACTGTTGTACAATCAACACGCTTTGCATTTCGTCAATGTCACCACTCCCGGTAAGCCACTTGGCACCATTCTGAACAAGACTCAGAATTTACTGGTGTAATATGTTTCAGATGCTTGGATAGCTTTACCTACTTCCATTGATGACGACGAGTAGGTAGGCATCGTTGGCATCATATCGCCAATGTAATAACTTCTCTCAGTCTACAGAAATAGCTATTTATAGACTATCCTCCGAAGCTGCCACACTGTATATAGTCCTGAGTCCATTGTTATACTACTCGTCGGCAAGAAGTGCCACTGCGCCATAGGTAGGTCGACCGGGGGGTCGCCGGTGCAAGTGTAGGATCTATTGAGAGCACCCGTTTATCGAGTGTCACTAGAGTTAAGAATTGAATAGAAGACAAATATAATGAGGTACGCAGTCTACTCTACTATTCAGAATGGAGTTGCAGCTCGGATCTTTGCAAACAACGCTCTCGCCGCACGAGTTTCGTCAGATACCTGCAAGCGATCCCATGCCTGCATATACAGCAGCGTGGTATGGGTATGCCTCGCTCGCAAAAGCTGCCATTGATACGTCATCGGAAACCACCCAGCATTCTCCCAGTCCACAAGCCCACAAACGCGGCCATCGTCCGAGATCAGCGTATTTTGTAGGTGAGGGTCAGTGTGGGCGAACACAATACGATCTGCGGGGAATGTGTGTTCTGCCTCCGGGTAGTCATGAACAAGAGATGTCCCATTCCCATAGCCAACAGCCAGGGCGTAGTAATCGAGGACAGTGTAAGGGCCCAGCAAACCATGTCCGAAATTGTAATCAGTAAGCACACCGTGGCCGCTTGCACTCATCATGACTTGACCACGTATGTGTGGTGGCTGCTCCAGAGCCCAAACACGTCGAAGGATGGCTTCCACCTGTTCAGCGATCGAGTCGAAGAACTCGGCAGTGAAAGGAAGCCGACCACCTCCCCTGGCCTCAGCGATGCTTTGACCAGGAAGTTTAGACATTAAGGTGTACGTGACACCGTCGATAGCGATGGCGTCGTACAACTTCGGAATAGGGAGACGGTCCTTGCCCCGAAACTGTGAGTTGAGGAATCGAAGGGCGTCGGCTTCGGTGCTCACGTAGCCTTCGCTTTTTTTGAGAACGAAGGGCAACCCGAAGCGGAATACACGAACAAAACCATTAACGGGTTGCGATAGGATGTGGTAAATCCAGACACGCAGGCGAAGGAACCACTGGGGCATGCCGGTGATGGTGACGATGGGTGTCAGAGGTAGGGAACAGTCACAGTGGGTGTCCGATCCTATATTTTTATTTAGTATGTTTTATAGAGAATAATAGCTAGAATGTGTGATTCCTACTTGCGTCGAATTATCGTAACTCGTAGTACCTGAGCCTATGTAACGGATCGAACCCAACAGGAGGCTTCGGCATGTAAGTACCCGCGTTTATTCTCGCTTAGTACCATCATGATGTTGAATCAAACTATCTTCGCAGGTTCTTCTCTTTCTTACTACGCCCGACATCTTCGTCAACTGTTCTTGGGGTCGCCATAACTGTTACAAAGAACGACCTAGATAACTTCCTACTCATATGATCGTTTCATGATTATCGTTCAACATTTGTGAACAGGTCGATATATCGTTTGATGTTTTTTGCTGCGCTACTGGACGAAACTGCTGATAAGTTTTTGGAGTAGGCGCAATATTTGATACGCTCCATGATGGCTTAGTGAGTGCTAGTGCCAGCATATCGTCTTCTGACCTTATTGTCACCATCATCAGGTTTTGTTCCTTCAATGGATAACATGATGATATCTATCCAAACTCGTACTGCGTGTGCTCCTCATATGTCCTTAGCCGTGAGATGCAAGCCCCAGGATCAGACCGCTAATGACATAAACATAGACCTAGTCCACATGAATTCAATGATTCCCTGCACTTCGTTGGATGGCGACACCGGGATCATGCAGGGTTCAACGTTCAGCGCTCAGCGCCCAAGTGCCTCACTCGGCCAGAATCGAACCGCATTGGAATCCTCATCCCCGTTCATTACTCTACGTCGATACCGATATCTCTCTTAACTCTATGATTATCTGACAATAATGACACAACCGCGCCGTATTGGCTGACACCGTCTACCAGCAATTCACGACCATGCTTCTTCGAGGAGGAAGTCGACATCACAACAATCATACTGGGAAAGGGAACCTCTGGACCCTTGATTCTACACATCACATGGCTAGCCCAGATGCTGTTAGTCTGAAAGCCGTAGCCCGTTTTCTCGTAGTCCCGACTGCAGGATCCTTGATTTCATCTGAGCATCACTGACTTTCGGGGTATCAGATAGTTCCCCGGTGACACCGATCCCTGTGCTTCACATGTGAACAAGAGTTCTTCTTCGACATGATTCATATCCATCATTTCTGATCGTGGCTGACCCTATACATACCCTGAGTGGGGATTTCCGATTTCTCTTTACGCCTCAGTATAAGTAATCTCCGCCGATGTTTCCCTCGATTTCGAGGCCACTTTTTGTCTTTCAGGTCACCAAACTCCATTGCAGACTTGTTACTCAAGTCATAACTATCCTTTATTCCTCCCCAACTTTCAATCTTTCTTCCCCTCCGTCAATTCTGCAATGGAACAATTTCCACCTGTGACCTCCGTCGTTGGCGGGTTCATTGAAGGCATTGGTATCGCGAATATGTAAGTTATATTTCTGCATTGAGCCACGCCACTCCAATTAAATTGTCTCTAGGTTCTTTGGTATATCTGTGTCTCAAGCGTATGTGTATTACAAACAATGGGATCATGACCCGATATGGATGAAGTGTCTGGCAGCCACTGTGATGTAAGTGAGTCATTATTTACTAGTTTGTTCGCCTACTTAAATGCCTTTGATATAGTCTACTAGAGACCTGCAATACAGTCTTTGTACAGCGTCAACAATATTTCTACTCCGTTCTGGCTATTGAAAACCCTCTTTTACTCTTGAGAATTGACTGGTGCGTACATGATCCGGCGATCTGATTTAAACTTGCAAGACTAACTTTTCCTACAGGAGTATACCTGTATGTGTCCATTCTTTTGTGTACATGGATTTCGACTTAGTATCCGACGATCCATGCAGACCGCAGTTGCTTTTGGAGTAAGTTATAATCATATTAGACCATATCAGAGCCCTTGCTGATGAATACCTCGATATCCTTAGATGGTCCTGGAGACTATTGTACAAGGGTACGTCATTCCCTTCCGTTCGCAATACCGACTAACTGGACCGTTCCTAGATTCTACGTTCATCGAATGTGGAAGTGTAAGTATAAAATCGCTCGAGACGCAACTCATCGCTTAACTCTTTCCATACAGTCACCAGAAATATCTGCCTTACAGCTGCGACGGTACGTACATTTTCTGTGTGCTAACCCAACCGTGCTGAGACTCATTCCAGGCTTTCCTACTCCTATGCCGTTACGCCTTCTTCTTACGTAAGTACCCCAGCTCGCATACCTTTTCGTCGCTGGTTACTTAAGGCTACCTCGATTCACAGTTCTGATTGTTGTCCTGTAAGTCCACCTCTTTGCGCGTGCTGACTATCAGAGGATCTTACCACGCCGTTTTAGGTGTACGTCCAGCACTTGGGAAGAATACGAGAACAGGATCGCTACCAGGGTATGTGAACTACGCATACGTCTAGTCATATCTATCCAATGGTGCTAATGCCTTTGTGTGACCAGCCCGCTCTGTTGACTACGGGCTCCTTGATCGTACTCTCCGACGCGATGATCGCCACAACGATGGGTCTTTATCTTCATCGCAGACAGTCGCATTTGAAAAGGTAGTGATATATAATCCCAACTTCATCCTAGGGTCCCTATAACTGACTGGGATGTGAAGAACGCAGGGAATCGTTAGCTGGTTGATCCTATACTCTGTCAGCACGGGTGCGATTTTAGTGTGAGTACACTTGTGTAGTTTGTTCGTTGGTCATAGGCTGAATCGAGTGCTATAGCGCTATGTCGATATGCAGTCTGATATCTGTAAGTGCTTTGTATATTGTTTCGGGTGTTGACTCATTTCAGGCATTCTACAGTATCTCGCACAACCGAAGAGCCTTCTGTATTGTGCATTTATAATGCTTTACGACAGAAGTACGTCCTACACAACTTTCAAAAGATTTCATCCTCATTAACCCCTCTTCTAGCTCTTGCCAACGCTTTCTTCGGAGCGTAAGTCCCCAACGTCAAAACACTCATCCGCCCATTTACTCACTTCCCAACAACAGACTGAACGCCCGCCATCTTCTTCACACCAAAGTCGACGAATCAGTCACCATCGGAGGGACGTCATACAGGAGCGACGTGAATCCCCGGCTCTCTGCTCACGAACTACAGAAAGTCCGGGCGAACCCTGTTGCTCCGAATCATCATGTCCATGTCCAGATCACGAAAGACACGGAGGTCATCACGGATTCTGAAAATGTGCGTTATTTTTGATTTCTTGGGTTTGCTTGGAGTTTATGATGGTTTTTGTGGTAGGCGAGCAGTAAGGACGGCTCGATGATGGTTTTTAAACCGTCTCATTCTTATGAGTAGAGATGTCATTTCGTATTGGGGTTTGGGATAGATTCTTAACTTAAAAACTTGGACTGTTCCCCTTCCATCTCTCATTCTATTGTATCTCACCCATTGTACAAGTCTCATTCAAGTTGAAATGGAACATCACATAGCTGAAATAACGATTACCCGGTCGTCGCCCACAATATGACACATGAAATCCATTGTTTTATTGAATAAGAAATACAAAAAAATGCGGATGATGATATATGATAACCTAGCAGTAATGATAATGTGTTATGTTATGTGACAAGACGTATAAGGTGTATATGATGAGGGGGCGCATAATAAAAATTACAAGCAACGAAAAAACCGATGCAAAATGACAATATATAACTAGAGTAAAAAAAACGAACAACCCAAAGGTTCGATGCACAAATGCTCTATACAACAAGTAATCCATGATGGCATTCCGAAGAGACACTTGTACTAAGAACATCAGAAATCCCCGAGATCGATCTCGACAGAGTCCAATACGCTTGCTTCGAAGCTGTTCTTGAGACCAGAAGAAGATTTGGGAGGGGGTGTAGAAGTAGAAACAGTAGTGGCAGATGCGGGTAACATAGGCGAGACACTCCGTGTGAGGTCACCTTTTGGTGTTGAGATTCCTGGTGTCCCAGGTCTAGAGGGAAGGGAGAAACAAGAAGGATTTCGTTAGATGCAGTTCCGGAAGACAGGATCCCAGTGAAGGGAAATAGTCAAAGACATACCTCGACCCCAACAACCTCGGCGTCGCACTCCCATTAGCCATCGCCAACTTCCTCTCCCTCCTCTTCTTCTCCTCCCTCGCTGCAATATTCTTCAACGTCTCCGCATTCGCCCTCCTATTCCTCTCATTCACCTTCGCCAACAAATCCTCCACACTGCTCTCCTCCCTCCTCCCCTTCCTCTCACTCTCAATCGTCAAATCAAGTTCGGCAATCCGCTCATCGAGTTGTTTGACTTCCTCTTGATCTTGACGTCGGTAGGCGAGTGTACGTGCTTGAGCGAGCCGGGAACGTTCCATGGTGAGAGCTGTACCTGTCAGTTTGTTGGAAGCGAGTTGGGATTTCCGGAGCAGGATCGCGTTGATGTCGCTCTGCAAAGGGGGGAAATGAGACAACAATAAACTGCTAAGAGATGGAATTCACTAACCTCAGTCATAGGCTGAGTGCTCAACTTATGCAACTGCTCAGCCTTCTTCTCCAGTTGCCGTTTCGTAGGTACTTTAAGCTTCTCAGCTTCGTACACACGAACCAGTCGATCGTATTCACGTTCGCTGAAAGAAGCGTTTGAGACTTTGTCCATGGACCATGTTCGTACGGCGCTCCCGTGTCTCAGTTCGAGAACTTGGTTGACAGTACGCTCGTTGATCTTGTAAGGTTTGACCAGGTTCGCTCCGAGATCTGGCGAGAGTAGAAGTTTAAGTATGTGAAGGATATTTGAGAGGGGGAAGCGAGAATACGTACTGACAACTTCACATACTCGGTATATCGGCTGTTGCTGCTCGTCTTGACCAATAAGGTACCTCACCCAAGCACCTGTAATGACACACAGAGTTAATATATACACACAAAAGACAACCATCTAATGTAATTCATACCTTTCACATAATCCTCAAACCACGGCGCAAGGCAGAACTTGGCCAACATATCTCTCGTCAACCTGACAGTCTCCAAGTCCGCCATGGTCATAGGCTCATCCACAGCGGGGGAGTCCTTGCCATATATCCGATTGAGACGTTCTTCCTCTTCATCCATTTTAGTGACTTGGCCATCTTCGTCCTCCTCATCGGAAGTTTCCATGTCCATGGGTGACGAGGAGCGTTCGCGTTTCGGTGAGTCCGCTCTCGACTATGAGGACGATTGCGCATTAGATGCTGGAGTATAATAAGGGATGGAGATGAATATGACTCACGCGTTTCCGTTCGTCTTTCGCTTTCCGTCTGGCTTTGAGTTCATCTAGCTTTCGCGTCTTCTCTTTTGTGGCACCGCGTTGGGTATGTTGTCCTACAAATTGTTAGTCTCCTCGAAGAGGGAACGAGCAAGAAGAGAAACATACGTTTCGCACTCTTTGATACAGTATCGTCTTTTCTCCCACTCTGGTCTTTCACCATCTGGTCAAGCTGGCTCCGCATCTTGATTCGTTGCATCTCTTCCTGACGCTGTGCGAGGATATCCTCTCGTTCAATCTCAGACAATCCCAGAAGTCTAATTCACATCAAGTTCCCATTCAATACCCCAATCCCCCCACAGCAGCAGAACGGAGGGGGACACGTACCTCTCTCGATCCTCCTCATCAATATACTTCCCCTCAATGGGGTACGGATTCGACTCTGCACTATCCTCCTCACTCTCCGGTTCATCCCCCTGCTCCGAGTCCGAGCCCATACTACATTCCCAAGTATAAACATCCACATCCGAACATATACAAGAAATTCCCGAAAGGAAAAAGCTCACTCGGCTTTACGACGTTTGGAAGACTTGGACTGAGCTTGGCGCTTTCTGCGTTTCTTCTCGGTGGCCCCGGCGAGCTCGAGGAGCTCGTCAGAGAAGTCGCCTTCCGAGTCGGACATGGTGTATTGAAGTTGTGGATTGAAGTTGGTGGGGGGTAGAGTTGGTTGGTGGGGGGGAGAGGAAGAGGAGAGGTGGCAGTCCGACAGACGTTCCCTCCAGTCTGAGTTCAGTCTGCTTCAGGGTGTGACGTCTATTGTGACGATTGTCATTCAGTGGGTCACGTTTCCTTTCTCAGAAATTTCACTTTGGCTCTAACCATACCCTTTTAAACACTCCTCAAGTGCTATTTTACTCTGTCTTTTGCTACGAATTTAACGGCTTTCCTGGCGACCTCACTTTGTACTGAAACTCAGCAACCTCGGTACTCATATCCGGAAAGCTAGTACTCCTATAAAATATACCGCTCTTACTCTTAGAACGGGAGCAAAAATGGTGGTATGTCGCAGAACTTGCATCCTAACATTCTCCAAAACCTAACTGATCCCATAAAGAAAATATCTGTACTCCAACATGCACCCTCAACACACCTCCCCGCCCGACCAGGCGACCCCACACCAACTTCCCGAAATCTCGATCCACTCATGCATCCGTTCGCCAGAGCACGAGAACGTACTCGTGCACTCAACGCAGTCAAGTTAGAGCGTATCTTTGCCAAACCATTTATTGCAGCCTTGGAAGGCCATGTTGATGCAGTGGAGACTATGGCGAAGAAGCCGGGGTCGTTGAATGTGGTTGCTAGCGGTAGTTGGGATGGTGGTAAGTGTTAACTACTTTTTGGCGGATAAAACTATGATCGTATGTGCTAATCGATAACTTTTCCTGTTAAATTCAATAGGTGTTGTTGTACATGATATTTCGTTTAGGAAACATATCCTGAAGGTGCCTGAAGCACACAAGGGCAAAATTACTGGGTTGTGCTTTGCCGACGAGGATCGGCTGCTGAGTTGTGGCGTTGATCGAAACATCAAATTATGGGATACACGACAAGTGGATGAAAATGGTGCAGGTCCCTCCAAGGTATGTAAACAAGCTTGATTTCTCGTTATATTTGACTTACGATCTCCAATAGCCTCTAAGCATCTTCCCGGGAAAAACTTCCTTCAAGTACGTTCCTCCAAACTAAATCATATAATCTCACTAACCTCCCCTCCAGCTCAATAGACCACCACCGAACAGACCCCCTCTTCGCAACCGCCTCCAACATCGTTCAAATCTGGGACGAAACCAAATCTTCCGCAATCTCCAACCTCTCCTTCCCCACATCCACCGAAACGATCACCTCCGTCCGCTTCAACGCCTCCGAACCCTCCGTCCTCGCATCCATCGGTACAGACCGAACATTCACCCTCTACGACATCCGCACAGGCAAAGCCGAACGTCGAATCATCATGCAAATGCGTTCAAACTCCCTTGCGTGGTCCCCGACGTTCCCTACGAGTATTCTGTTAGCTTCGGAAGATCATAATTTGTATACGTTTGATATTCGGAGTTTGAAGACCCCGAGTCAGATTTATAAGGCGCATGTGGCGGCGGTGATGACGTGTGATTGGAGTCCGACGGGACATATGTTCGTTTCTGGAGGATGGGATAGGACGGTGAGGATTTGGCAGGAAGGGAAGGGGACTCAGCCGGAGGTGTATCATACGAAGCGTATGCAGAGGTCGGTCTTTATTTTATTCCCGTCATTGATATACGCCTTAATACTTCTGGACATCTAGGGTGATGAGCACGCTGTTCACTTCTGATGCAAAATACGTCCTGAGTGGTTCAGACGATGGAAATGTCCGAATATGGAAAGCGAAAGCACACGAAAAGCTGGGTATTCTCGATTCGAGAGAACGTGCTGCTATCGAATACCGGGAGAGTCTCAAACAAAAGTGGAAAGCAGATGCCCAAGTCAGCAAGGTGTCGCGGTATGTCTCCAAGTCCCCGCTCATATCAATGATATGCCTAATACTTTACTGTTTCGTTTCATACAGAACGCGGCATCTGCCAAGACCCGTCTACAAGGCTGGACAGCTCAAGTCGACGATGCTGGAGGCACAACGAGTCAAGGAAGAGCGAAGGCGGAAGCATACACGTGCAGGAGAGTCGAAGCCAAAAGCGGAGAAGAGGACGGTTGTTATTACCGAGCAAACATAGTGTCGGTCTGTCCCCATCGAGTACCTTTCCTTCTTGTCACGCATCTTTTCTTCTTCCGCCGCCTTGCTATGACACTATTGTCTATCTCATTGCCACTTCTCTACTCAAACTCCGCTCTTATTACTGTACACCTTCCTCTTTGGTAAGCGGGAAGGTCAGTATATTACCCAACATGGTAAGTACCATTTCTTTTGAGTTGGAGAGTGACAGGCTTCCCTGCCTTGGATGACCGACCTTTACATGTTGATTGGTCCGCTTACCTTAAACGTCCCATCAAAAAGCACGTCCCCCCTCGACTGCCAGTAAAGTACCAGGTCATCTCCCCCTAAGTCCCTTCTTCCCCTCTTCTGCCCTCTCACCCCATAATCAGCTCCAAAATGGGTGACTCCTTCGCAATGCTTGCGACCATCCGTATCCTCCTCGGATTGTTCTCTATCTTGAAAGATGTACTCACAAACACGGTGGTGATTATCATCGACACGGGTTTGGCTATTTATAACGCTCTCGCACCAAAACGGCCAGCGAATGCTGTCACTCCCCATGGGGCCCCCGGTGCGGGAGGCTTGTGGCCTACTTTTGAACCTGCAAGGGAGGGTGATAGTAGATGTTCGTGTCCTGCTTTGAACGCTATGGCGAATCATGGTAAGCGTGTCTTCCTCGCGTGTTTGGGTTTATCCTTTGATACTAATGGAATGTAACGATAAGGTATCCTTCCTCACTCTGGAAAAGGTATTGCATTCAAGGATCTTAGTGAACATATCCGGAATACATACAACTTCTCGCCAACGTTCTGTTTCTTCGTGCCAAACTATATTGCCGGTGTTTTGCGTCGCGACTATTGGTCGGATTCGTTTGATTTGGCTGATATTGACGTGCACAATGGTATAGAACATGATGCTTCATTGACTCGTAAGTTTTCGTTCATATTTTCTTCGCATTCTTTCGACATCATTGAACTCTGTTTTTAGGCGAGGACAGTGTCTTCGTTCGGGATCAAGGCAAACCGGCCAAGAAACTCATTGAGGAACTCCTCATGAGTGGTACAGGTCCTGGCGGAAACCTCACTGCCGCCGACCTCTCTCGTATTGCCGGAAAACGTCGCGCCGAATCAAAAGTGAACAACCTGCAGTACAGTCTATCGTTTATCCACAAATTCTTCAGCAGTGCCAAGTATGTCTTTTAATCCTAATTTTATATTCATGGTCGTCGTGTACTAATCCTTTACGCGTCTAGCTCTTCCACGCTCATAACCATATTCGGAGGACAAGTGAAAGACCTACGACCTTTCCTCCTCGAAGAACGTATCCCCGACGGCTGGCAATCCCACGTCAGGACACCATTCGGACTGACGATGGCTGCATTCAACCCGGTGGTGATGAGTGTCGAATTGGGTATCAAGGAGGAGTTACCTGCGGCCTTTGCTGAAGTCAACAAGGTTGATTGATTAAATAAAATGATGATATAGTTCATCTTCATACTTTCCGATGTTTTTCTGCTTCGTAATGGATGCTTGCCATATTTCCATCGAATATGCTGAATGCTTGTATCTGTGATACTCTCTCGCCCAAATGAGAACTTGAACACGGAAGCTATCGGTTGAAAGGTGGCCTGCTAACACTAACCTAACTTTCACTGACAGTCTGAATACACGTTGCTGAGATCTTCCCGCGCATTGTCGTAATGCCCAGGTCACCAGGTGGGTTCTTCTATCTCTTAGATGAAGACAGCGTTCCAGACGTCAACGTCTCATCCATACAGTCCTGTTTGCGTTCAAACTTTGGAACGACCCGTTTCAATTATTGTTCTCCAGCGTTTGCAGCAATGAGGAACTCTCGCGGAGAGGCAGCTGCCGCGGATAGACGCACAGTCAGATCGTTTCGTCATCGTGTTATAATTTAAATGCTCAAAAGCATTTCTTCAACTGCACCAATCACCATTTCACTACCAAAAGAAGGTAATCTACACCATGCACAATTTACACCATCCTACACCGTCTACTGTATCGCTAACACCAACACCCAATTTGACCCAACCCTTCAAGGACAGAAAGTGACAGTGTAATCAGCTGCACGGCCGGAATCGCAAGTCCAGAGCGCCGTGCCAGAGCCCTCGTCGAAAGCGTATGCATAAGCGTTGGGACAGTTGTTCTCTGCGATGATCAATAAGTTGTTTGTCCAACCAGTAAGGGATGATTCTCGATACTTACTGAAGTAAGAGTAGAATTGAACACCGGAAGGAGGGCATGTGGCCGCCGTGTTGTGACTTCCGCTGCAGCAGTTTGCAGAGTTACCTGTGTTATTTCGAATACAGGATACATAAGCCTAGTACTGAATGGAGGTATCGGAGATGACATACCTGGGTTGGGATCGACTAAACATGCACTCTTGCAGCCAACCGGGGTGCCATTGCCGTCGAATGGGCCCTTGAGCTGAGAAGGACCTGTGATCCCAGGTTAGCACATAATTAACCGTCATGTAATAATATCGCTTCTCGTACAGTTTGGGTTGAGGTCGACAGGACAATCAGCGACATGACAGCCTTTGTTGTTATCAATACGCATGGGGAGATTGTATCCATCGACCAAAGAGACTATAGAAGAATTCCGATTCAATATTCTTTAAACACTCTAGGCTAGTTTAGCTAACGTACCGTCATAGAAATCTTTGTTTCCGGAGCCCTGGAATGTAAATTCGGCAAGGGTAACGGGTGGGACACCCTAGAGAACCATTATGTCAGTCATCAACACTATGAGAGGGGAGAAGATGATTTACGGTTCCGGTGCGTGGGTCACAGTGAAGACCTCCGTTGCAGCCTCCGTCAGCGCATTGGGTTCCTGGGTTGGGGTCGTTGAAGTTGCAGTTGCGACGGCCCTAGAGGTAGGTGGGTATTTAATGTCAAGATCATTTCATGCTTCAAACAAATAATTGAACTGACCCAGATACGTCCAGCCTTCCAGTTGTTCGGAACACTGAAACTGACTTGGGTGTGTGCGTTAGCTTGCCAACTGTGTCGGAGACAGTGTCAGTAAATAGGGTTCTTGGATCTCAATTGGAAACGTACCCCGTCTCGTGGTTAGGAACGGCACTCCCAGCATTGAGGTCGGTAAACATCTACATTACGATGCGTTCAGGAAAAGAATATTATAAGGTGGCACTACTTACGGCTGGCCTATGAACGAGTTCAAGTCGTGTTAATAGGTTTGCCAACAATATTTCAATGAATACACACCATATAGTGAAAGGACAATTATTCTTGACCGTGATTGTTCTAGCAGAAGCAAAGCCTGCCATCGCAAGAGGGACAAGTGTGGCCAAAGTGAATTTCATGGTGATCAAGTGTAACTTGTTGTAAAAGCGTCCAGGAGTTGGGTTGCTTGGTTTTCTTCCGTTAATCCTCGTCAGTATTTATACCTTTCTGACCACAGCCATCTGAATTTCTTCTAGACGTCATTGCATATTAGCTACCAACCATCTTGAGCCAAGACAGGCAGCTCGGAACATAGAGACTTTTGTCATACATCCGGTGTAGAAAGGAATGTTGATGTTAAGAACTGCCATGCCGGGATGCTAATTGCCTATATTCAACCTAGAAGAGACCGGAAAAGATGTGGCAACAACACTTACACCCTTAGAGCCGTATGTTATACCAAATGGAGGATGCACTGAAGGAGGACTACATCGAATACTAGTGTCTTTCTTGCGTTGAGAAGCTCATGAAATGCAGGATGCTCCGTACATTGACCAATTCGTATCGCTTCTGGCTTGTAATTGGACATAGGTTATAGGTTATTTGGATCTAGAACAAATTGGCTGAGCGGGTACTAATGGGGCAATCCAGCGGTCGAAGCGCTCCGATTCGAAGACGGTCAAAAATCTGATCATAGTACTCGTCAGTAGCGCACTAAAAACCTATGAACCTATTTGAAGCAGAAAGATATGTGAGTGGATTTGTTTGCGGCCCTAGAGACAGATGATAATAAACACTGACAAACTGATAATCAAAACTTAATTCGACGAACATCACACAGCAATGAATACCGCCAAGGGACGATTCTTATCCTGCGATTCGGAGCGGAACGACCTATGACTTTGTTGCTGTGGACTGGAATTGATTGACCGGGCGCGGGGCTAATACTTACTAGTAAGACTTCTGGGTATCATTCTGGTAGACTCCTGTTTGGCGTTGTTTGTATTATCCGCATCTTGGTCTCCCAGATTGATCTGAAAAAGATCAACATCACCTCCGTTACGGTAAGCATCTACAATCCAACATTGGGTACATTCAATGCTTGTATAGATCCCGTGTAATAGATTATCTCAACTCAACGAGTTTAGTTATCACAAAAAGTAAGGATAGCACTCACGAGTAAACATCTTGCCACCGCTGTGGATTCTTCGAGTTAGTTGTTGAACCAGCTTGATCGCTTTGGACGTATGTGTACTGATCGCTTGTATGGATGATAGAGCTGCCCTCCTTCAAGTCCGTAGTAATCTGGAGCTGTTGCGTCGACCGATGTAGGTTTGAGCAGGGTGGAAGACGAGGTACCTGAAAACACACGCACATGTGCTCACCCTCTCTTCCAAGTCAATTCCATAAAGAGGACACATAACTACCCACATGCCGGCAATAAATCTAGATCGCTTATTCAAAACCTACTCACACAATTGACATTTTCTAGCCACGTACTCACGCTCTTCTTCTCGGGACCGCTCATCTCGAGGCGGCACATCCCTGTTGTTTTCTTCTGGAATTTCAACAACTTGTGCGTACTTATTCCGCGATATCATATCTTGTGGGTGCTATCGAACGACTCATCCACCTGGACCTTGTGTAAACTGATCAGATCTGACTGTTTTAGTAGCTTCCGACAGGTTGAAATAAGGCAGCCAAAAAATGATGTATACCAATGCTCCCAGTCGAAGTTGGGAACAGTCCTGCTGTAAATTGTGTTGTCATAATCTGAGGCTCTCCTCTTCGGTATGTACCCCTTTTGATCCAACTCTGTAATGGTCTTACAAGTAAAGACCTTATATGCCGCGCGAAGACCGTCAGCGACGTGCTGTTTGACGCTATTGTAACGATATGACCCATCACACCTATAGACAATTCAGTACATGAACGATAAATCGATAGCTGCAATGACGAAATAGTACTTACGCACTCGCCAACTTCATCGCAAGGCCATCGATGTCGAACAAGTTCTCCTGGGGCTTATCTTTTGGTCGCACCTCCTTTACTTGGTCCCACACCCTCTCCGCGTCTTCTCTAACTTCCCAGTTGTCCAGCATCTCTAACCAATGAAGAATTCCCTCCTTCAAATCTGGCGCTGTCCTCTTTTTCTGCTCTTTGTAATCGCTGTCTGCTGTGTCGTAGCCTTTCAATGGATCTCGCCATTCGCCCCCGAAGTCTCTGCCTTTTGCGATCTCAACAAATGTGTTAAGGATAATGTCCCTTCGTTCAACAGCCTTCCTGACGTTTGCGTCGGAGCTTCTCCAGTCTCCTGGTGCTCTGAGGGTAAACTTCTTTCTGTCAATAAAGTCTTGAAGGTA
The DNA here is from genome assembly GCA_038087015.1 of Cerrena zonata. Lineage (NCBI taxonomy): Eukaryota > Fungi > Basidiomycota > Agaricomycetes > Polyporales > Cerrenaceae > Cerrena > Cerrena zonata. The sequence goes on from JASBNA010000029.1 coordinate 93,603, forward strand.
TTCATCATACGCTGTTCAAAAATTGGGGAAGGCATTGTTGACCTCATCTAGAACCCGCTTTTTAGCTTCTTCGAGTCCGGACTTGAGTAGCTCTAGGGCCTTTGCGCACGATGTAGGTAGATTGCTATCGGCCCAAAATCTAAATATTATCTTCTTGACTTCCAGCGTATCCATGTCTCCGGGGAGAACATCTAAGAGCGCAGGAAGGTCTTCGGAGGAATCCAATCCGAAAATTTGTACGGCAGTGCGATAATTGGTGGCTACTAGACGATCCTTGTCCTCGAACATCTGCCTACGAGTAATCCGGAGGAGCCGGTCCTTGATAGTTGGGTCCTCACTGAGGATCTCTTTGTACAACGTGAGTGAAATGCGTTTGTCAAAATTCCGAATACGATCTTGGTGTCGCTCGTCGAGTAAGAACAAAGCGGCCGCTCTCATATCTTCATTCCAGTGAACGTCCCAATAACCACGTCCTTCATCCATCCGGTTTTCCACTATTCCAATTGAACGAAGTAAGTTACATCATCCGAATTGAGAAGAAGTCATTACCGTTTCCTCGTTTCAGGTATTCGTAAACTTCCTCCTCAAATTGAAGACGCCTGATATCAGCAAGAATCCCGTTGGGTGATCTATGCTTGGATGTCGCCGAGACCAATAGCTCTCTCCATACCCAGGCGATAGATTGCAAAAGGTAGGTGTTATCTTTGTATACGACATTGCCAATGGTATCACTGATGACTAGAGCGAATTCTATTTCGCAAAACTCAACGCTACATGCAGAAAGCAAAACATTCAGCAGTTACGAAGGATTCCCGTCATAAAGTGAAGCACAAATACTTACAAAGAGCCACACTTTGTGACCCGTATTATGATGGTCGTGCAAAGTACCAAGCATTTCTGTACCAAATCCATTTCTAAGCCTTTCTCAACGCCAATCTGCCATAGATGAGGCAACCACTGAAGCACTTCTTTTCCGATCTTCATCATCATCTCCGCTGACTATTATGTCAGTACTGAGTAATGATATTTACAAATAATATTGTAATCGATACCTTGTATTTCAGAACTTCGGTGCCAATTACGCTTGCAATGTTTTTCCAGAGCTTTGACCTGATCATTCAGGCTCTTCTCATGAATATCGTAGTTCACAACGTCTATCAGCAACGCCGTGTCAGCCCCAGCCTCCCACTCAACCAACTCGAGAACTCTAATGATCCGTGAACGAGCATCGAGTGACAACTCATCAAGTAAGGGATACAAGTTCCTCTCCAATGCATTTATGAAAACGCTCGTGGGTGATTGGGAAGAAATACGATGCAGTATATTGCTGGGTTTTTGGTCTTGAGACATAGCAATTCGTCAATAGTGTTAGGCAGTCCCAAGCTGTTCATAGACACGGGACGTTGCCGATGCTTGTGGCACCGTGGATTCGTGAAGCGTGGATCATTACGTACAGTTGAGTTTATGCTGGAGGCATACACGTACATGTGTGGGACCTTCGGCGTCGTGTTCAAAATCTGCAAGGGATGGTACTTTCGATCACAGATAAACGAACATAAAGTAAAACTTGCTCCATGAATTTACTAGATTGATGAGTACAGCAATATGCATAGGATGGTTAGAATAGTACTTGTTCAGAATCGTCCATCTCCAAATCAAATTCGTCAACGAAGATCCTGCTAGAACCGAAATATAATCTCCCAGGCTTTCTGTCGGATTCATTGACTACAGCTTTATCAATGACGGGATTGAAAAATGGTCGGTAGTCGCGTGCAATTTTCGAGGATATGCTTTCACTGCTTCCCGTCACGCGAAGAAAATCATACTTCCCCTTTTCAAGTCGACTCAGCAATCTAACCACCCTCCTTAGGATAGGGGATTTCCTCCACCTCAGCCTACGCGGAAGCTTGCTTAAAAGACGGATGAAGCTGAAGATGATATTCGTATCATCGTCCGTTCGAAATTGCGATGGATAATGAGTCTTCATGCGACTAATATCTCTGGATAGTGCTCTTGCTGTCGCAGTACCCTCTCTGTGAAATGTAGTGATTGGAAGTTGCAATGTGGGAATGATCCTTAACGAATAATTTACCTTAAGCGTAATATATACCTAATACAAGTTCCGATGGCTTGGGGGTCGAGAATGTCTCCAATCGCAGTCCACATATTTCTAGGTAGCGGGCAATGGACAATAAGCGTTCTTACGAGGTCCTCACAGTACGAATGTAGGGTACTAGATACACCGGGGTTGTTAGTAAGATGGATGAATAAATTGAGACTGAAGATAAAATGCTTAACCGTGTAGTACTCGTGTACTCAGCAGAAAGAAGCTCTACCAGCTTGCGCCAATATGAAGACCCTAAGAAGATTGCACTATCTCTTATAGGTGTATCGCGCGCGGCGAAAGCGACCAGAAAGCGCGACATGAAAAGTCCACTTTGAGATGCATAATATTGAGATTTGGAACGAAATGCGGCAGTGTCACCATTTAGCACATCTTCAACCCATGTACATACTTCACCATGTGTAGCCGAAATTTGTGGTGTATAGAGAGCATAGCGGGCTCGAATTACTTGTATGGAGTTGCTCTTGCTCCACACGGCTTTTCGTCGAGGTATACCTTCGCTATATGATATCAAGTTTAGTTTAAGTTGAGAATTCAAGTTTTAATTTGCCGTACCTTTCTAAGTCATAATGAAAATGATCCAAAACCGCACATATAGCGTGTTTAGATATATCATATTTAGCAGAATCTGGCACACCCAAGCCCTCTGGCATGATCAACAATTGGGCCCGCCAATAAGCTAGAAGATGGCTTATGTCATCTTCCTTTAGGTTGGTAGAACGAGGAATAGCTGTGAGGAATGTCATCGCAGCATTGACATCCCATATACCTGCAAATCAAATCGTAAACCCGATGGAACTCGAGCGTGGAAGCAACTTACTTCTGTGAAGACGATGTTGATATGTGTGGGCTAGGAAACGAATCGAGTACCATTTGAATAGAGCTATGTATTGAGGAAAGTGAGACCTCAGATGCGAACGGGGCGCAGTATAAAGATACCACATCGTGCATAGAAGAAGACTGGACCCGCAGCTATTGCGGGCGAAATACGGCATTAAAGGCTGATCCTCCAGACTGGGAGTAGGGTTAATCAACCACAAGTTGTCCATTGTTTGATCTTGATTTCCCTGTGTCTGATCTCCCTCGCAACATAAGTAGAGGAACTGTGTGATATCAAATTCCTCATGTATGAGAGATGGTTTTTTTTGAAGTACGAGAAGTAATAAACTTCGAACACCTCTGTCCAATTCTGGAGATGAGTTCCAGACGGCATTGGCTTTCCTGATTCAAAGTCAGGATGGCATATCAGAAGCAATTCATGAGAGACCAACCAGTTTGAATATTTGTAAACAGCAAGTTGTTGAAGGAAGAACCTTCCTTCCGTTTCGTCGACAAGTAGGGCATCGACAAAGTGGGGTATATGTGTATTCCCTTTCTCCAAAAGCAAACAAATAAGTGACCATGCATTCTGTCGCACGGGCTTGGGATAGATACCAATTCTACATCAAAATTAGGTCACTTGGTCATCGTTGAATAGTATCGCCAACAAGACGGACCTTTGGTATCCAAATAGTACCTTGTACAACGCCGGAAATATTTCTTCTGAGCCTTTATAGCTTCGAAGTTGTCGTCCAATGAGCTGCAACCTTCCACGATAATATAGTTTATCAAGACCGCTTAGTAGAGCTTCTCCGACAGCTTGGATGGCCTTTCCGGACAGCGATCCTAATCCAACAATGGTGCTTCGATAAGATACAGTACTCCTTGTGAAGGAGAACTTGTCTGCATCCTCCCTAATACGCTGAAAGGCAACATCTGGAGGTAGCTCGTGAAGGGCCATTCTGAAATAATAGATAGACCGACAGTCTGTGAGAAGTTGAAGTTGGGAAGCACACAATCTCTGTTCTGGCAGTAGAGGTCAATTAATATAAATAGGTTATATCTGGAATAGAAGTTGGATAGTGCCCAAGTGCTATCGACGACTCGACCGTTGAAAGCGACTAGTGGCTGACTCGAGTGTGGGAAAGTTGAGAGCACGATAGACGCTCGCCGTAACCATTCAAGAGTGAGTGAGTGTATTGTTTCAGCCGCAATATAACTGCAGATACCCGCGCTAAGGTCTACAATTACACACGACTACGATAGCTACTTAGATAGGCACACCCAGTCCCCCGTACCACTCTACCCATCCCTCGTGTTGACACTTTCCTTTCTCTGGTGAGATCTCAGAGAGACTCAATCCATAGCAAAACCCAGTGGGAAAAATATCACTAATAGATCAAGCCGCTCCTCAACCCCTCCCATGTGTTTTGAGGAAACACATTAAAAACTCGTACTCTAGGAAAACCCTGTGGGAGAAACCTTTTGAGACGAGAAAAGCATGTTTCAACATGGAATCTACCTCCAGGTAAGTGTCAAACGCAAGGTGCATCGTCCGTAGACTAGCGTGATGGTACGTAAGTTGTACAGTTTATGACTGTATACCGTCCTGTAACATACCGCAAATAGCCTGCCGTCAAGAGTTCCAATATTCGTTCAGCTCGAGGTACTGCTCCAGGCTCCTTATAATCAGCGCTTCAGAATGATCGAGGCATTGAAAACGTCGCCGATTAGTTTTGCTAGGGCCGGTATTCCTATTCGATGTGCTAACGCACGTATCACAGCTGCCTCTTGTTGATCTCGGTATTCGGTATTCCGATCAATTGCTAGAAGGCATTCCCTTGTCGCTTTATAGATCACTCTCAGGTCACATAGTCGGCGGTCTGAGTCGCATTCAAACAGGACATGTATCTCATCTTCCAATACTCCCTGTCTCTTCAACAGAAGCGGCTGACTCCACACTCTCTTGACACCACTGATGTGGAGATGTGCTACTGACAGTGGGTGACCTCCAATAAGCAGATGTGTCGGGGCTTGGCAGTGATTACTAGGCGTTTTGACATTGAGATTTTCATGGAAGCATGATGCATGAGCTCTCGGTGAGCCCCCCACGTCTTCGGGGGGATCCAAGCGAAGTGCCAGTGGCGGGAATCAAACCGTTTGTATAATCTGCTGTCGAAGGTATGTATACACAGTTCTATGCACCTTATTGTGGTTATTGACTCCGCTGTGGGCATCTCACAACATTTGAATGTAGGTGATGTAGTACGTGCCACTCTAGACATGTAAAGCGTCTGGGCTGCCGAGGGGGGCAGATTGCCTAAACGTTGTTATCGTCCCATTATAGATCCTGCAATCTTCTTTGTTTCGTAGGGGCCCTTTCATGGTTGGCCGCAAGAGCGTTGTCGCCGGCGCTTGTGCAGAATCCAGACCCCTATTTGTAGGTACATCTGAACGATTGATATGCAATCCATCCCCAAGCTTTGCTTTTCAGGGAGTAACATGATGTAGAGTAGTTTTGTATTGCAAAAACATCTTGTAATGACACATTTGAAAGTGCAAATTGTTTTGTATGAGACTACTGCATGATGCTCAGAGCTTCCTCATTGACGGCTACCACCCTCTTCCGGGGAGACCAGTACAATCGGTTGGTTGAGATCAAAAGACAGTGTTTCCAGCTATAAAGCCGCCTGTTGCAGTCTTGCATAGTATGTGAGGGAGACGTGCTGCCTGATACTCGAAACCGCCACATCGACGGCTACCACCCTCTTCCGGGGAGACCAGCACGATTGGTCAGTTGAGATCAACTGACAGTGTTTCCAGCTATAAAGCCGCCTGTTGCTGTCTTGCGAAGTAACCTTGATACGTACCAAAGTCCGGTATATAGTCCAATACATAAGAGTAGAAAAGTAGCAATTTTGCTTGGAGCCGAGTCGCATCCCGATCCCTAACGTCTCAAGTACTCTGATCTATCCTTGACTTCATAGAGCATATGATAACAATTTTCCAAGTGAAGCTACCTTTCTCTCTTACTCAGGATATCTCCAATTTGTTAAGTTGGATAAACTAAGGACCGCCAGCGACTCACTGGCCTCCATGATTTTAATATTGCATCAAATGCTCTTGAAATAAATGACAATATTGTTGTCGCTATCTTACTACCTCCTTAGAGCAAACCCTTTCCCTAGAAGATGGTGAAACACGATAACCTTTCTTGTGGAATGCATCAGATTGGTATTGCAGCGTCCAGGACGAGTTCGAGTCGGCCCGTTGTGGGGTAAATGGGTTAACATCTCATAGTCTAGCATCATGATTAATGCAAATGGACCACCAATGGGTTTACCGTAACGAGAGGTGATCTATGTGTCCGGTCTACCTCATTGACGACTTGACTACATATACTTATATACGATAATCTTATTAACTTCACCTAATCGCAGGCTATATTCCGATCGCTCAATCCACGTTGTCATACTTAACCCCGACATTTGCGGTATATCCATCCTAGCTGCCGAAGCCGCCTATATACGCAAGATCTCGCCTGATCTTCCACGGTTCATTGAACATCTCTGCAAACGGCACCCATGGCCAGCCACCCGAACGCGTATGTCGATGGCACGTACAACCGTTCCCGATCCCGAATCGTCGGCGATTGCAGCAATATCTATGCAGAAAACTGTAGTGTCCCTACTGTTCAAGCTCCAGCGATATTCTATTTAAAGGAACGATGTCCTCCACATCTTTCTCAATATTCTCGCTATCAACAAGCTTGCTCAAAAGTCTCATAACCAAGTTCTCTGAAAATGTCTTCATCTTTTGTTACATTCCCTCCCCCTCCCCCTACTAAGCTTGGCAGACACCGTGTCCTCTCCACCACTGCAGGAGTTCATGTCTCTCCCATCTGTCTCGGTGCGATGAGCATCGGTGACCAATGGGATAGGGTCGGGATGGGCAGCATGGACAAAGAAAGCAGTTTCAAGCTCCTTGATGCGTTCTACGACGCGGGTGGCAACTTTATCGACACTGCCAATGCTTAGTACGTGTCTTGTTGATCTATTTTACTTGTGATTAGTCTAACCTTTTTTATTCTCAGCCAATACCAGACCTCCGAAATGTTCATAGGAGAATGGATGGAGAAGCGCAACATCCGTCACGAGATCGTGATTGCCACAAAGGTAACAAGCGCATTTTTTTTTACGACCGAGAAATATAATTAGTTACTAATTTATTTCTATAGTACACTACTAACTTGAAGTGGGGCATGACACAGCCTGGTCACCAAGACGGAACTCATACTGGAAATAGCATCAAGTCGATGTTTGTTTCCGTGGAGTCTTCCTTGAAGAACCTGCGTACCAATTACATTGACATTCTCTATGTACATTGGTGGGATTTCGTCACCTCCATCGAGGAGGTCATGAACGGCTTGCACAACCTAGTTGTCCAAGGAAAGGTTCTATACCTCGTAAGTCACTTATTTATTAATATTAAACTCATGCTGATGCTCAATCCCAAGGGTATCTCTGACACGCCTGCTTGGGTCGTGTCTCGCGCCAATACCTATGCCAGAGCGTATGGAAAGACGCCTTTCGTGGTCTACCAGGGTGCATGGAACGTTTTACAGCGCGATTTGGAAAGGGAAATTATCCCTATGGTCAAGGCCGAAGGCATGGCTATTGCCCCTTATAACGTCCTTGCTGGTGGTAAGATCCGTAGTGACGCTGAGGAGGAGAGGCGTCGTCAGACGGGCGAGAAAGGTATGACTTTCGTAAGGTGTCGTGCTGTTCAGTGCTGATTTCAATTCATATTTTGCAATATAGGCCGAACGATCATTAGTGACAACTGGGAACGTACTCCTGACGAGAGGAAGGTTTGCCTAGCCTTGGAGAAGGTTGCTCAAGAAGTTGGGGCCAAGAGTATCACTGCGGTCGCCATTGCCTATGTCATGCAGAAGGTCCCCTATGTTTTCCCAATTGTCGGCGGACGCAAAATTGAACATTTGCACCAAAACATCGAGGCTCTCGACATCTCGCTTACAAAGGAGCAGATCAAGTATATCGAGGACGTGAAGCCTTTTGACTTGGGATTCCCTTGTAACTTCTTTGTGAGTGCCACTTTTCATTCGGAAAATGAAGGCATTAAGTTGACAATGAATATACGTTATAGGGAAATGGAACTGAATATAACATGATGTTCAAAATGGGGGGTACCTTCGACAGATGGCCCGAGGCAGAAGCTATCCGCCCTTCTAATGTTTAACTGACACTGTCAGCCGCAACGGTTATGGTCGAAAGTTGATCCGGTTTAAAGGTTTATTCGTGTCGTAGTACCGTGTTTGTCTCAAATGGTAATCATTCTTAGCACAACACTGGCTGTTCAATCGATTTGTAAATTGAGATTCTTGTGTTAGATCGAATATAGTAAATGGTGAAGACACCCGCTTCGCGGATTGAATTGGGAAGCAATAAACGTTGTGTCCGAGCTGCAACAAAAGCAAACGCCATGAACGGTCTCAATTCCCACCATTAAACTCAGCAGTGAGTAACTCTAATAATAAATGGGATGCTCAAGACTGGCATTCGTCAATTCTGCCTCTAAATGACTAGTTGGAGCACCGGGCGTGCTGAGTTCGATGAATATGAATTATTTCAGTGTGCGGTTTTTTGATACTCAACATGTGTTCTATGGATATCACCCGGAATTGCCTCATACGTGATTCGTGGATTCAATTGACTCCGACTCCTTAGTTCGATGCTCGATCTTCAACGCGGAGGCCTCGAGGACTGCCGGACATAAAGAGGCAGGTCAGTACCAGGAAAGCCTATCTACCCTTTACCCCGATATTCACCCAACTTGACCTATACAGACGACGAATCATGTCCCATTCCCCACAACCACAAACACGACCTCCGAAACGCCCTTCGAAATTGCAAAGACTACTATGCTGCACGACTAGCTCGTCGCCGATCCTCAGTCCGCTCGACGCCCAACCTGCCAGTACCCCCTCTTTATTCCAGGCCATTAACGGAAACGGCACCGCCAATGGAAGTTCCCGTCATCTTACCACCACTCGACCGTATTTCATACCCTTCGAATGCCCGTGGCTGCCGACTAAGACGCCTTACGACTACCACCCGGAGGGCTTCTGGGATTTCCCTGATAGGGCAGGCTGGATCTTGGATGGCAAATGCGAGTACAGGAAGTTCCCGCAGGCGACAGACCTATCAGACGCTTGGCTCGTAGATGCTAAAGATCTCGACGGGAAGTACAGATGTCGACAAAACACTGTTCCTGAGTCCTCTATAACCAAACGACCGCGGGATTCGCTCAGTCTGAAGTGCTTCCGAGCTGATTCGAGGGAGGCTACTCTTACGGAGGAGGTGGCCTTCTTACAAGCATGGTTGTTCTTCGGCGTTCTTGCAGAGATGAACACGATCCTGGGTGTCAGGGTTGACGTGGAATCCGAGGTCGTTCTAGCAACCCAGGGCGGTACAGGAACGAAACACCTCTCTACCTCCATTTTGGACCGTCTTCCTCACCAGTGGTTGGGCGCATTGAATGCTTTGAACGAAGTCGATCGTGTCGAGCGATCAAACAGAATTCTGCAGATTGTTCAACATGTAATGTCATTGCAGACAATTATATCTACGAGGAAGTCAGAGGCCGAGGACCCTCAGCTGCTGACTTACGATGAATGCAAAGTTCTTCTCTCCATCCGAGTCCTCTTCCGTGCCATTCTTCTTCTTCTGACCCTCGTCCTTTGCTCTCCTACAACGCTTGATAAAATCAAACCTTTCGTCCATCCAGCGCTTTCGCAGTCCTTTCCGGCCTATTGGGACGAGCTCAAGGATTTCGCTATCGACGAGATGTTGAACAAAGGCTGGTGCAGGAGCGAATGCAAAGTGTTAGAACCCTTCGATGGGATCTACAATTTCTTCGCTGCGAGACTCAGTTCTGGAAGATGGACCATGGATCATAACGGGTGTAACGATTCGATTTGTCTTGCGGACCAGGTAAACGAGAAGACATACGAGTCAGTTCACGTCGAGAGAGGCTGTAAGTGTACTTTGGTCAAGGTGAAGGTCGATGAAGTTTGCGCCATTTTGGATAAGGGAAAGATACCGAGGATTACGATCTCGAAGGATTTCAAGTTGTCTGTAAACGACAGCCAGCCATACGTAGCTATTTCTCACGTCTGTAAGTGAAGTTTTCCAGACGCAAGGATGTTCACGTTCGCTGACTATTCATTAATAGGGTCACATGGAATCGGTAATCCAAACGAAAATGCCTTACCTCTGTGCCAAGTGCGACGTCTATCCAGCCTTACGTCCGGCTTGCGGGACGTGGGTGAAGCAAGTCTTGCTTTGTGGATAGACACTCTCTGTGTCCCGGTTCAAACAAGTAGAAAGGTACACAGAAAGAAAGCCGTCATCCTAATGAGCCAGACGTATCAAGACGCCTCAGCTGTACTAGTCCTAGATCGAGAACTACAACGATTGGACACTCAGAAGGTGTCATTACTAGAGCAAGACATGTTAACCGCTTTTGTAGGCTGGACACGTCGTCTGTGGACATTACAAGAAGTTGCGTTCGCAAAGCGTCTTTACTTTCAAGCCTCTCGAGGCCCGTTCAAAGTAGAAAATTCTAAGCCACATCCCAATCAGCAGGAGCTTCTTGCGTCACAGATCTGTTTTCGGGACGAGATTGAGGGTCTGATACGTAGTCGGGCCCCGTCTATAGATCAGCTGAGAAAGTCGGTGCTAGAGAAGTCCAAGTCTGCCACTGTAGCGGCCACAGCTCTCCAGAGGCTCTCTGTTTTCATTCAGCACCGTGCCACAAGCAAAATGGAAGACGAAGCCGTTATTTTAGCTAGTACCCTGGGCTTGGATGTGAAAGAAGTTCTCGATTCGGAGGATGTTGACAGTAGGATGGCCAAATTTCTATGTCTGATACGAGAAGTTCCGTCGGATATCATTTTTGGGACGGGGGAAAGGATTGGGAAATCACCTTACCGCTGGGCACCCAAATCTCTTCTTAACTCCCCCGTATTCAACTTACAGTCATCCGGCCCTCCTGCATCCTGTGATTCTCGTGGGCTATATGCTCACTACCAAGGTTTCTTGATTGAGGGTGTTGTTACAGAGAACCAGGCTTCGGATAGATACTATGCTATCGAGGAGAAATCGAACACGAAATACGAGTTCCAACCCCGAGAAGACACTCCGAATATCAAATGGCCAGAGAAGCCAGCCTTGATCTTCCGCCCCATCATCGGAGGCGATGCAGGAGTGATGAAGGTGCTACAAAAAGATATGGATGAAGGGCACGACGTACTAGAGGTTACCTTGGTAGGATATTTACGAATGGTAGCTTCGGGGGCTGGGTTGGATTTCAGTGCAAAAAATCCGATGAAGGGTTTACTGACAAACCAAGATCAGCGATGGCGTATAGTGTAGCTTTTTCTCTCTTCGTATCTTTCTGTAGGCTTGAGTTTCTCTTCAAACAGACTGGAAATTTTATAGTAATGAATACCCACTCGCAATTGACGGCGGATGTATGACAGTTCAAGCTCAAGTTTACCCCCGAGTTTTGGTGGCATCGACGTCGAGATACTCGATTTGGCAGGAACGCCTTATAAGCGCCCAGCTCCCACGTGGACCTGGTTATGTTAATCCCACCTTGAATTTCCATATATATTGAACTGCTGTCTCTTACAATCGACCCTCCCTGTTTGCGATACTGGCAAGCAGACTTGAAGCAGTACTTATCTTGACTTTCGTATTTTTGATACGCCAGATGTTGTGATATAGGTTGTTTGTCTCACTAATAATTCATTGTCATAAACGCGCTCACACCTGCTCTCATCTGATTCTTCCGGCAAACTGGGGCAGCGAGTTCCAGTCTAACAATACTTATACCAGCCCAAGGTGCTCAGCTTGCTTTAAATTCTCAATTATGGCTCAGAGACGGCTCACTCAACTCCTGCGTGAGTTATCACGGTCGCCAGCACAAATTGGAACTTTGAAGCTCGGTGACGTCAGCTTCCCAGTGCATGAGTCTCTATCACCTTCACGCTTACCACATTCCGGGGAGATATGTTTGGAGCCAGAAGACACCGTTAATGCAAACAATTTGTATTTTATGCTCCAGAAGTACATCCTTGGGCAGGATGTATTCTTACTTTCACAGCCTGGCCCATATGCTCGGCGATTGGCAATGACGTTTTGCAGGTATGTTATTGGTATTTTCGAGTATGTTTCGCATTTCACCTAGTTGATTGTATCAGCATAACCAATTTAGAATATGAGTATATTGCCCTCCACCGCGACGTTGGCGAGACAGAATTGAAACAAGGCCGAGAACTGCGTCAAGGCGGCAACTTGGTGTATGTCGACAGCGCTGCAGTGAAAGCGGCCAAGTACGGTCGAATTCTTATCATTGAGGGTATCGAGAAAGCCGAGAGAGGGATTATGCCTGTAAGTGATCGTGGTTTTGACATTTATATTGATGTATAATATGTTACGTAGCTCCTCAATAATTTACTAGAGAATAGAGAGATGTAAGTGTGATTATATGAGATTCTTTGATCTTTCGTTTATTAAATATACTAGGAATCTTGACGATGGAACCCATATAATGCACCCCCAGCGGTTTGCATTACTTGACCCGGCAGAAATTCAAGAAGGGAAGCGTTTTATCCCAGCACACAAGAACTTTAGAGTTTTCGCAATTGCTGCGCCAGTACCACCATATACAGGATATCCAATAGACCCACCTTTCCGGAGCCGATTCCAAGCTCGCTTCGTGGACCCTGTAGGATCCATGTTATCACTTCAGTCTCCCTCTTCGGCCACAGACGCACCAGATTCTCTCTTCTATCAACAATTCCGTGATATCATCTTAGCTACGCAGTATGCTAGCGAGGCTCACCATCAGGTCAACTCGGCTGCAAAGTCGTCGTTATCTAGTTTCCCTCAAACCGCACTCGTGAAACTCAAATCGCTGTTAGCTGCATTTCCTCCACCTTCATCACTATCTCCCGCGTTGCTCGCAAGGCTGACCTTGACGTTACATCCTGCTCTGATTTATGCCCCATTTGTAGCCTGGGAAACATTATCGAGACAGATGGAAGATGTTGGACTTGGAGCACTTGGAAGTCCCTCGTTAGGAGATAGCGACCATTTGGGCTATCTTGGATATCGAATTACCCGTATAGAACGCCTTTCAGACAACAAGGCCCGACTTCATTTCGAGTCTTTTGAAGGAAAGCAGTCTGTTTCTCTTGAAACCCCTGCAGGACCACGCGAGTTTCTGCCTTTCCCATTCAAACAAGAGTCCCTAGATTTCTTCCCAACCGATAGGTTCATGGGCCTCCTGACATGCATGTTACAAGCACATGCAGTCGGTTGGGATATTTCTTATGTGCCGCCGGCCCTATCTTCCACAGCCTCCTGTTCAACGTCGACCCTGGTCAAAACCTTTGGATCATTGCTCGGTTATGAGGTCGAGACTGTTCATATGTATAAGGAACTAGGGGGTAGGGAGCTTGTCATGCGTCGCAGAGTTAGTGACGATGGAACCACAACCTGGGAGCCTAGGTACGAATATATCATCGCTTGGAGAATTGCGTTCGCTCAATATCCATAAACAGTCCTCTTATCGAAGGTGCATGGAACGGAAGATTAGTTCACTTAGCCGGTGTCGATGTCCTCGGCTCAACGGCTGGAGCGATATCCCGCTTGATTCAAGATAGGGAGTACGAACTTTGGGAAGGCAAACGGATGGTTGCACATGCTAACAATGGCGAAGTACATTTGCGATTTCTACATTCTTCCCTTCGATTAACTCATCGTTTGTATTAGTTGGAATTTGAAGAACTCTCAGTGGCCCATCCATCTTTCCGCATCATCGCTACAGCATCCAAGTCACAACCACTTAAAGACTGGTTGTCAGATGAACATGCCAACATGTTCCTACCGGTTCCTTCTCAACCTATGTCCACGGAAGAAGAGTCTACTCTTTTAAAAAAGGCCGGCTGCCCTGATCATTTTGCGAAGACACTCCTTGCTTTCGCGGAGAAATATCGAGCCAGTATGACCTCCGATGTTGTTCAGAAGAATAGGAAACTCGGAACTCGAGCCTTGCTTAGATTGGCCCGCAGGCTGGCTCGTTTCCCTCAGGATTCTGATCTGAGGTTCTTGCTCAGTCAAGCCATTCTCGCCGAATTCCTCCCTAGGACCGAGACTATGAACTTAGATATCATTTTTGAGGACTGTGGTCTGAAAGAACGAACTCCTGCGGTCAGTGTTACGGCTATATCCTCATGTCTACTTTGTGCTGACGACGTTTGGTATAGTTCAATCCATCACCTGTTGTTCAAGACGGCCATCTAGTCTTCCCATCACCAAGTGACCCCCTAAACGAGACTATAGAATCTGTCTCCGTCCCTCTTTTCGACGTCAATCAAGATGCGGAAGGCGCGGCTTCACGTATCCCTCATATGGAACACTTCCACGATAACAGTCTTCAAACTGGGCTTATGCGTGATCTAGCAATCGACCTCGAGGTGCTAGGTGAACATCTGGTCCTACTTGGAAATCAGGTACGTACATGTATTCGAAACCACTAGGAGCTGTCTTGACCTTTCTTTGATTAGGGTGTTGGGAAGAATAAGATAATCGATCGGTATGTATTATGTCTATACTTCATATTGGCTTGTGCTAAGTCATTACTTCCTCCAGCTTATGCCAGGTAAACATACAAACACCCGAAACTTAGTCGAAAGTGCGACTAAATCTCATCACTTTTAGCTCCTGAGACGTCCCCAGGAGTACATTCAACTCCATCGCGATACCACAGTTAACCAGCTCATGTTCCAAACTTCCCTCGAAGGTGGTGTGATCAAGTACACTGACTCACCTCTCCTACGTGCCATCAAGCTAGGCCGTATCATTGTGGTAGATGAGGCGGACAAGGCTGCTGAGCACGTCGTTGCCATCTTCAGGAGTCTTGCAGGCCAAGGGGAATTGACGTTGGCTGATGGTCGTCGCGTCCGACGTCAGAAAGAACGAGATAACGATGTGGTCGTCCACCCTAACTTCCGATTAATCTTGCTTGCAAACCGGCCGGGGTATCGTAAGTGCACATCGTTGTGTTATGCATATCCATCGTACTAACACTACTTTTACAGCGTTCTTGGGGAATCACTTCCTTCAGGTGTTGGGTGACAATTTCAGCTGCCATGCGGTGACGAATCCAGATATGCTCAGCGAAAGGAGACTGCTTGCGCAAATGGCACCTGAGCTTAGTCAAGATATGATCCTTCGTCTGGTTGCAGCGTTCCATGACCTGCGACATGCGTATGAATCCGGGAGGTTAACATATCCATATTCACTCCGAGGTATGATTTTCAATCGTGTCACCGAGCTTTGCTAATTGTTCGACAGAACTAATCAACTTGGTAAAACACATTAAGGCGTTCCCTAACGACCCATTAGAATCAGTCATACGGAATGTCTTCGACTTCGATATCTACAAACCGGAGACTATTACGATCTTAGCAGATATATTAGACCATCATGGGTAAGTTTAAATTTATATTAGTTACGTGGTCCTTTACGCAAACTAACTTCTGTTTACGTTTAGCCTTGTCGTCAAGAACTTGGGTTTGGATGCAGCAAGAGAGGCCACAAAGAAGAAGGTTTTGGATATGAAGTTTGAACCCACAGGAGATACCAAACTTGACAAACCGAAATTCGGCAAGGAGGATCCTGACAATGAACCCCACTCTGGAGGTAATACTTGGGCGGGCGGTGTAAGTGTCATTGGAATAACCACAATTTACTTTACCGTAACTCATGGCGTATGTAGACTGGCGGAAGGGACACTGCGGGACTGGGTGGGCGCGGAGGTTACATGCGTCTATACAAAGGGCATGATATCAAACAGGTAATAGACCAGCACCTCAAAGAAACATAGTGGCTCACCAATCAAAAATCAGATATCCGACGAGCTCAAGAATGACGTCCCGGATCACGTCAAGGAACAAGCACGAGAAATGGCCCGCCAAGAACTTGCGCGTAGACTAGAGGATCTAAATATGACGGCCGGAGAGGCAAAGGGATATGGTGCTCTTCTTGATGCAGTTCAGGCACACATAGCTAGATTGCATGACCTATTCGAGCGTACGTCTTGGATCTCATTTCTCAGTTTCTGCCTAGTGCTGATAAAATTTCTCTACCATCCAGACCTTTCTGCTAAGGAGGAGGAGCGTGTATGGGTGAAACGACAGACTGATGGGGAACTGGATGATACTCGCCTGACTGAAGGTTTGACCGGTGAATCTACTGTCTATAAACGACGTGGGATGGCGAAGCCAGAGATTGGTCGTCCTCAGATCAAGTAAGTGGAATTATTTCTGAGTAAATTCCATAGTTAACCAGGTCTTCCAGGCCTAAGCGGATCAGGTTCTTATTTGATATTAGTGCTTCCATGTGAGTCGAAGTAAAATCCTTGTTACAGCTACGTCTAATGCTTCATCAGGTATCGCTTCCAGTACGATGGTCGACTTACACGAAGCAAAGAGACAGGTGAATGCCAAACATATTCTGTTGATCATAGTCATCCTGACTTCTTTCCGTAGCCGTCATGCTTATGGAAACGTTCGATAAGCTGACACGAAAGGACAAGTATGTTTGGGACGTAAGTGATATCTCTCTGTACTATCTGTGAGAATCACGATATTGATCATATAATCTCTTAGATATACGGACATGTAAGTGGGAGAGTTGTTTTTACTGTATTTTCCTCTGATATGCTTGCATCTCAGTCCGGTGACTCCCCGACTATTCCATTGGTCGAAGCAGATCATCCTCCCGCGGAGATTCATGAACGTTGGAAGGTTGTGGAGAAAATGGAGATGGTTACCCAATATACTTTTGCTGGTGACTACACTGGTATGTGATTGGTATTGATTCACTATTGTAACCGTTTCACTCATTTTGTATAGTCGAGGCCATCGACAAGGCCGTCAGTGATGTTGCCAAATTCGATGCAGGTCTGTTAAAAAGATACTCTTACTTTATCACTTCCCGTCTCATGAGCCACTTGCAGATGACTGGTTTGTTATTGCCATTACTGACGCCAACTTCGGACGATACAATATCACCGCCCAAGAGCTTAAGACCGTTATGACACGCAACCCCAAAGTCAACACAGCTTTGATTTGTATCGGTGAAGGTGCTGAAGCTTCGTGGTATGTTTCCTTCCCAAACATTCCATCCTTTCTTAATGTTATCTTTCCATCATTTTAGGATACCGAAGCAACTTCCTGGTAAAGGTTTCAGGGTGTCCAACACAGCCGACATTCCAGCCGTGTTGAGGAGTATTTTGTCTACTATGGTCGATAGATAGTGCTATATTATACAGTGTATCCCTACTTCCCAATAGAAATGCACTTATGAATTTAGTCCCGGTGACTCAGAACCTCAACGCCTTCCTAGTTGGGTGTTGGTCAGGGGCAAGAGCAAGCGAGCGCTGATCGCGACTGCGAATCCGAAGTCTTGAACGCTGTATCGTCTACACTCGTTACCGGACTCCACTGTTGTCTCTATACTGTTGGTATTGGTGCTACACTTGCTGAGGCTTCCGCAGGAAACTTGTCTATTACATCTAGACACTCAACCGAAACACCTGAAATACTAGTGACGCAGTTGCACCTCCATAATGGCAGCTTATTTCTTCGCGTCACCTGTGGATGTGGAAGTCAAGTTGGAGGGCGAGGATGAACGCAAGAAGGTTGAACTGAAGGGGGAGAAGGAAAAGACCTTTTCGTGCCCGGTATACTACGATGGTGACTCGGTATCAGGACAAGTGTGTTGTTACATTCATGAATATGTTCGCTCCGACTGATGCACCCATAGGTTACTGTACGCGTACGTGATGGGAAGAAGCTCGTGCACGAAGGGATCAAGGTCGAGTTTGTAGGCAGTATCGGTATGCAAGCACATTGTACAGCTTCTGAGATGATATACGAACCTATCCTTCGCTAGAGCTATTCTACGACCGAGGACACCATCAAGAATTCCTGTCACTATCACAGGAATTGGCTGCACCAGGAGAGATGCGACAAGCACAGACTTTCGACTTTCAGTTCAAGAATGTCGAAAAGCAATACGAGAGTTACCAGGGAATCAACGTCAAGCTGCGGTACGTTCAAATTACTCACATCGCACGTTCGATACTCATAGACCGAATACCTTACTAGATACTTTGTACGAACCTCTATCTCAAGACGAATAGCCGACGTCTCGAATGAGAAAGATGTCTGGGTGCATTCGTACCGAATGCCTCCAGATAGTAACAATTCCATCAAAATGGAAGTCGGTATCGAGGACTGTTTGCACATTGAGTTCGAGTATAACAAGTCTAAGTAAGTTGTACCATTATGTTGTTAATTCCGTAGTCTGATTGTAAGCCAGGTACCATTTGAAGGATGTGATCGTCGGCAAGATTTACTTCCTTCTAGTCCGTATCAAAATCAAGCATATGGAATTGTCAATCATTCGACGAGAAACAACAGGTTCACCTCCGAACCAGTATAACGAGAGCGAGACGATTACAAAATTCGAGATCATGGACGGTGCACCTGTCAGAGGTATGACCTTCTTTGTTAATGTGGTCGACGGTGGACTGACGACTTTGTGTAGGGGAAACCATTCCTATTCGTCTGTTCCTTGGAGGCTTTGACCTGACACCGACTTTCCGAGAGGTGAACAAGAGGTTCAGCGTCCGATATTACCTCAACCTAGTTCTCATTGATGAAGAGAACCGAAGGTACTTCAAACAACAGGTAATTTTCTACTCAACCGCACGATATAAATAGGCTAACTCAACTTCGTACAAAGGAAATTACCATCTTCCGGATACCAGAGGTATGTACTAAATTATACTCCAAGCATTCCCGACATGTGCTGACTATCTTGCTAGAACTAATCTCTGGACGTTGTACTTACTATACCTATTCTTATTTGCTGTCTGTATACATTTTTCGGATCTCCGCTCTCCTACTTTTTGTTCCGATCTCTCGAATTCCACTCTGATGATGGCACGAACTACTGTACAACGCCGTGGAAATGTATTCCAACGGGATAAGCTATGATAAGCCGGAAAGAAAGAAGAAAGAAGAAGAAAAATATAACGGTGATGCGTCCAGCATCTACGCAAAGTCGCACAAAGCTCCATCAGCAGGTAAGGTAGCGGTATCGGTAATGGTAGTGGTAAAAGGTAGGGAAGGAAGGAATGATAAGGATAACTGGAAAATAAATGCACAGTTGTCACCGGTAATCCAAGAAACTGGTAGCTCCAAGCTCGACATCTCGCTCTCGGTATCTGTCTCCCATCGACAGCGCCATCCCGGCCGAGGCAGAGGCACGTTTCGCAAGTAACTCACTGATTTCAGAAAGCTTCTTCTTTCGGACCTCTTCAGCGATATCGTGCCATTCGGCGACAACACTTTCTCGGTAGAACGAGTTCTGTGTAATAGGAGGGGTGGTCATTTTCGGTACACTACCCACACTCTTGACCCTAGTCAGTTGTGCAACAGATTGACGTGCTTCAGCTAATACCGCCTCGCCTTCATCAGCGACATCTCCAGGACGAGCAACCCAAGGGAATTCCAACGTTCCTTGCCTGGCATGTTTCGATCTTTGCCACGAAGGGAACGCCGTCATATTGCCAGGAGCGGTCCTTGGACGTGGGACAGGTGGGTTCATAGCATCAAAGGCTGCGAGTTCAGATTCCGGAGTTGCAGGGATAGGTGGCATCGGTATGGTTTGAATGCTAGGCAGAGCCTGGTCATCTTTCAAGCTATTGGAGCGTGAGACAGGTGCGGAATGCATAACCAAAGTGGCTTCGTCTGACCCATCTTCTGACATGCTCATAGCCCTTGCCCTTGGAACAGGCTTCCGCTTCACTGAGCTGCTTCTACGGACCAAAGAACCTCCTTTTGTCGATTGGCTTCCTACACTGCGGCCACTTCGAGAACTGCCGACACTGGGACCACGGTCGAGAGCGATTTCGTGAATGGTAGCGCCGTCCATTTCGTCGCGTTCATCGGGACTTTGCATGGGGAGTGTTGGGGGTCGGGAACCTTTAGTGGCGATCTTGCGAGGAGGGATACCTGGGAATTGACTAGCGAGTTTTCGAACGACATCAATAGAATCCGTGCTGTATGCTGAGATCATACTATCCCGAGGGAGGATGACACTGCTCTGACGAGCACCATTACGGAATTCTGCAGACATTGTATACCGCATTGATCTCTTATCGGCACCATGAGGAGGGCTCAAAACCGGAACGGGTGGTGAGATTCCAAATGTCGCTGATGGAGAGGTCATGGTCGGCAAAGACTTGGTAGGCCTGTGGAATCCTTGCTTCGACGGGGAGATCATGTCGCTCAGAGAGTGTGCAGATGTCATATGGTCTGGAACGTCCAAATCAGACAATGGTCGTAGATACAAAGTCGGCCGACGATCCCTCGAAATGGAAACTGTCACTCGTTGCTGAGGAGCAAAGACGGGTTCAGGCGTGCTTGGCATGGGACTATGGACGCCAGCAGCTACAAGGGCTGGGAATGACGATCGAGCATTTGGCGAAAGGTATTCTGTGACAGCTGTCGTTCCGGTGAAAGGAGGTTGCACTGATGTACTAGCTGTTGCAAACGTCGCATCTGTCTGAGGTCGTAGTTTGGACATAGATCTAGGAGCGGCTAGAGCATGTGGGGGACGTGGTGGGATTCCTTGAAGACTCGAAATAGTATTGGCGGTGATACGGGACGTAGGTGCGATTACCACCGAAGGAGTGATCCTCGCTGCACGAATTTCGGCGGGTACAACATCAGCTGGTCTAGGTGCATTGGCACCTGCACCATTGAAATCGTGACCACCGATTTGTTGGAAAGTGCTATACCGCGGGTTGGCAATGAGAGCGCGGAGCATCGAACGACGTTGCTGAGTTTGAGGTTTCGGAGTTTTCACAAACTGGAAATCTTCTACCATATCGACGCTATTGAGAATTCCCAAATACAAGATATCAGTTGATGTTACGACATTACCCGAAGAAGGAGCTGAGAATGGAAAGTGGAAAGGGAAGAACTCACCCCTTGACTACACCAATGATCAGACACGCTCGCCCGAGTAATTTCAGGATGCGCCTGGTCATGGCTAGACCGAAACTGGCGTCGACAAAGCCAATGATTGATTCGATGGCGCCCAATTTGATACCCACCGTAATCCATCCAAGTCCGTTGAACAAGTGTACTTCATCCTCAGTTCGCTGGGTGTTGTCGATACGGCGTTGGTTCATGAAAGCCTTCATGAGTCGAAAGAACGATGCCCCGAAGTTGAGTGCTTGAAAGAGGACGAGGAGGATGAGGAGGAAAGCATTGAGAAAGACACGGACATCTGCATTGGTGAAGCCAAATGCGATACTGTTGTTTCTCAATAGATCTGTCAAATGAACGAATGGCAATACCAATGGTTGGATGGGTTAGCTATCAAAATGTAGTTGTGACGGATAGTGATAGACGAACGGTAGGAGATGCCAATAAACGACGCGAGTTGATTCATGATCACAATCAGCGGTATGAATCCAAACAGGATGTACTTGGAAAGCACTTGAAGACGTTGGGGGAACCCCGGGAGAACGTCTTTGGTCGTGAGGAGGTATAGGTATAGAGTGTACATCACTAGTGGTACAAATGAGAGTGCTCCTGTAAATCAAAGCTCGTGTGAGGATCTCTAGTTACGATATCACACTTTTTTTCAATACGTACCGATAAAGATGTCAAGGCCTTTGAAGGTGGCCAATGAACGGCGTGGGCCTGGTAGGACATGCGCAAGGACATCGACACCAGCCAAGATAAAAAAGAAAACGCCTTCAGCGGAGAGAAGAAAGTGTTTCCTATCATTCCAAAAAAAGAATTGTGTCAGTTAAGCAACAAAAGCACACAAATATCAGAAAAGCATGTTTGACGTCATCATAACTGATAATCATGTCCCCAAAACGTGCGAGTATAGCACCGTACAGCACCTCGGCCATTTCGGTATGACAAAATGAACAAAATGATATCGGTCAACAACCTCCATGCATCCCCATTCTGATTGTGTTCCTGAGGGAGCGAAACCATTTGCCAAGCACCAAAGATAGACACGCCCAATACACATCCATCAGCGACGCGTCGGGCGTAACATGTGCTCCGTTGTCCCCAGCTGGTAGATCGTAACTTTCCAACGCCGTCTCCGCTTCATAACACCCGTCCTCGTCATACACCTTCCAGTCACCACACACATGGCCATTCGGAGTTTGGTCCTGCATGAGAGTTAGCGCCGGAAGGGCAACTCTTTGAAAACGCACAAGACCAATTGGCAGCAACAGAGATCTTGTGATAGTATCAGAAGATTTCCTGAGTGTTTCAAATAGAGGGGGGATGATTTAACTCGAAGCGAAGCAATCAGAGGGAGTCTTGTGCACAGAGATTTTGGAAGCAACTCGAAGGGAAGCGGCAGCGACTCATGTAGCGTGCCAAGTCCAGCGATCGAGGGCTTGCCTTGGCTACACAGGTGTTTCCCCGCACTTCTCGAATAAACCTCAAACTACTCACCTCCCTGACTTCTTTGCGAACAAGAGGGCGATAGAGAAAATGAGTTCCAAAGCCGTGGGGATTAGGAGAATTCCAGATTCCAACCGAGTGAGGGACTGGCAGCGGAGAATAGGAGCATTGGAGAGACAGACTGTGCCCATTGAACAGTAGACAGGTTATATGTCGGAGATATTTCAGGTAGAATTTATGAGACAACAAAGCATTTCCAGACTGAGAGTGAGAGACCAGCTGAGAGCTATCAAAGCGTAGATGCGACTTTGCGAGGAAATAAAACAAAGGAATGTAGTGCAGTCTTGCTGCAGGCAAAAAGAACGACGCCAGCACCGGGAACCGGGAGAGGGAGGAAGGGGTACTCGACAAAGAGTGAAAAGGGCGGACTTTACCAACGGCCACAGCTCATGTCGCCCAGACCATCTATTCAGAAGCCGGGGTGGCAACCATTTTGCGATCACTTGGGTGTCGTGCAACCGTTGCCACCGGTAAGATCGCTACTCGACCAATACCAGATCTCACGTTCTGCGGTACACTCGGTACGTTCCAGGCGACAATTGGATCTATCACTGCCGTAAATCATCGAAAAACACGCACTGTCGTTCAATTCTATCTCTTGGGCGTTCAAAATCAAGCTGCAACTCGACGGATCAAATTGGTATGTGTGACTCCACTTATGGGTGTTTGTAGACCACAACAACTTTTGTTCAGCTCAATTGTGGTGGAATGAGCAACACCCTGCCTTCTAGTAGTGAGGCACAATGCATGTCGAAAATAGACAGTAATGAAACCTAAATTGTAATGTATAACCGTTGACAATACCACGACGCAGTGCCTTCCATAAACACATTTCAAACATCTGTGACAAGAAGTACAATTGCCCAAGTTTTCGATGATACTATATTAACGAAGATGCTGTTCAACGTTCGGGTCCAAACTGTTGACGGGACCGAGACCTTGCATAGCCAATTACATTTAGGTGTTTAGATCTGTCGTCCAAGGATCAAGGAAATGTTGAGTGATGTTATCGAGAACAAATTGCTGGTTCCTTATTACCCTGTAGCCTCAGGCGATGCATATACAACAGTGAACTCATTTAATGCTGGTCCGCCGGAAGTCGTCTGAGCCTGGGAGGCTTCTTAACGGCGAACATATCCTCGCTGTTGTTACTACCCGTTACAGTCACGAGTGACACTCTGTGACCTGGCTCAAACTGCCAGTGGGATCCGGACTCGGAGCTACCTCAGTGCTTGTAACCTCATTCAGAATAACCTCAACACTGGATACCCGTTCTACTCACAGCTACTAGAAGCATCGTATCAGAGTAGTCTGCTTTGTGCTGAGGCACACGGGGAATGCGGAGTGCGCCAGAGTCCTACGAGTTAAGAGACAATATGCCTGAATATAATACCTCTCGCCCTACCTCTCATAATCAGTATGAGGATGACAGTTATGCAGAGTCCAGCACTCTACTGGATACTGAAGCTTCAACCCAAGAACTACCCTCACGTGAGTGACTGGCCAGCGCGACGTTCTAGAGAATGCCAACGTTCTCTTTCCAGTAACCTCTCGATCAGTACATTGATGCGCCGAATGCTAATATGTTCTGTCGACTCCAGATAGCCGTAGTTTATTGCGACGACTAGGATTCTCTTTCTTTCTTTTTGGTTTGATCAACAATGGTAAGCAACTACAACCACATACATATTCCCATGCCAGCATATTGACGACTTGCTTCTCAGTACTATACGTCATAATACTATCCGCTGCACTCGACCTAGTCCCTCCGTCAACACCAAAGGGTATCATACTCTTCTGTAATATATTCCCATCTCTATTAGCCAAGCTCGGATGGCCCTACATCCTCAAAGGCCGGATACGATATGCTCGTCGTCTTTATGGTTGCTGCCTTCTCAGCGTAACCGGGATGATAGTGAGTTCCGCAGCCGTCCCCGTTTCTCGTACCTACCCGCTCCTGACGATGTTGGCCCCGTAGGTGGTAGCGTTATTTGATACACTAATTATGAGGTTGCTTGGTATTTGCCTCGCATCATTCTCATCAGGTAAGTTGCTTTTCGATGATAGCCTATGACAGGAAACTGAAATCTGGTTTTCTTGACAAGGTTTGGGTGAACTCACGTTCTTGCAACTTTCCACGACCTATCATCCGCCTTCCGTAGGCGGCCACAGCGTGGGGTCCGTTCAATTCATTACGTATGACCTCATAATTTCAATTTAATCCCTGTAAAACAGATATTTCGCTTCGGGAACCGGTGCAGCAGGTCTATTCGGTGCATCCGTCTGGTGGCTTGTGCGAGGATTGGGTGTTCGCACCGGAGTTGGACTCTCATCTGTACGTTATACCCCTCATGTTCTTTCACACGAGGATTAACATGCATTCACCGCGTTTAAGGTCATGCCGTTGGTTATCCCACTAACATTTCATCTACTGCTTCCTTCTTCCTCCGCGTTCGCGTCGGTAACGCTGTCTTCTGATGAAGATCCAGAAGGCTCGCAAAGTGCTACTCCGTACACGGCCCTTCCAACCGACGATGTGTCTGAACCGGTCGCGGATGCGTTGATGTCGAAAGTTGCTGGTGGGTTGTCACCTAGTGATAAGTGGAGACTTGTGAAACCTTTGCTTCCGAAATATATGTTACCTCTGTGTATGTATATTGCTTTTTTACACGTTTCGAGAAAACTTACCTTTCTATTACAGTTGCTGTATATCTTGTGGGTCCAGTTTGACTATTGTGCTCAATAGTACTGATGACGACTAACAATTCCTTATAGCTAGAATATACTATCAATCAGGTATGCGACTTTTCTTCCTTACATATTACGTACTTACTAACTCCATGATCAGGGCATAGCACCTACTCTTCTTTACCCTGTTCCTTCACCAGAAGAATACTGGCTGCTAAGCCGCATAATTCATTCAATCCGAGATTATTATCCTCTATGGCAGGTACGTCTACGTGAACAAATCATACCATAGGAATAAAAATTGATGGTGATGTTTATTCTTGTCTTAATAGCTTGTATACCAAGCAACAGTATTCCTATCTCGCTCGTCTATTTCGTTCGGTTTGCCGCCTTTGCCGGCACGTTTCCTTCCCCTACCAGCTGTCTTGCAAGCAGCAGTCCTGACTGTACTCGCGCTTGAGTCTGCGCTAGGAATCTTTGATGGCACTTCGCAAGGGTTCAGTTTCACTCTCGTATTCTTCCTCATCAGTATTGAAGGAATATGTGGTGGCTTGGCTTAGTATGTCCCCTTCCTTTCATCCTAAGTTTGACAACCTCACGTCTAACCTGTATCATCTCAGTGTCAACGTCTTCTACCATATAAACCAAGACCGACACGAAGCCCCCGCAAGTGATGACCCCGAACGAGCCAAACAAGAAAGGGAATTCAGGATCGGGTCGATAGGATTTTCCGACTCGACGGGTATCCTGCTGGCCTCGTTGGTTTCGATGCCTACGGAAGTCGAGTTGTGCAAGGCCCAGGTTGCTAGAGGTAAAATGTTCTGTAAGAGCTTGTAGTGACCAGTGAGCATGGGTGGCGTCGTGTAGTAACGTTGGTCATGGTTACTCGGGCGGTACTATCAGTGTCTATATATTGTATTTTATTTTTCATACGTAGTGTGTATGTCGTAATCCAAGAGAGTGAAGTTGAAGTTAGAAACAGACTACATTCAAATATTATAGACTTGCTCACCATCTCTGTTAGAGTAATAAAGTCACAATCACATTTGATTCTGTTGTGAAGCAGAGCTAATTACTGAGACCGGTAAAGTGCCTGAATTGCCGGAACCTTGCTGTACACCCGATCATCCTTCCCCAGGCTCCCCCGCACGGCAATTATGAGATCCCGGACGTCACTGATGATGCCCTCGCCAGTAGCTAAAGCTCTGTTTTCCACCACTACTTCGAAAGCTACTCCGACGTTGAAACATTGTAATTGAAATGGAGAATATCAACGAAGGTAAGTAAACTTCTAAGCTTGGGACTTTCCCTTCTAATACGTGTGATCTGCACTCGTTCATTAGATCTCACTTTCCCCGCACTTTTCGATGTCGCGGGGAAGATTGGTACGCATACCTTCGATTCCTAGGCCTATGTCTCTGTATTAATCATTCTTACTGTTATCCTGTGTAGCTGTGGTAACAGGTGGAGCATCAGGCATCGGCGCGATGATAGCTTCTGCTTTTGTTCAGAACGGAGCCACCGTTTACATTGCTTCACGAAAGGAGAAGCCCTTGAAGGAGGTACGGTTATTATTATTTCCTTCTGAGGTATTCAGTAATCACGTATGACCTTTGTGACACAGTTTTGCGAGGCCCTGAATCGCCGAGGTCCAGGAAGTTGCAGTTATGTCGTAGCAGACATCAGTGTAAGTCCCGTTACTATTATTCCCACTATAGAATGATGTTGACAATGGGGGGAAGTCTAAAGCGGGTTGTGATGCCCTTGGTGATGCTATTAAAGCGAAAGAGTCCAAAGTTCATATTCTCGTCAATAACTCGGGCAACACCTGGGGTGCACCTTATGAGAAGTAAGTCTATTCTGATTCGTGTTACCGGAGCCTCCCTCACAGGCTTTATACAATAGCGTACCCGAAAAAGAAGGTTGGGATCGTGTGATGGAACTGAACGTAAAAAGTGTATTCTACCGTAAGTCACATAACACTTCAAGGGACGAGGCTCTCAAGTTCACATTTTGCTCTACCAGTCACAGTCGCGTAAGTCGTGCCTATTCAGATGACTTTGGAGTTGCATATACTCAAATTGATATGTAGATTGACACCATTGCTCGCTAAGGATGCGACAAATGTAGACCCAGGACGAGTTATCATTGTCTCTTCTATCGCCTCATGTATAACAAACTCATTGGAGAGCGCACTCGCCAGTCCAGGAGATGGTCTCTGGAGTTGTACGTGTTTTCTTATAGAATCTTGCATTTACTCTGTGACCTAATGGATGGTTATAGATAACACTAGTAAAGCCGCTGTTAACCATTTGTCTGACCAATTGGCAGCCACGCTTGCTAAGAAGAATATCACGTATGTATCTCCCATGTTATAGACCTTTCCACCGTACTAACCATTCCGTGCTGGTAGTGTAAACGCCATTCTACCCGGGTACGCTCGCTCTATCCTGTTTTCTTCCTCATATTAGAAAAATTGAATTATTATATTCCTAGAATATTCCCATCACGAATGACAAAGTTCGGATACAAGTCACACGGAAACCTTATTGATGCTGGTCAACCGATGGGTATGCTTTCTATAGCTTTCCATGTTGAAAGGCATTACTGACAATCGACTCCAGGTCGAGCAGGACTACCACAAGATATGGCCGGTGTTGGTGAGTCTTCAATCTTCTGAGGGGTTTCCCCGAATGCGATATACTGACTACATCTTGCCTAGTTCTATTCCTGGCGAGCAAGGCAGGTGCACATATCTCTGGTGCAAAGATTCCTGTGGACGGTGGGGTTATCGTATCGCTTTCAAGGCCCCCTCCACCTAAGTTGTGAAAGTGAAGCATATCTTAACAATATGTATATCAATACCTAGTCTGTACATCTCATTGTTGTCGCTACGTATCCCACGAATCAGCCGATGGAGTCATTAAACAGGTAGTATCAATATGGATAAGGCATAGATTTGTCACAGAGTACGATGTCCAGTATTCCACATTTTCCAGCCAAGGGGAGAGACGTCTGAAAGAATGTCCTACTATGGTATGCTGCTTATAATAATATGGTAAGATTAACAACGCACGGTGCTTTGTCTAAGAATTGTTGCTCAAATGTGCGATACAAGTGGGTAAATCCCTGTATTTCAAGTTCATCTGACCTGTGGGCAACTCAGTCTACAATCTTAAAGAAGAGCAGCCTAGATACATACATATTCGTCACTGTATCTGCTCCATCTGACTGCGAAGCTGCTGGGGAATTAGTATTATAAAGTTATATGTTCCAGTTGAACCTCCTTGTTAAGAATATGACGTAAGTCACGGTAGTTGAGGCAGGAGCTTCTGACGGGATCACACGGCCCGTTACGAGCGCCAAACTGAATTAACTCAGAGGCGCCGGTGAGCATGTCTCAGAATATCATCCTGCTTTTGTTGTATTACATAAATGACGACCCATTCTTGTTGTTGTACTGATGATAGAATGGATGTTTTGGAAGTAGTTACACCCACTGGTATCCAGAACGACATCTGTGTCCCTCCCTATATCATCGATATACGTTCGCAATAACAACGATGCCACCCAAACGAGCTTCCAGGGCCAATAAGCGCAAAACGGAACTTAGCCCCTTGTATGTTACACAGTGGTCCCTAATAGTCTCATTCCGATAATGAAGTAATCAGGCGTGATATTGCTAGATCTGCGCAGAAGCAGGTGCGTAATGCCAGGAAACACAGTGAAAATGTGTCGGAAAAAGTGGCAGGACGTCTGTACGCATTTGATTTGATCTGAGTGGTTGAGATGCTTACTATCCAGTCTTTAGACCTTCTCGATTGCCCAAGGCTGGGGTGGAACAGGAGTCCTTAGACAACGCTCCGTAAGCAGCTAATTAATTAAATGGTTATAGATGTTTAATCAAAGTATCATAACTAGTATCAGTAGCAGAACCAGAAGCAGGTGTAAGAAGCGAACTTTTGCGGATGACCGTGATACCATTGAGGCCGTGTATGTACACTCATCGATCTATCCATCAGTCCTTCACTTATTCCTCTCTCCTTTACAGGACAGACCACGGCCAACATCGTAAGCCAGCGAAACGTAGGCGCACGAGTAATCCATCGAAACAAGAAACTATTGCAGGTTAGGATAAAATGTACTCAAACCTCATGCGTCTACTCACTGCCTCTCTAGAAGTAGCTCAGGGGGCCAAGGCCTTGTTACTCCCTGTGGAATTACACGGGCTTATTCTCGAGATGTTTTGGAAGCATGTCGACCTTGATGATCGGGAAATGTTTACAATGCGTTCCTGCGCATCAGTCTGTAAGGTGTGGCGGGCTGCTGCTCGAACCCATCTTTTCCGTTCCATCAAAATCCACTCGCGGGCCTCGCTGGAGAGATTAGCCTCACTCGTACGATCCGACTCCTCCATTGTGGGCTATATCCAGAAGGTTACATTACTGGGATATTCAGGAAACTGCAAGAGTGGATGGCTGTACGCTTTCCCTTCTTTGCTGGAGACACCTCTTCGGTCTCTCAGGACTCTGGAGATCCGCCATGTAAACATAGCCAAGCCACAAAAGAAAGATCTGCGCGCATACTGCGACTGGATCCGCACACTCTCAGAATTGGCATCTGTCCGTCAGCTCTATATAGGACTGGTATCCATGTCCCCTAACGCGCTGACAGCGCTCGTACGCGCTTTCCCCCACTTGACAAAAGTCTGGTTGGAGCAAACTTATTTCTCCCCCCTAAAGGATCGGGTGCCTCTTATAGACGAGTCAAGTCACGCAACAGACGCACCCCGCTTTCCTCCTGCTAACGATCGAACAATAGCCTATCCCATCCTCCATCCGCCTTCTGCGATATGTTCGCTCAAAGTTGACAACTTCGCATCTGACACCCCGTTCAATTTCGACTGTCTGAAAGATTGTTTCATTCCCGAGTTTATATCCTCGAGCCTCACTACACTCGATTTAATGCCATCAGTTCACGTCGCGTCTGCGGGACGAATAATTACTGCTGCCTCTCCTTCCCTGGACTTTCTACAATTACCCACTCAAGGAACATCGATATCTCAATGTGCGTAGTCAACCGGTGATTCCATGTCGCTTTTTCGCTGACATCAAACCCATAGTCAAAGCTGCGCTCGATTTATCGAAGCTGGTAAAGCTTAAAACGTTTTGCATATATTGCTTCGACGAGAATGAGAACAAAAATGAGTTGGTGACTGCTCATCACCTCATCTCAGCCCTCAATGCACCAAATCTCGAAATCCTTTCTCTCATCATCTTTTATGATGCATCTGAAAGCGACAGCTTTCAACTGATTGATGAACACCTGGAGAGATTTACACATCTCAAAGAGTTTCGCGTGGAATATTTTTGGAATACCAGTGAAGCGTTTGACATCAGGAGGAGATATGCCGAGCAGAACTTCCCTCTAGCAGTAAAACGGGGGCTACTGCAAGTGAAGGTGCACGACATGAAAAATCTCCTGCCTTATCCTCTTCAAGTTAATCCGGGTACCTTATAGCCCCCAATGCTCATCCCAACTAACTTCGAAATACGAGGGCTTCATTGATGCCACTAGATGATGTAAATACGTAACCGAATAAATACTATAACTCTTCCGAAGAGTGTGGCTAGCTATACAGTGGATATTGCTTTGAGTTTCTTCTGAGAGACTGAGACTGATGATTTGTTTTTATGACTCGCTGAGTAGTTAAGCAGCTGGTGTGACATACAAATTAATAAAGAAAAGACAAGACTGATTCGAGACTTACTTCACTGTCATCTATATCCTCGGCCTTGATGGGAATCAAACCTTCTAGAGTTGGGTGGAGGTCTGGTACGTCGACCTTCCCGCCGATAGTAGAGACTTGGCTTGTGACTCCCCTTTTCTCGGGCTTCGGCCTAGTAACTCGGTTCGATACCCGTCCAGAATTCTCCACTTCGGAACCTTCGATGTTCCCTCCTTGTGCGGTGTCACAATCAAACGGCGCAAACGGTTCCATCCAGGGATCGACGGATTCATATCTGTACATATCCCAACCATGGACCATACGTCTATGGTGCCTAAACTTTGACTGATTGAAGAGCTTGTTTCTGCAATGGATCCACTCTCCGTTGTTTGAAATGGGGGCAGGGTATGGCTTGGACATCGGTACTACACAACCATGCGTTAAACATCGCGTTTAGTATACCACTCCAAGTAATCACTTACTGTGCGTACAGATGTACCTTCATCTCATTTTTACTGCCTGACGTCATTCCACAATCTGGCCAAGGACACCTGTTAGAATGAACGTCCATGATGAGTATATGCTGTCTCTTTGTATGTTTGAACATACAATTCCTCCTGGTCATTGTCGCCTCCATGGACGTTCCGCAAATGCTTTCCAACGTTACTTCGGCTTATCTTCTTGGAACATAATGGACAATGTGAGTTTCCTTTTCTAGATTGTTTCTAGTCAAGTCAATGCGTATTAGTAGATGTTACTGTGTAGTATAGCGCACCAGTTCTTACCACCATTTCGACCAGTCGAGTTGCGAAGAAACCAAATAACGTTTATAGGAAGAAGCCCCATAATTTCTTCGTATTGATACCTACAGAGGGAGGTCAATGATGTGCCTTGGGTAAATTGCACGAGGGTTAGTGTCCTGAAGGTCGGAGATGGAACGTCGAGCGGTCAATGGGGACAACACAGCATCCATGGAAACCTATTGTCAAAAGACCTAGAAAGAGATCGTATGTGAATCAGAAGATACAAGGTAACTGTCTTCCTTGTGCTCTACAGCGAGAGGGGCTAATGCCACAACAGAGGATCGAACAAGCATTGACCTGGAGAAACGTTTTTAGAAGGAACAGGTTGGCCGCATTTGGTAAGGCGTGTATTCCATTGTCCAACCCATGAGGCCTGAGGCCTCATGTTTTCTAACACCGACAATGATCAGGGCAGGCTATTATCACCTCCGTATGATGAGTGGCTCTATGAGGTGACCACCAGTGAGCAGCGAGGCCTTCCCCCGTATCCTTGAGCGACTCTGGTCGGTGCTGCCAGTGTGTGCGAAGCTGAAAGAAGACACCGGAACGGTTGAGTGTTCTGTAGCAGGTGACGACACCGGGAGAGTACAGTGGTATCATGATCATACACTAGAAAACGTGTAACAATCCAGGATGCCAGGCTGATAATCGATACGGCCCTTACCACCTTGCCACCCACTATAATGGAAAACATTTGGGTCAGAAGAGTAATCGAATTCGGGTCATAACAGGGAAGACCTTACTTTGGCGATATCCTGAGCTTTGAGGAATGGATTATACATCAAGGTGTGAGTGTGAAATATACGATACCATTATGGTTTATACACTACTCTATTACTACAATGGTTGCGGTGTGACCGCATAGCCTGTATGCTAGCGACGTTGTATTACCAGCGACGTTTCATGAGGAATAGTGTATAGTCGAGCAAGTTAACTTCACCAAAACGAGGCCGGCGAGAAACTGTTGATACGGGTTTGGGTCTCTCTTTATGAAATAGCTGATGCATTCGATGCCCAATGTAAACTTGAACGGTCCCCTAAAATAGTCGTAGAAGTTGCCTCGGAGCATGTCATCGCCCAAATATCTCTTTCAGAATCGTCCTGGTCTTCTGCGTTGAGGGGTATCAGTCCCTCTAGGAAGCCGAAGGGATCTGTGGTCGGTATCGGACTAGTTTGGATACCAGGTTCGACTTTGATTTCATGATGTAAGATGGGTGGCGTATTTTCATCGACACAACCCTTATGGCATGCTGCCTTGTGGCCATCCATCATGATATCATTAAAAATTCTGTATCTGCACATAATCTTTTGTCCGTCCACTTTGTCTACGTGACCACAAGATTCGGCTCGCGGGTTCGTGCTTTTCATGGAAATCATTAATACGATGATATGATGTAGTTCAAGCTCGACTCACTGTAAGTACATATGACATTTCATCGCGCTTTTGCCATGTACTATTTGTGTGCCGCAATCTGGCCACGGACATCTGTAATAAGCTTAAGTCAGAAACTGATTGTTTTCTGGTAGCAAGTGTTACAAACAAGCTTTTGGGAGCTTTCCTCTCCCCATGTTTCTGTCGTAAATGGTGTCCGATGTTGCATCGTTCAAAGGATTTGGGGCATATAGGGCATTTCGTTTGTTCTTTGCGTTTCTGACAAAGCATTCTATTAGTATGTATAGACCATGTAGAATAGGACGATACATACCTTGATCATAATCATCTTGAAGTTTGAGGAGGTACGGGAGTGATAGGTTATGTAGGTCTGAAGGGGAGGGAGTTCGGGGAATGAGAAACGAAGAGTCACCTCAGGCTCCTTTTATATACTACAGACATGCTCTAGCCGAGAGGCAATATATTAATTTGGGTTTGGCTGGCAAGGCCCCTTTGACGGGACATGCGCTACGCCATTGACCTGGACCACAAGAACGGCCAATCATTTGTGTGGTCAATGTCGGAACATAACAAACCTCATGAGTCATGGAACCCGGCAGTGAACTCTTTGGAGTTATCGCCATTGTTTAGATGTCGCCACTGTTTGACGTTGAGCGTATGGGGAAAGGTTATGCGCGCTAACTTGCTCTCGAAACGGAACCGACGGACGTGCGTAAACAAACGCTACCAGTTAAACATTGTCAAATAATTATATGCGAACCAACAATTCCTTTTTGTCCTAGAAACCTGTTACAATTTGTGTGGTGTGTTGCAAATGGTATGTGGGTACGGGTGAGGCTGTGGTAGTACAAGAGTGAAGTCAGGATATCTGCGCAGACGTTCCTGGTCAGTTCTTCGCCTTCTTTTTGCCTTTCGCCTTCTCGCGCTCAGCCTTTGCTTTCTCTTTTGCGGCTTCTTCTTTCGCGATCTCGTGTGCGCGGTCGTTCAGGCCGAGACGGTTGCGGGCAATCTAACAGAAAGGGTAAGTTTGAGCGAAGGGGTAATGGTAATGGGCACGTACCTCGAAAGCGTAGAACTAACATCGCGTAGGGTACCTGTTAGTGAATGGGGTATTTAAGATGTTAGATCATGATGACCGACCTGTATACGGGTAACTAGAATGGCTGAACGTCAGCATATGTTGTCACGGAAGGTGAGTCGAGGACTAACCGAAGATGGTGTTTGTTTCACTGTACTCTTCACGAGCGTCCGTACGAATGAGCGAACCAAAGTTGTAATCCTGGATCTTCTTCTCATACCTAAATAGAACCGAAATGCATCAAATTCACAAATTTGTTTGATCGAAGTCATAACAGACTCACGCCTGAATGAAATTATGCCACTTCTCCTTGCCTTCCTTGCTCTTCATACTGTCCTCATCGAGCTTGGTGACACCTTCATACGGTTCCTGGTTGAGCTCAGGGAAGGTGGTCATCAAGTGTTCGTAGATCTCATCGTCCAACCTGATAATCCGATACTTGTAAGGTTATTGTAAACACTTTCTGGGAAATAACTACATACTTTGTGAGCCTCAAATCGCGTGGGGGAACCTTTTCCAGAAGATTCCAGTATGTCTATTAAGCTGACTGAATCAGCGAGTAGTGGTTTGGGGATGTGTAGAGGACACGCACCTGTGCGTGTTCTACCGCTTTTACAGCAAACCTATCCAAGAAACGTCAACGCTGAATAGGGTTGTGAGGAGGGTGTTCTTACTGTTTCTCGATCTGCAAGGCATATTAGCATCGAACCCACGAAATACCTGAATTATAGTTCGACGTACCTCGATCGCATTTTGAGCAGTGTTGGGATCGAAAGTGGTAGTCATTGCGAATGAGAGAGTGGATGTTCGGATAAGATGCAAATGAGGGTTGAGAACAAGGAGTGAGCTGGCAAGGGCGTAGTTGGAAGAGAGGTCTGCTTGGGATGAGAGCTATTGCCGAGGTCATCATGGTCATGGGCCCTGTTGCACGTGGCACATCCTCCTCGTCGGGAACAATCTTGGGCAGATCCTCGCCATTACACTTGGGGAAAAATATAGAAGTATCTCTGAGGGGTTGTAGAATAACGACGCATGTTATATGCGGGGCTCATGACAATATGTTATAAGATAATGTTTTGTACAAACGGGTTTCGAATTCATTAGCGGAGTGACGTGCTACGGAATGATCTGATTTACTTTTGTAATGTTCCATAATGCTAACCACCACCGCCACCTACCAGACGGTTTTCCAAGAAGGCCTTGCAGAGTCCTGAAAAGTGAGGATCATAGTCATACCATCCTGTATATTCTTATAACCCACTAAGTGAAATATCCAGATGAACTTTGACCTGTCTTCGCACCGAACACAATTGGTGCTTACTGCACTTGCTGCCTCTGCCGCTACCGCTGGGTTGATATCTGCCTACTCGCAGCGTACACGGAAACAAAAACGTCGAGACCTTGATCGAGACATTCTCCAATCACTTGCACAGCGTAAACAAGAGTCAGACACTACTCTTCCGTCACCTTCGTCCATCGACATCAAACTACCGCCGGATGTTTCGAGCGGTCTAGGTGTAGATTATGATGAGGAACTCATTCGAGAGCAACTAGCTCGGAACTATGCGTTCTTTGGAGAAGAAGGCATGGCTAAAATCCGGAAGGGTACCGTTGTGGTTGTTGGCTGTGGAGGTGTAGGGAGCTGGGCTGCAGTTATGCTTGTAAGATCGTACGTCTCATCTTTTCTCTTGTTTATTATTAACAGGTTCTTACAGTGATCTGAAGAGGTATAACAAACATTCGATTAGTTGACTTTGATTATGTCACATTGTCGTCGTTAAACCGACATGCGACTGCAACTCTGGCTGATGTCGGGACTCCCAAAGTCAAGTGTATAGAGAGGGCTTTGAAGCAGTTTTCTCGGTGGGTTAATGTGGATTCTCGAGTCGAAATTTGGAGGAAGGAAGAGCGCGGGGACCTGCTTGAAGGCGCAGATTGGGTCATTGGTATGTTCTTTCTCGGGCCTCTTAAATTTAAGATTAAATTTAAGAACACGTTAAATGGCGGGACTTTCTTTCAGATGCCATAGACAATATCACCACCAAAGTGGACCTTCTGAAATACTGTCACGACAACAAAATCAAAGTATTCTCCTCCATGGGTGCAGGTGCCAAATGCGACCCAACCCGCATCCAAATCAGCGATATTTCCTTCACCGTCTATGATCCTTTGGCTCGTGCCGTACGTCGTCGTCTACGACTTCAAGGCGTATCGTCAGGAATCCCCGTGGTGTATTCCACTGAAGTACCAGGAGATGTTAAATTATTACCTCTACCGGAAGAGGAATTTGAGAAGGGAAATGTCAAGGAACTCGGTGTTTTCGATGATTTTAGAGTCCGGATATTGCCCGTGCTCGGTAGGCAGATCTCTGAAGGTGCAACTTATATTCGTCTTATAACATTCGCTTTATCATAGGTCCTTTACCATCGATTTTTGGCTTAAATATCGCATCATACATTATTTGTGATCTTGCTGGTAAACCTATCTTGAATCCCCTTCCCATTAAGGGTAGAAAGAAACTCTACGAACGTATCTATCGCGACCTTCTACACCGCGAAGAAAAGCTAGCCGGCACTGCTATCAAGTAAGTTTATTCTCCATTCCTATCATAGAATAACACACTGATATTGGCTTAGTCGATTACCTCTAGATGAGGATGACGTCGCGCTACTATTCGAAGACATTCACCGGGGACGTTCTATCATTCCACCACACGCAGTCCCTACTCGTCCAACATTAGTCCGTTGGGACCCAAAACTTCCTCTTACACTGGAGAACTGTGTCTCTATGGAGTCTACGGAAGCGGAGAAGCACATAAAAGAATGTTTTGGGGAGGGCGAGAAGAAGAGTCCTGAGGAATTGTGGGGGAAGGAGACTGCTGAAGTTGTGAAGAGGCGGAGTGGGGAGGTCAGGAAGGTGCAAGAATGGGTCATGTAGAGATATTAGCCCCATTTTTGACGTTCTGGGAGTAGTAATAGATGCTATACATCTTTACCTGGTCTCTTCTACAGGCTTCAAGGAAATAAGACAGGCTTTTGCAGAGTGTCCGACTACAGGAGTTGCCTTAAAGGGACCTGATGGCATTACGTAAGCGACCCCCCACCTGAACCGCGTTTGGCAGTGAACTCGTCCTTCACGCTTTCACCTCTAACGACGAACAGGACGAACACGATGACCTCGCTTGAAAACGACCCTTTCTACCTCCGGTATGGGAACAGCCTCACGGCGTGCGCCTTAATAGCTCACGCCGTTCTCTCTTAGATACTAGTAAGTATTACTTTCATCAACTCTAATGAGCTTGAACGCTGACGTTGGCTTCAGTACAGGACATTCTGGAAAGCACGGTCACGAGTTCCTCGAGTTCGAGTACTCTCATGGCAGGCTGCGTTATGCAAACAACTCCAACTATCGCAATGATAGTTTGATTCGTAAAGAAAGTGGGTGCTTTCGTCACGTTCTTTCCAGGAACATTGCTCATGTTTTGGTATAGTGTGGATTGGCCCCTTGGTCGTAAAGGAACTCAAACGGATAGTAGAGTCAAGTGAGATCACCAAGTAAGCACTCCTTCTTCTCAATAGTTGTTTTGATGGTTAAACTATGGCAACAGGGAGGACGATGCCAACTGGCCAAAGAAAAACATTGTCGGCAAACAGGAGTTAGAAATCCGTGTTGGCAATGACCATATCGCATTCGAAGTACGTCCTCAGCTAATCTTGGCTTAAAATATGTACTGACGACCGGCATCAGACCGCGAAGATCGGTTCTCTAGTCGACATCCAGGACAGTGAAGACCCTGAAGGTCTCCGTGTGTTCTACTACCTCGTGCAAGATCTTAAGGTTTGTCCCCTGAACCTCTTAGATCTCGAACAATCTGCTGACCAACCTTCTCCAGTGCCTTATTTTCTCATTGATCTCCCTGCACTTCAAGATCAAACCTATATAAATGTTGCTCGTTTTCTGCGGTTCCCTCTGACTGCCTTTTTTGTCATGTATTGCTCATCTTGTTCAAATGCAATTATATCAGATACCTAGTCGCGTATCAAGAATGTTTTCCTCATGACTACATTTACATTGTGGAGTACCTTGATATGCTCTACTTTCAAGGTGGGCAGAACGTAACAGTATAATCAGCTGCAAGGTTGGAGTCACAGGTCCAGAGCGCCGTGCCAGAGCTCTCGTCGAAAGCGTAAGCATACGCGTTCGGACAGTTGTTCTCTGCCATAAAATGTGAGTTCCCCACACATTACATGTGATGGTTTAATGCTTACTGAAGTAGGTGTAGAATTGAACGCCAGATGAGGGACACGTTGCAGGTGTGTTGTGGCTTCCGCTGCAGCAATTAGCGGAGTTGGCTATTTTTGCAACATGATTCATTAGGTCTCAAGGAAGAAAACGACATGGGAGTTTGCGTACTGGGATTGGGATCAACCAAGCATGCACTCTTGCAACCAACGGGAAAACCAGTACTGTCAAAGGGACCCTTTAATTGGGCAGGACCTATCATCATTGACAAACGATCACGAGTCAACATAACCATATCTGATCATAACACTTCTAGACACGTACAGTTAGGGCCAAGATCCACGGGACAGTCGGCGACGTGACAACCTTTGTTGTTATCAATACGCATGGGGAGATTGTACCCATCGACGAGGGAAACTAATGATAACAATTTGTTTTAGCATTGTCTTGTTTCATGCCGAGTAACTCGGGCCGGGTGGACGTACCGTCATAGAAATCCTTGAAGCCATCACCTTGCAAGGTGAATTCAGCAACAGTGGCTGGAGGGACACCCTATGGTAGCCATGGGATCAGGAATGAGGGAAGTCCGAGGAAATGGCGAGAAGAGAAGATGCTTACGGTACCGGTGTGTGGGTCGCAGACGAGACCGCCGTTACAGCCTCCGTCAGCGCATTGCGTTGCAGGGTTGGGGTCGTTGAAGTTGCAGTTACGACGAGCCTGTGACAAGGTAAGTTGGAGATGGTAGCATTTCGGTGGGATCTTTGACTGACCCAAATACGACCAGCTTTCCAGTTGTCGGGCACGGAGAAGGTGACGTGGGTGAATGCGTCGGCTTGCCAGCTGCGCATCGGAATATGAGTCAAATAGGATTTGCTTTAATAGTCCGACACTCACCCCGTCGTGAATGCAGGAGTGGCGCTGCCAACATTCAAGTCGGTGAACATCTACAACATTCTCAGTCGTTAAACATTGGATGGTATAATCGTTACAACTTACGGCGGGCCTGGAGAAGAGTGACGGTCAGCACGGTAAGGAACTATGATAACATGGATACTGACCAAACCGTGAAAGGACATCCATTATAGACGGTGAATGTCCTCGCCGAAGCAAGGGTTGCCAACGTAAGGGAAGTGAGTGCAGCTAAAGTCTTCATCGTGTCTGATGTTACTAGTTGTCAGAGAGCGACCAAAAACAATGGGCAGCTGAAGCTATTCTCGACCATTCTTGACATCCTTTTATACCGTTTTGCAGCATTGAAAATGCTTCTTTTCAAGATGACACTTACTGCATCTGGGATGTCATCGTTCAAACAGAACGTGCGTCTCATGTCACGCATCCTGTGCTCTACCACACATGTGATGTCTAGAATCCTCTTCGAAACATATTTCCGAATGATTTTCTGAACACATGGAAGTCAATGTATATTGGACGAGAACACCTGGACCGCATGTAAGGACCAGACTCCAGACGAATACAGCTCATTTTGGTAACTTTGTCGCGTCGGGATCCACATGGATCAAATCCTTTGGGCATCCTCGTGAGTCTCCCTGTGATGTTTCGGTAGAAAAGGTACCGTTGTTCATAAGCTAATTGACAGATCCTGGTCACGGCTACCGGTCTAGACGTCACATCAGGTAAGTTAATTTGACTTTTGGGCATCATGACTTGTGATGATGGAAATACGAATGGAGTTGCCTCCAGTAGTCTCCGTCCTTCCGCGATCCCAGGAGACCTTCGAGTCCCGCGGCATTGATCTGGTGGTAGACATTATTGGCAAGAAGCAAGTAAGCCCTGCATTCCTATCACGGTAGCATGTGCTTTGCTTCCAAGGAAATTGCCACCGACAGGGATCATCATGTCAACAAGTATACATTGCCACCGACTGCATTATTGTGGATGTGGATCATTAGACGAAAGCCACTATGTTCCGTTACCGAAACATTAGGGATTTCGTGAGCTAAATGTTTTTATACTGACGTGTAAGTCTTTCGACGCACTAATGTCAAGTATGTTACTAACCTCAACTCTATCAATCAGGTCAATATTAATATTAGGAATAGAACAGCGGTGAACTTGCATGAACAAGTGCACATTAGATCTTTCCCGGAGTTTCCTCGGTTACGATCATCTGTCTTGACACTCTGACATCGATCCAACTTATGTATTTGGATGAACATTTTTCTTCGATGCAAACTCACTAA
Source organism: Cerrena zonata (assembly GCA_038087015.1). NCBI lineage: Eukaryota > Fungi > Basidiomycota > Agaricomycetes > Polyporales > Cerrenaceae > Cerrena > Cerrena zonata. The sequence goes on from JASBNA010000029.1 coordinate 134,349, forward strand.
CGAAGGTTTGCATGATGCATTTTCAGTTGACAGATAGAAGATATCGAATGTAGATGGAGAAGAGGTACCCCTGCAGGCTCATATGTTGACCAGGATTCTTGGGCTCTGTGATATGTTCGCTGACATACTACTAACACAGGTTTAGATACATTAAATAATGGAGCGCCTCAGTCTCCATTACTCTACATTCTAGGGGATACTGTAGTGCGCTAAAAGATCCTACATCCGTAGAATGTTCACTGTTCTCCAACGACAGAGGGCTTTGGAAAGAGAGCACCCTCCAATGGGCATACTGTTCCTTCCGGTGGCAACGTTCCACTCTCGAAATACGCGGTCAAATGGCCCCGAATACAAGCTGATGGGACAGAAAGTGACCCGTGCTGCGACGATTTATTACAGTGGGTAAGAGGATCACAAGATCTAGAAGCAAACACTTACACCTGGACCTTGACGAATGAGTAGCCTCGAGGAGTCGTGGAGAAGCTCGTTCACTCTTTTCCCAGCCGGGGTCAGAGGGTCGGCCTACAAGACACACGTGAACTTGGGAATCATTGAAGTCCAGAGAAAACATGACAGACCTCGCTGGATAATATCAATATTGGGTTGTTGAGCACATGGTCCCAAGGACCATTGAATCGTTCGGGTGGAGTAAATGGCCAGTATTGACAGCCTGCATCAGGTTCAGAAGTCAAGATTCCAAAAATGAAGCGGGTGACATTGTAGTAGTCGAAGAAATATTCGTCCACGATTTGTTCCGTTGATGGTGGTGAGAAAGGTTGCACATCGTTGCACGTCACTGCTGGTCGTTCCAGATCCACTGTGATTCCCGGTTGCTGTAGGCTACTAAGGATTCCTGTCCCATTTCCGGACATAGCTTGGTCGAATAGCTGTGCAACCATCGGCCACTTGGACGGAGTCTCCAATGACGTCGTAAGATACGCTGCATACAAGGTCAGCCGGCTCAAATCTACTCTCGAGCTCTCTAGTGGACTCACTCCGTGATCTACCGGCCGTAAGCACTCCTGGCATTGTAGCATCCGGCACCGGGAGAGGATTATAGAGCAAACTGTTGTGGAAAGATTCCAGTCTAGCATCTATGTCTTGAGGGTCTGCATCCGTTTCCTTAGCCAATGCGCAGGCTTCGGATCCAGCCTAAAAGTTCTTCTGTAATTATCTCAACTGACGGTGGAATTGTTTTATTTATGTTTACTTTGAAACATTCACTGATGAACGTCCTGTATACAGGCTCCGAATTTACTAACTTTGTGCGATACCAACGATAAGGTGGGGTACCTGATGGACGATTTGTCATTTTATCATGGTTGTGGGATCACATGAACATACCAGTCCAAAGAGTCGCATCGGATATGGCGTCGATAACAACTCGTCCAACGCGGTCGGGGAACCTGGTTTAGTATGTAAATGTTGAGTAACACATGTGGAAGATCAACAGGACTTACATATTCACTAGGTATTGTCCTATGACCGATCCGTATGATCCACCGTAGAAATTGCTAGACCCAAGTTGGTCGTATGCAAAGAACAAGCCAATCAATGACTTACATTAATGCATCATCTCCTTCGAGAGTTCTTGTGATGAAGTCTATATCACGCGTAACGGTAGTTGTTCCCATGTATTTTAACTCGTTCCCCATTGTTTTGACACATTGAGCGAACGCAGTCCTTAGAAGAGCTTCTACCTCACGCTCCTCATCAAGAACCAGCGCACGAATTGTCTCAAACGTCTGGTTCGAGGCAAAGTCATAGCTACGGTCAAGAACAGTGTTGCGTTTGAAATCATTGTAAGTGAAATCAGCGTTAAAGCATCGAACGGCAGGCCTGTTTTATGCCAGGTAAGATATATGGTGTAAAATAGACGAAGAATCTTACACAGTTTCACCGATACCTCGTGGATCGAATCCGATGATATCGTAGTGGTCACCGATCTATCGGTAAGTTGTGATTGTCTGATAGCTCATCATATAGTATGTGTCTAGCTCACCCTTTGTTGGAGTACATTACCTTTGGTTGTTACGGAGGACTTCGCTGCTGCTCCCGGACCTCCTGGGTTGAAAAGAACGATGCCCTGCCGGTCCGTGACGGCCTTCAGTCGACCTAATGCTACTTTGACCGTCCCGACTGTTGGGTCGAAGTAATCTTTGGGAACTCTAGGATGGCATCAAAAAGATGAGCGGAAAATTGGCACAAATGTATAATCCTAGCAGCAGATACGACGCACATGATGTGTCCGCATTCAGATCCCGGAAGATCATTGGGCCCTTGGCAGGGGTTCCAAACGATTGTCCCTATGGGTTCTGAAGTATCCCGACTGTCTCTTGAACCTAGAGCTACTTTGATACACAGAAATAGTATCACGGGTAACAATAGACGAGTTACGCTGAGCCCTTTGGTACGTTGATGGTCACCTGTAGTGTCATTGTACTCGGCAGTCCTTTCTCCTTTCTCCAGAGAGGATAGCTCAGAAGGTTGTTCTGGGGATTTCTTCGACATACGTTGCCAACGAGTTGTGTAACTATACACGTCCTTACAACGAGTGAGATGCACTCAAAACTCCTACGTCTCAAGCGCGACTTGAACGTCAGAGAAAAGTAGATCCAATGTCGACGTGGGTGCTGTCAATTTATAAACTGACCTTTACCTTCTAATTATAGATCAACGACGCCCATGTTATGACGACAGAGCATGCGAACCCAGGGAACGAGAAGAAAGTATCCGACACAGTCGGATGTGCATTGAGCGCCGGATTGTACAAAGGTATGTCTGAGAAAGTCCTCAGCCTGTGTATTAAAAATCAAGACCCCTACGAGCAGCTTCCAATATGAGCCGGAATCTCCACAACTTCTCTAGCTTCAGAGAATCTTCAATTGACATTCCCTCCGCCGACAACGAGTTGGTACCATTAGGAAAGAGGGGCACGTCGAGCGGGCAGATGGTACCTTCGGGCGGTAAAATACCCTCTTCGAAATATGCCGTAGTGTGTTTGGTAAGACAAAGCGATGGAACTGCGAAACCAGCATGCTAAACGATACGTTAATATCAGTGAAGGTTTATACAATGAAGATATGTTTCATACTCCTGGATTATCATGTAAGAGCAACCTTGACGAAGAGCCCATGAGTTCATCTACTTGCTTTCCGGCAGGGGTCACAGGATCAGCCTTTAAATTTAAATAGAATGATTAAGAACCAGTGTCGTGAGAGATGGGGATGGCATACCGTGCTACTAATGATGAGCATTGGATTTCTTAGCGTATGGTTCCAAGGTCCATCGAAACGTTCGGGGGGAGTATATGGCCAGTACTGGCATCCAGCGTCGGGCTCAGATGTTACAACACCAAAGATGAATCGCGAAACGTTGTGGTAAACGTTAAGATAACCATCTACTATTTCTTCAGTTGAAGGAGATGGGAAAGGCTTCACGTCGTTGCAGGTGATAGCAATGCGCTCCATATCTGTGTAGATCAGATTATTCCACCAGCTTATGCCGTTAAGAAGACCAGTTCCATTTCCAGATATAGCTTCGGCGAACTCCTTTGCGACCTTTGGCCAAATTCCAGGTATTTCCAGTGCGATAGTGATATATACTGTAGAAGTTATGTTGGAGTGACTGAAATCATGAGCGACAAGCAGACGTACATCGAGATCTTCCTGCCGTTAGCACACCAGGTTGTATAGCATCAGGAACGGCAAGTGGTTCGTAAAACAGGCTATCATGGAAAGCCTCAAGGCGCAAGTCAATGTCGGAGGGACTTTCATCTCCAGAAATTACAAGAGGACACGCCTCGTGTCCAGCCTAGCAATGTGATGAATGTCAGTAGTTCATTGTGAATATATACAACCTACATCAAAGCACTGCGATAAGAAGACATTGTACGCTTTCTCAGATTGGTTCAACCACTGATCGTACCATTGATACGGAGGTTTGGCTAAATGAAAACAGAATCGTTCAGTACAACTAGGTGTTATATAATGTGTGTAACCCACTGCTCCACAGCGTAGCATCAGCAATGGCGTCAATACCAACTCTACCTACACGGTCGGGCAGCCTGTGAGTAAAGGTTAGTTACTATCAGAGCGACTATTATAGAGGCAATCATACATATTGACAAGATATTGTCCTAGAATCGATCCGTATGAGCCACCGTAGTAATTGCTAATGTATGCCAATGTCAACGCCAAGCCACTTAGTTATAGATTGCCGTGTCACCTACATAAGTGCATCCTCTCCTTCGAGTGTCCTTGTGATGAAATCAATGTCTCGAACGACAGTGCTTGTGCCCATGTATTTCAGATCCTCGCCTAGCTTCTTCACACAACGACTGAATTGCGTCCTCACCAGGACATCTGATTCTTTTTCTTGTTCGATTATGAGGTCGCGCATCTCATCGTAAGATTGATTAGTTGCAAAATCATAACTGCGTTCGAGCACAGTATTCCGTTTGAAGTCCGCATGAGTGAAATTGTTGTCAAAACATCGAACCGTAGGCCTAACATACAGTTTCGATATTAGCGGGAGTGATGTTTGATAGAATGTACCTACTCTGTATCGCCGACACCTCTCGGGTCGAAGCCTATGATATCATAACGAGTTCCAATCTTCAGACGCGAAAGTGAATTAGTAGGACCACTCAGTCAACGTTAACTGTAGCATATATACCTGAATTTGAACGAAGTCGCCGCGTCTTGCAATGAGGGATTTTGCTTTACCACCAGGGCCCCCTGGATTGTATAGGACAGTCCCCAAACGATCGCCGGTTGCCTTCAATTTACTCAAGGCAATCTTAGCGGTTCCCGCACTGGCGTTGAAATAGTCCTTAGGGACACTACGAAAATAAGCAACAGAAGTGACTTTTAAAACCTAATACTTACATAATATATCCACACACAGCGTTGTGTAGAGTATCGGGGTAAGTACACGTTTCCCACTTCACAGTACCGACGGGCTCGATGCTGTGATATGCTTGGTGGAGGTTAGATATATATTTAGAGAGACCGCCTAGGTCATAATGGAAGGCGACATAAATCAACAAAATGAAGATGACGCAATGCCTCAAAGCATGTTTCGAGTCCTTGTTATCCTGCAAATTGGTCCTGGAGGTGAATGGTAGCTCGCCCTTTTCTTGCTCCCTGAGGCCGTCTGCCATGGGGAATGACTCGGAGAATGAAGGTTCCTTGGGCCCAGCTTTGACAACTTCGAAGTAAATATAGGATGCGCCAGTAGAATGAGCGGCATCGCTTACTCCCACATAGAACACGACATACCTGACGTGTACATGCGTACATCAAATCGTCTTTAGGAGACTTTGTTACAAGTTCCCACCACAATAGTCACGGCGGTGATCAACTAACCCCTTTCGGTATTGACGCTCAAACTTCAAGTAAACAACATGCCACTGAACGGTAACTTGTCTCGGAAGAACCGCGGTGTTGCCATAATATTGCATTCATTCTACCCTAGTTCAATACATAGTGGCTCTTTTCAACTTTTAGGTACATTGGTTATCAGTCCCACCAGAAATAGTCATCGTATTTTCGATGATCCAAACCTGCTCTCGCAATCTCCCATTGTTCGCCGAGTCCTCGTAATTGGGAGAGCAGAGCGCGATCTTCATCCGACAATTCTTGAGAAGATAAAGGCTTTCCAATGGCAGGGAAGGGCTTCAGAGCGTCATTACAGACAGCGTTCTCTTCTGGTAGAGTTCCATTAGCGAAGTAAGCTTGTACATGATGAACCATACATAATGATTCAAGAGACAAAGAACAGTGCTAAAAGAAAGATTAGAACAGCAGTATTTCTCCCAAGTCAAGGCGGTGAGTACGTACCCCCGGGCTATCCACAACAAGAAGTCTAGATGAATTGCCCAGTAGATCAACTACTGAATGTCCACTAGTGATAGGTGTTACAGGATCCGCCTATGACACGATCGTGAATTGTACTTTACAGTAATGACACTAGGATTCATACCGTATTGCTGACAAGCAAAATAGGGTTCCGAAGAGTATGGTTCCATGGACCAACAAAGCGTTCGATCGGTTTCACAGGCCAAAATTGGCATCCAGAATCAGGTTCTGTGGTTAGCACACTGAAAACGAAGTTTGATACATTATGGTAGACGTCAAGATATTCATTCACGACATCCTCGGCTGACGGGGGAATGAATGGAGGTGCGTCACTGCAAGATACAGCAGGTCGTTCGAGGTCGTTGTATAGCTTCCAGTCATTCAGGAAGTTTAGAATGCGTGTTCCATTGCCATGAATGGCTTCGTTGATGGCATGAGATGCGTCATGCCAGCCGAAAGGTTTAAGAAGAGTAATAATCAGATAATCTAGGTAAAAGCGTTGTCAGATTTGGGTTTTACTAGAATAGACATTCACCTACTTCGTGCACGGCCTGCAGTTAAAAGTCCTGGCCTGTTAGCGAGCGGAACGGCAAGCGGGCGGCGATATAATCCATTAATAAATGCTTCTATACGATCCTTGACGTTTGAAGGGATTTTATCTGATTCACCAGCAAGCGGACATCCTTGCGGTCCTGCATTGAAACATTCCGAGACAAAGTGTGTGTATGTATCATCCGTAGATGATAGCCACTGTCGGACCCATTTGTATGGAGGCGTACCTAAATTTATGGTAAGCCTATTGAAACATTGGTGTTGAAATCATGAAAGACTACTCACTAGTCCAGCGGACGGTGTCAACGACACCATCCAGGACTATACGTCCGACACGGTCGGGAAACCTAAAAATAACACATGATGGAAAGCGGCAAAGGAATGATTGGTGGCTTACATATTTACAATATATTGCCCGAGCACAGTACCATATGACCCGCCATAGAGATTGCTGTCGGAAATATAAGTTCGCACATAACAGTTCCTTTTTAAAATACTAGACTTACATCAAAGCATCATCTCCGTCCAATGTTTCAGCCATGAAGGCGACGTCCCGAGCGACCGTAGTGGTACCCATGTATTTCAATTCATCACCCATCCTCTCCGCGCAGAGGTTGAATTGGGTCTTGTAAAGTGCATCGGCCTCGAACTGTTGCGCAAGAATGGTTTCCGTCAGTTCTCTTGAAGACATGTTCGACGAATATTCATAGCCTCGCTCCAATATGGTGTTGTACTTGAAATCGGAGTATGGCATACTATGTCGGAAGCATTGTACCGAAGGCCTAGAAACATGATTAGAATAAATGATAGATTGGACTTGCGCCCTAAGGAAGAACAATCATACTTACACAGTCTCCCCTACACCCCGAGGATCAAATCCCACGATATCATATTCGTCTCCGATCTGTGATATTCAGGTCAGAATACATCCGCGATAGGAAGTAGAAGATAGCACCTACCACTTTCTGTAGCACCTCCCCTTTTTCAAGAACATATGGCTTTCCGCGTACTCCGGGGCCACCAGGGTTGAAGAAGACAGTCCCCTTCTTGTGCTCGGCTTTGGCTGGTAGAATGCTCAGAGCAATTTTACTTGTACCAGCACTAGCATTCGAGTAGTCCTTTGGCACACTGTAGTAGAATAATCTGGTAAACATCGTGCACCGTGAACAGTTCAAATCACTTGCATCATCCAGCCACATTTGGTAGCTAACTCGGAATACCCGCATGGCCACCAACGAACAAAACCGATGGAATCTGGCTGTGGTTCCTCCAAGTCAGGTCGCTGCCATTCTTTGTGCCCGAAGTGCTGTAGCCCAGATAGCGGAGGAGCGAATACACATAGTAGGATGAAGCCCAATATTAGCACCACGACTTGTCTGCGAGAAAACAAAGGTGTATCTCGAAGATGTTTGGAACGAAGGTCGGATTCATCCGTTGGAGGTGAATCCGGTTTCAAACCCTTCGAACGGCATTATGGTAGCAATGGAATGCCTCCGTCTAATTCGACGACGAATGTCAGGAGCAAAATGGGGGTGATATGAGCTGCTCTTCGTAGTCTGTGTGGTATCTACCATTATATCGGATTAAGTGCCTTTCGGAAACTGGCCAGGCAACCACAGCGGCATATACGGCGCATGATCAAAAGGCTAGTATATATGGAGTGAGTGTAAAGATAGAGATGACGAGGCGAGGTGATCGCCAAGTTACAGTAACATACCGACAGTCAGCGCCACCAAGCAATGTACGGGTCTATACTGCACGAATGCTGATTTCGGATAGCCAAGTAATAACCTGTCAGGAACACGCTCACCGGACCTGACCATGGGGCACGTACACGAATGCTGATCATACCGATTGAACTAACGTTCAGCTATCGTATCCGAGTCACCGAGTCATGATATACATGACACGTCTTGGAAATAGTCCATCCTTGATCGGCTTTTCATGGCGTTGTATATGGTAGACTTGGCCCTGGAAGCTAGCTTATAAGTACTGCGTACGTGTGTAGCTTGAAGACAGCCACGCTAGCGAGTCGCGACCAGTGCAAGGATATGATCTCTGCAGCAGGAAACGTTACGAAAAAGATATCGATGTAATGATAAGCGAAGTTACTTACTAAATATGGATCCCGTCGGTTCTAACAAACGGTGCCTGGAATCGGGCTCGAAGTTCTCCGTGATGAGGGTGGACAAGGAAACATGTGTAAGTACGCCAGCAAATATTCTCAAACTAGATGAAAAGAAAACATAGTATCATAGGTGACATAGATCTACATAACGAACATACAATTGCTACTGCTACACACGACGTCTAAAACGAATCCCCAAAAATACATATAGAATTACATCCAATACAACATTCCAATTTCGAATTGAATAAGTTAAGTAAGCCCATGTGGAAAAAACACGGTATCGCAAGGGCACCCTGGGCCCAGTTCAGGTGAAGTGATGTGCGATGGCCATTTCTCGCCTGTGCGAGGACCATAAGCAAAGCGTGATGAAAGATCCGATAAATAAACCAGTGAAAAAACAGGAGGCTGTACGTGCAACAAAGTCGTAAGGCTTTGAGGCGTCGTCATCGTCGAATACAACTGGAGATGATCGAACAGGAGATTCGATGACAGATTTGACAGGTGTCGATGTGTCGATTTCGAGAGATTCTGTCTGGATTCCTTTCGATTCTGTGGTGATCAGTGTGGTGGTGGAAGAAGTTGACCACGCTTCCGATTTGTCATCCATTGGAGATGGAAGAGTGGAGGAGGTGGAAAAGGAGGCACGTGGAGTTAGAATAGGGTGTGGAACGCGTTTTTGTTCGCGAGAGCGTGATTCATATGCCTTGGCGAGCTGCTCCAAGTTACCCACAATCTCCTGCATCCTGGTGGCATCAGAAAGGGCTTGCACCTTTCGCGCTTCGCGCATTTCCTCTCCAACAATGTGCACCATACACCGCAAGAGATCCCGAATCTCAGGGTGCTCACGTACCCACCATTGACCCGGCCAGCATGAAATGATGTAAGCCAAGTCGCAGAGGTGGGTAGTGGCTGTAGTAAAATCCTCGGAGATGTGTCGGTGCACATATGGACGAAGAAGACCAATCGCAAGGCGTACTGACCCAACTGTTGTGTCGCGGAGGCGCTTGTCCGCGGGTAGGCGCAGAAATCGGTCGGACATGGCCTGACAGAACTGTCGGAAACTCGGCTTCTTCTTGGTATAATCCCATCCGAGACGACCCAGTAGTGTATCCTTGGAATCCGACACATCGGGATATAGGAAATACGACGGTAGTCGGCTGATGATTTGCAAAAGAGGAATAGATGCCAAAACGGCCGATTGAGGTATGTAGCCCCAGACGAGAACATCTTGGGCTTCGACAGCAAATCGATACCACTTCCAGTGGTCTTTATGACGCCTGTCAAACAATGATCAGTCATATTTCCACGCAGAGTAGAGATTGAGAACTCACTCCTGAGGGGAAGCCTTCATGAGCACTTCGGCTGCTGTAACAGCACGATCAGCGACAGCACTTGCGTCGATGATGGCTATTTCTACGTCGTGCTTGACGTTGACATGATACCTTCGGATAGCTTCCCAGATCGCCCATGCGAAGCTGAATGATGTCGAGATGTAGGGCGATTCAGATCGAGTTGTCCAATCCAAATGCTTCACAACATCGGCATAAGTAATACTGGAAATGGGTGTAGACGAGGAAGGGGGACATGATGAGTGTATCGCGGCGGCAGAGAAAGTATCGCTATACTTTGAGCCTACAAAATATGGCTCGGAGCCATCACAATGGGGAGGATGCGCTTTGGGTGTATGAACACGGAAGAGATAAGGGTTTCCTTCAATGAGTTTCCCGAAAGTAACGTCGGCACCGAAGCCGTACTGGGGTAAGGCATTCTGAGGCTTGTCAGAGATGCCAGAAGATGCGCCAGCGCTGGGTACCATTGTAGTATGAGGTACCGGAAAAGTGAAAGTAGTGGGTCGAGAGGGATGGATGGGTAACCTGGGGTTCTCAAGTCTCGACAGACTGCACGAGCATATATCCTTGGTAATAAGGAGTTCCCCGCCCCCGGAGACATGCATTCACAACGCTTCTGGGGTTCCGTTCATACATGTGTCCGCAATGAGGCATGAGTCGGAGTGGATTGTTCCGAGAGAACACACCAGGCATTTCTAGACGAGTACCGACTAGCATCTGCTATCTATTTGGCGTGTCAATAATGGTTTCAGTAATATAGCTTAGGTCTCGAAGGTTATACGTACTTCATCTCGACTTGGGTTGCAAGAAGTCATCGTCAAGAGACAAATTGTGATGATACTGTGAAATTTCATTTGGAAATTACATTTCGGCCTTATCCGAAAGCTGAATCGACCCTTTTCTGACAGAGTGAGAAAAATCAGGTGGTCTCAGCAGTACTATTGGATGGGACTAGGTCATATGTGATTATGTCAGGATTTTGTAGGCAATGCTCGAAGTACATGAATGTTCAAGTCACTAATACATGCCATTGTATTTACTGGCAACTATCGGATGTTTCCGGAGTCGACGTCAACGAAGATATTACCATTCTAAGAATGTGGGAATTTACTCGTCCTATTTTTATTGAGACATCAAATTTTGAAAGCCACACAGACTCGGAATAGAATGTCACCGACTTACCAATACTAGTACAAGTCCGAGTACCTAGACTTTAACGTTCATCCACTTCGACATGGTACAAGCGTAGTTGAGCTTCGTTATCACCATTTAATATTGACAAGAGGTAATTTAGATAGTAGGTGTTCAAACCTATTCATTTCAAGCTTCGACCAGTAAATTCCAATACTTATTCAAGTTGCCTTTGCAGCAATACTGGAAGGATTATACTTGAATCACTTCCGGGAACTGATTGTCTATTTAAAGTCTATACCGGGGCTATCGGATTCTCGTTCGTCCCTCTTGTCAACGGAGAAGTTTATACGGTACAGCAATACCGATTCTCGTGACGCTCAAGTTCTCAATCGTCTAAACTTCCAGTCTTCCTTTGCTCCTGCTTGGCTCCTGCCAAGAACATTGACAAGTATAACACTGACGGCTAAAAGGTCTTCTATGTCCACGACCACTCCCATCGTTGACATTGGGTCTCGATGCTCGATTAAATTGGTATATCCATTGCCCATTCAATAGCAGATATACATGGCGATCCGGTCCGTTAAGGCAAGGCGTCCTTGTCTTGTGAGTACTATGTTGCTTGGCGGATCGCCCATACGCTATGCGCAACACGAACTCTATCTAGGGAAAGAGTTGTTGGAGAGGGACTATGCGTCCAAGGTCACCGGACGTTAAATTGGTGTCACGATCTTCATTATACCACACCACGTACGGCCTGACCTACTGCGGTCACTCTTTGGCGTGTGGACCCTCTTCAAATTCTGGCCTATTGTGCCTATCTATCAAGCACCAATCCAGACCCTGCGATTCTGCTTGGAACTTGGAGCGTTGGCTCTGATCTGGAAGTCTTGGAGACAATTGCTATTTTTGACCCAAGAACTGTCCTCGGGATGCTGAATGTTCACTTCAGCTGTCGTCTTAATCTCTCATCATGTGGACTTTGTGCGGAATTTTTCATTCTTGTTCTGGTCACCTATGTAGTAATTTGCGACTTGAAGAATACTTTGAAAACCTTCACCCACACTTGAAACGACAGCTAGGGCCACAATCTCCAACATTCTTGTCCCAAAAACGCCGCCGGTATATCGGAGTTTTCGTTGCGTCTAGAGTTTTGAAGCGCTTCAATGGTCGGGACTTACTAAAAGATGTAATGCCGCATCAACTCCGACTACATCGCCTTCTTTTGGTAACACGAAGACAGACACTTTGTATGATGTATCCAGCTGACATGGGACGCTCTTGGAAGTATAAGTATACTGAAAACGAAGGGCTATGTAGCCTATTCACACTAAGACTCTCCTCGTCTTAACCCTTCGTCTAGTATACAATGAATTCATCGACCAACTTTCTTCGCAAGATTAGTTCGACTCCCTCCCTACTCCCTGCTGTGCGGCGAGTAACTCCTAAACATCATCGCCGTCCACGCTCTTGCAGATCTTTGGCCACTGTGCAATGTGAAGTGGAGGACGATAACTCTCCGCTGAACTTCCAAATCTTCGATATCTTCGACGCGCCAAGTAGGCTGGGAGAGTCAAGCAGACTTCTCACTCACTCGATGTCAACACCATCCTCATCATCCGCGCCGTCGAGACCCCACCCCATTAACTCATTTCGTAATCCCTCTTCCCGTCGAATCGAACCGCTACCTGCGCCGATAATATTCGACGGACCTGCTCGACCTCGACACTTAGCTATGATGTCGTACAGAGTCAGTCGTAACCGTTCGTCCTTCGACGAATCCTCCAAAACATCACGGGAAATTTCTCGACTCCCTGATCCAATTATCTTTGATGGTCCATCGAGACTACGACCTTACGTCCGAGGGGATGATTCGCAATCGGTAAAGATATTTTCTCTTATCATTTCGTCTTAGCCTAACCTATTCCTTCTAACAGTCTACACCCTCGACACTAATGCTACTCATTGGAGCAGCTGGTGCAGTTGCGTTGGCGGGATATTCGAGTAGTGATCAATCGCGATTGCGGGGAACATAGTGCTAGTAGAGCGTTCTCCCATGAATTTCCACGGGACAGATTAGAGCGCCATCTGGAGGGGATAAACGGGTCTTCTTGACTGTATTATAGCTATCTTATCTCACATGGGCCATGTAGTTTTGCATGTAGACATAAAGTTGTGTATTGTAGTGGTGATTTCGAGTTGTCAGAGGGGTATCCTGAGAACTACTTTGACAACGGCCTCCGTGTTCTAGGAGCGATACGCTGGTGTATATCGAGATTGTGGATCCTATTTGCTATTGATACGCCAATTCAATTCAATTCGATCCATTTTTTCGGATGCCATGGTGTCGATGGCTGGCGGTTGGCTTGGCAGACGCGGTATCAACATGAGTTGGTCAAGGTCGAGTGACAGTTGTTCTCACTGTTGTAATGTTTCCGGTTTCAGTACAAGGGTATCGGTGGACTTTGTGCGGTTCAAAATACACCGCGGGGAGTACTCGATAAAATACAATCAACCTTGGACATGGACATGACATCGTTGACGTCCTGTGAAGTGTTGGTCGCTTCTACAATGATTGCTGTGCCACTGTACTATGATGGTTCGTGCTTCGGTGTCCAATCAACTGACAGGAATGCGTAAATACGCTGGTCCTTGCGTCATCATGATCAAAGTTGTGAGTAAGTGCGTGGCTAGTGCCAAGCATCACTCTAGAAGCAATACGACCACGCAGAACTTTTCCTATCGATGGGTTAGTGCCAAGATATGGACCGGACACTAATTAACCTTAAATCGGGCCAAGACCAATGAGGATGTATAACATGGATCCATGGCGGTCCCGGAGAACTCCGACGCAAATATTACCTCACGAATCGTGAACGTTCTTTCGGAGTGAATAATAATACATCTACTATGTAGATACATTGAGCGGAATTATCTGTCAGGGTTAAAACAGAGTTCAGCATTCTGAAAGGGAGATTTGTATATTACTTACGATCCCCACATGACTGACGAGTTGCATACATATTCATAAGTTACTCCACATTGGTGAACCAAATACTGGTACATAACGCCTTGAATTACACGGATGCAATAAACCAATGATTGGGACGAGGGTTGTGTTTTTTCTCCGGAATAAAGTCAGCATGTCGATCATTTGGATTTGATTGTCTATGACGCTAAGCGAAATCAGTATATGTCGTTAGTAGACGATCGACATGTTACGAACGATGTCAGCTACTTACTGTCCAGATACGATCTAACGTTATAATCTTTTGGAGACTAGGAACAGATTGCATGACTTTCCTGACGGAGTCTTTAGATAAGGAGGGTGACTCGGTACTCAGGTCTTGCAATGTCTGCAGCGTGGAGGAACGGGAAAGACCAGTCGCGAATTGTTCCTTCAGGAGAAACACAGAAATGAGCTATTTTTGGCTGAATTCAATATTCTGTGGGTACTTACAATACTTTTGTGCGGCACAATCACTGCGAGTCGCTCTAATTTCTTGCATCTGTGTGCGACCCTTCGAAAATAATCTTCAAGGAGCAAACAATTGATCATCGACAAATGTGTTAATGAGGAACCATGGGTTCGGAGTAACGGCTTCATAAAAGTATCTGGTATCATGAGTGCACTGGAAAATTTAATAGTTAATGCAGAAAGTGCACAGCCCCAGGATTTGGTGAGTAGGAAAAGTGATGCATATTTCGCGTCAAGGTATGTGGAAGAACCAATTTGGAAATCTACAGCCAGGTGTCGGAGATCTGGTAGCTGCTTGTGTTCCGATGGATCAAAAGACGAATGCGTCTAAGAAGTTGTTGAGAAACTGATCATCGGTAAATAAGGGAATTGTCATAGAATTTACCCAGCAAGTAAATGCCAGGCTCTGCACCAGAGGTGTATAGCGCGTAAGTTGTAGGAGAGTCCAAGTATCCACTTTCCGACAGGAAACGACGTGGAGCGCTGTTAACCGTGGTAGTGTCTTCAGTACAGGCTCCAATATGGAACTATCGAGATCCTTCAGTAGCTGGGAAAGTTTTGTGAGAATCAGAAAGCATAATGTATAGACATAAATGCAGTCACATAAAGTGTCAAGGTTCGAAGAGTACCTTGGAGAGACTTCGACCATGTCGGGAGAATGTCAATCACATTCCATGTTGCAGAATCCAAGGTCAAATGCCGAAGTCGATTAAGCTGGAGGATATTCGAAGATTCGTCTGTTTTCAATAGAGCCTTTACCCTAATGGAATCAAGATACACTCGTGATTGTAGCTGGCCGATATAGTGCGAGAGCACATTCGGTGTACAAACGAACGACAAGAGATTGTCGCACAGCATAATGACAGCCTGGCTGTCTTTCAGGAACTGTGGGTTCACGCTCCCAGACAATGCGGGGACTGCTCTTATGTCTAGTATGATCATGATGCTTGTTATCTTCAAGTAATTATAGAGGCTCACTGACCGATGTGTCGCACATGGACCGCGAGGTGTGGATGGGTGAGAATGGTACCAAAGCAGGAGATTGTCTTTGATTTGGATGAGATTCGGACTACCAGTCTCAATGAAGAAACTCCCACTACATACTTTAGCGTAGCGTAGAGCATGAGATGAAGCGAAGACCAAGGTGCGGTACAGTGTCGGGATAACGCCGATTAGAAATGGCCGACTAACGAGTGAAATGGCATAAAGGTCCCTCCCGTGAAGATAGCAGAATATTAGCTCCAGGCAATCAATATTGAGAGTCTCTATACGTCTCATAATGATGGTATAGACAGACTAGTGAATGATTAGGAAAAGGATCAACCTGCTGAAACTTTGTAGGAAATACTTAATCACATCGAAACCTACTAGTAGAACTTAAATATTGATACAAGTATTAATATTATAGTTACTATAAGCCCTAAGTAGTATTTAACCAGAACGTCTGTAGTCGGATTCTTCCGAGCCTCCCAGTTTAGAAACTGTAGTTGAGGTTATCACATTGTACTCTTAATAAATAGATGCATTTGTTTCGATTCTCCTCTTCTCGCTCTCTGATACTCTGTCATATAGATTTTTTCTATTATTATAGATAACGAGACTAGCCAAGGGGCTCAAAATTAAAATTTCCTGACATTGTAGGCCAAGTGGCGAGATACCGATACTCGACTCGAGAGCACAGAGATCGCACTCTGAGTCCGGAGACCATGGACGTAGAGGTCTAGTGATCCGTAGTGTACAGCTGGAGGCTACGGTGTACATATTTGTCATAGGATGTCGCGCAGGGTATGGGTCGATGATGGTGGGGTGGTATGAACCAATATGCGACCCTCCTAAGAGGGTAGTGACCACTCCGCTTCTGCTCCGAAACCAGGTTTGCGCGTGTCTTATGGTAAGATTCTTCTCCTACCACCTGAATATAGTAGAAAGGTAGTCGTGAGACGGAGAAGGTGCCTAGGGAGACGATATAACATACCCTCCATATTTCACTCTCAGTAGCAATCTCACGCAAGCTGGGCAGAGAAATCAATAGTGTTTCAGCCATGGTTTGAGGTAGAGCTCCCTCGAAACGATCGATGATAAGCATTCGAAGAGAAGTAGAGCGAGAGATATTTGCAGCTAACATGGGCTAAGATGAGAATATATACATAAGTCAATACAGCACCTTCATTTTGAAAGGATACGCACCACAGATACCGGCAGCGACTTTAAGGCCAATGCCAGACTTTCAAGATGCGTGCATTCTTTCATAATACTACGAATGTCCCTGCCGTCCAATTCGGAGCCAGGAACGGAGAGATATGACAATGTGGACTTATGGGCAAGGATTAAAGGTACTAATCCCTTGCCTAACGAGGTCTTCTCGGGGAAGATTCTAATAGATAACGAGGACAGAGAGCATTTCCATGTTGTTATGAGAGGTAAAAAGGGCTCGGGAGAATCATTAGAAAATGTAGGTCGTAAATCGATAGCAAGATGTCGTAGAGTTGATGGGACATCATATGTAGTAGTGTGGACCTCACCCTATACTATATAGAGGCCGTTAGCGATGGGATACCTCGAAAAATAGAACATGACCTTGCCTGGCACGTAAATGATAAGCTCTCCAGTGTAGGGGTATACTTGATGAGATTTAGGACATCGTTGTATAGACAGTTGTGACAAGAGACGACATGAAGGGCGGTGATCTGAGGCGAGTTTTCGAGAACAGCTTGTAGTATCTTTGCGCTAGGCATCTTTACTGACTGATGGATGTGTTTATCAGTACTTGTACTGTAGTTTCTATTCTGATATCACTTACGTAGAGTGTCAATGTCCGCAATGTGGCTCCAAATGATGAAATCCAAGACGGTAGCAGATTAGAAATACTCTGAGATACGTGATCTAGATCCAAGCGCCGAGTGCATCGGATTCGAAGTAAGGTCTGAAGTGCATCCGTCTCTAGGCCCTCTACGAGATCGTCAGAAAGTCTCAATCCAAGATATTCAAGATTGTTCAAAGTTCCTAGAGTGTCGACGAAAGGCCAAGAAGAGTAACTGGTGCATACGAAAGAACGGAGGTTCTTGCATAAGCCAATGGCAGTCCGAATTTCATCTAAGGGACTCAGATTGCTCGAATGCAGCACTTGATTGGTGTCATTTGGCATCTCGGGAGGGACATAACGGAGGTCTACTCATACACAGACAAATAAGTGGCAACTCAAGACGAGAATAGTTAACGACTGACCGATGTGATGGACGTAGATTGCGAGGTTAGGGTAAGCGAGTATTGTCATGAAAGCTGAATTTGCCTTCGATGCAGTTAGCAGCATAGTCACCCAGAAAGGAGAATAGGCATACGATTCGACGGATGATGTCATGTTGAGCTCGAGTGTATACTATCATTCTATACAGCATCGGTAACACTCCAGAATGAAAGGCGCGGTTGAGGAGTGCAGTGGTAATGAGATCCTTCCCAGACATTAATGAGAATATCAATTCCAAGCAGTCCAAGTTCAAAGATTCTAGAGAAGTCATGTTGCAGTCGAAGATGTCGTATATAGAGACCAAAATGAACCCTAGTATGTTAGTGAGTGAGTTGAAGATACAAAGAAAAACAATGGTTCGGGTACTTCAAAGTGGCGGAAAGGTCCGAAAAATCGGTTACAGCCGAAGAACTTGAATCTACTGCCATCGATACTACAAATGAATACAAGTAGGTTTCAAGAAGATTGTCCATAAGTTACAATAAAATAATGTCTGTGGATTAGAAGAGAATAGAAGGTAGATTGCTCGTAGATCTAAGTGTCACGTAAGAGTCTGTGTCGTAATATAAACGTTTCCAAGCAAGACGGTCAATTCTTAGTTGAATCGTACCGAGCGTCGACGGGTTCCATGTGTGACGGAAGGACTAGAAGCGGCTGTAGATGTGGAAGCAGTGGTAGAGGGAGGAGTAGGTCCGCTGAAACCAGAGGGTAATGCGTTACCGGACACACGAGGTTGGCGTTGATTAGTGGGCTGCGAGCCACGGGTGATGTTGCAACGCTTCAGGCATTCGTCGGTGCCAAGGGCGATATTGTCAGGAATCTATTATCAAGGAAGTAAACGAAGTCAATCATCGCTCTTCAGTGTTAAACCAAGATGTCCCACCTTAGATTCAAGTCCGGCAACTTCCTCAACGCCAATACCACCGAGGGAAGCAGCAACGATATCCGGTGGGAGGCCAAAGTCTGCATTATTCTTAGTTATGACATCAATTTGATTTGAACTACAGTGTACTTACATCTTTGAGCAATTGACGATACTCCAGGGTCCTCGTTATTGAGTGCGGCTATGGATGTAACATTAACAACTACGATTGGCATATCATATATCTAGCCATGGACGTACCAACAAAGACGGCTGGTTCTAAAAGAGGACACACATAAAAAGAGAGTTCGATTTGCGATGATAAACTGAAACAAACGTACCACAACCAGTGTTCTCTTGATAGTGAATAGATCCCTACAGCGGAAGTAGGTTAGGGGGGTACAAACATTTGAATAAGGAATCAAACCAACCTGGGGGAAAACTTGCGCCTGATTGCTGGTCACTTCGTTATAAACGAATCTCGCTCCGTTCTCTTGGAGCATACCAGTTCGAATAGAACCGTTGATGAGGTAGAGCATCTCAGTCGCTCGGGGATGGGTGTGAGGTGTGTTCATACCACAAGCACTGCGTACAAGATTTAGTATGCGCCACAAAACCTCTGATGAAATTATAGCTTACTCTAATCACAATGGTCCAGAACGTTTAGTATTTTGAAATTGGAAGAGACAGTGATAAACAACATACCGAGAACACCGATGGTCATAGACAGACCTTAATACCCCGAAGCTCGATTAGTTGGATGTAAGAATCAGATAACAATGGACGTACTTTGGTGAGTCAAAACAGGGAAGTTCGCAATATTTGCAGAGATCGTTTCACCTGCAACTCCTTTCGTAGCAGAAGCATTATTGAAGTCGAACACGAACTGATTCAATCAGGGGGAGAAAGTCAATCAATGATAGAAGCGACGAGAAGCAGTAAAACTTACATCTGAATCCTTCGACAGGATGTTCAAAATAGCAGTTTGGCTCGTAGCCTGCTTGATAGCTGCAACTTTCTGAGCAGCATCGGCGGCTCCTTGAGCAAGGGCACCGACACCTAGTGAGAGTGCGACAGAAGTGGAGGTCAAGAAACGCATTGTAATGTGTGCGTGAGGTGTCGTAAAGACGTGAAAAGAGAATGGAGAGGGAGAGAGGGTGGATATTTAGTGAGGTACCTGTCTCACCCAACCGACATTATATAGTGTCCCTCTCATTATCAAGAACAATGCCGCACCCATGCCCCAGCGCAAGGCAGCAGTCAGCTCTAACTGCGCGAGTTGCCCGACTGAGGAGTTTCACAATGCCCTCAGGCAGTGTTCCCGGTAACGGAACAATGGATCTAAGGGGAAGTCCAAATCCTTGTTTTGGTGAGACGTATTGTATATCTCCAGAGGGCGAATCACAATGGTTTAATGTTCCCACCAATGAGACAAAAGCGTTCACTGTTCACAGCCTCGCTAAGGCCGAAGCGCCCGGTCATGTCGGGTATTGAGTGGGCGCATTGTTTTAGGGTTCAGTAGTATGAACCTTGCTATAGCTTGCTGAGTGCCGAGGATATGAGGAGGGTTGAGGCGTAGAACTGCGGCCTCACAAGCTGTCAAATTTCAATTAGATATAAAATTGTGGAAATTGAATGCACTCACCTGACTCAATGTGCTCCTAAGCTCTGACTGAAGAGCTGGTTAGAAATACAAGAACATTCATTAGAAGACGACTAAACTACAATAATCATAAGTAGATGGTAAAAAAAAATGAGGGTATGCTGTACACGTGTACCATCCTCACACACCGCATGAGAATCTCGATAAACAAATGCCGAACACTGACGTACTGCACTAAGCGAATTACAACGCATACAATATGACGCTCCCAATCTCGCCCAGCTCTGAGTGTTTCTTTTTCGACCCACTCTTCATATGTACGCCAATTTTCTGAATCTTGTGTTTATACCGAGATCCATGACTGGATCCCGATACTCCGGATACACCAGACATCCCGGACACACCAGAAACACCAGATATCCCGCTCCCCGTTCTCGGCGGGTCATTCTCCTTATTCTCTTCGTAGTGTTTCTCTCCAGAGGGTGGTAGAATAGTCACGAATCGTTTCATACTGTCGAAATTCGGGCCGGTTACTGTTTTGACGTGAAAATCGGGATTGTGGCCGACTTCGTGGATTCGGTCATCGAGGAAGTGGTCGACCAGGTGAACGACGATATGGATCACTCTGTCTGCATCGAGGCGGAGACCTGTCAGGCTGTTGATGTAGTCTGGGAGGATGAGGAACACGTCGCTGAACGATGGGTGAGTGGTGCCGGCTGTCGTACATAAGGTCAGGTACGACTTAGAAATGTGAGAGGAGAAAGACTTACGCATGAAGAAAACATTGGGGGCCTTGATGTTGGGTATCATTTCTCGAAGTATGTTAAATTCACTCCCCATGGAAAATTCTTCAGAGTTGACACAGAGGAAAGGTACATTGATTCTGCCTCTGAATGGTTGTAGACGTTGCACTGCAGGGTCGAATACCATGACTCTGCTAAACCGGAACCTTTTATCGACAGCTGCAGCCATCTATACACGGTCATGAGCATCGAGACTTTACAAGTAACATAATATACTCACTCCTAGGGTCCCACCGAACGAGTGGCCAGCCATGATAGGATACTTGATGTTCACACCGGTCCATCTCGCCCAATCAAATGTTGTTTGAGCTTCGGTAAGTTGGGTCTGACTGACAGGGTGACCGCTGGTGATGCCTTTCAGTGCATTAAGCACCGCTTCTACCTCGGCCAGACGAAGGTCAAGTTGGACATGCCGAAGAGTAGTGTCATCCTTCGGCTGAACTTCTCCCGGCCAGCTGATCATTAAAAGTAGTTAGTGATAGACAAGGTATGAGATGTTGCGTATTCGATGACGTACTGTAGGTCTTTCCAATCAAGCCAGTCCAGAATCTTCTGCTGGCCACTGGCATTAGTGATTCGAGAACTTGGGCCTGTGCCATCTCGGTGTTCAATTGCAGCCACAACGTAGCCGCGTGACGCCATCTCCCCGCAAAATGCGGACTACACATGTAACCTGTTCAGCACGCAACATACCATCAATCGAGATGAAGTGGGTTACTTACATACATCAAACGCGAGCAACCCACTCCATGGCTGAACAGCATGAGCGGCCATTTCGTGTACGGTGGCGCCTCCTTTAGCGGTGCATTTTCTATCGCTGGAAATGTGGTTCCATAAATAGCGGCTGCGGCAGCAGGATCTGCGATGATGTAGGAATGGAAAGGCTATCTTTAGCACTTATTTTTAGAGTGGGGGTATTGCGTATTGGAGGACTTACAGACAACGGTGCGGTACATCCAGTTCGGTGTTCTGTTGGCCATCTTGAGGAAACCGTCAATTGTCTGACGCAACCTGTAGAAAAAACTGAGTTCGTAATTATTTCCAATGTGCTTTTGAATATGTCCAAACTCACCTGGGGAACCATACCACTCGTTGATTTGTATCCTCGGATTCTGCGGGGTAGAACAAGGTAAACAGAACCGTGTCAATGGTTAGACCCGTGTCTGCGTCCGGCATAGATTTATGGGTGAAATGCCCGAACGACTGCTTTTCTATTGGGACCTTCGACATCGCAAACACCAACCCGGTAGGGTCCTGTATACATTGGCAGAGTTCTGCTCAAGAGGGCACCAAATGGCGACCGTTTGTGCACCGTCTGGAGTACCTGGGGCATTTCCGGTGGAGGTGGTTTAGGCATGATGGTTATAGAGTGCGACATGCGCCCAGTCTCAGTGCGTTCATGGTGCTCTTCTAAGTCTTCGTCGACGGAGTTGGAAGAAAGTATTGAGATCCTTTTAAGTTTTGAAGAGGATTTTTCGATGGGTTTGTGGTGGTCTAGCATGCTGTGATGGTTGTGTAACATGTGAAGGAATATATATTATATGGGTCATGGCTGGGGCTAGTGACCCGGACTCGATGGTGGTGCGACGTCGACTCTGTCCCGTGGGAGAGTGACGTCGTATCCACCTTTGTATCCGAAGTCGGCATCCCGTTTTAGCAAGTATCTAAGATTAGTTTTGAGGCGTTTGTGACGAATCGGCGCCGACGATTATTGAAAGAAATAATCTACTGAGGCAGCTCCGTCTGTTCAATGCTGAGCAGAATGTTTGGCCGAAAATGTCTAGGGAGTCTTGGACAGTGGTTCAAGCAACAAGTCATGCATGCAGGTATTCTGGAGACCACATTACTATTATATTATGTACTATACCTCATATAACCCCAGTCTTACCGTCCCCTTGTACGCAGACATCTGTACAATCCGTGTCCGTCATGATTCCAAAGGCACCATCGTAGTATTTCTGTTCAGCATCCAGAGTGTAAAGTTGGTTGGATTATGAAGCTAAGTATAGTGCTAACAATGTACGGCTCATATACCATGTCATATCACTAGCTATCCAATGACAATGTATAACTCTAAGTCTGGGTAGCATTGACAGCGATCCCCTCGAACGAAAGTTTTGAGGCCTCACATCTATGGTGATCTAATCTCGAAAGATAAGCTCAATGTCTGGTTCTAGGATTGTCCAAATATAGACCTCGGAGAAAGCCGAAAACGCATCGGGAGGCGAGCCCACGACCGGGGACAATACTTATTGCTTTCAACACCGTCCTCGACGTCCTCGGGCACATCATATGCGATGCCCAGCTCAATCGCCTCGCTCGAGCCCTTGAGCTCTCCATCTCCGTCTCCACCTCCACCAGAGGCGAACAACAATAGCGGTGCTGGCTTTGGCACTGACTCTGAGCTCTCCGATCTTACCGAGGACGAAGAAAACGACACGAGGACGAATGAAGATGACAGCGACGAGATACACAAACCTGTTCGTGGTCGACGGAAACGCGGTGGTATCGTTCCTGAACCCATGTGGGGATGGGCAAAGCCGAAGAAGGATGATCCTAAGCACAAGATGGTCGAGGAAGAGGAAGAGGAGGAACAAGCTGGTCCTGCAAAGGCTTTAGAAGAAGAGGAAGATGACGACCAAGACGCTTCCTCTCCTGCTCCGGTGGCGGACGATGCTGCCGACAAGGATGACGGCGAGGAGGAGATGCTGGACGACGACGATGACGAAGAGGAAGAAGAGGAGAAAGAAACACTAGAAGTCCCCGTCCAGCGTGCAGAAGACGATGAAGACGAGGATATCCTGTCCGAGGAGGAAGAGGAAGAAGCCGAGCTCGAGGATCAGGTCGACGACGCGCCACTTCAGCCTGCAGCTCAGGATGGCGCTCCTAGCGATGATGAAGGCGAAGACAAACCTGCAAATCCTGATGATACCTATGTCCCCTCTCCCAGTCCAGCTAATGACATGGAGGATGAGGACGATCGTGCAGCTGCAACTCCCGTCCCTTCAATAACGTCAAAGATCCCGGACACAACGCCCGTCCCAACCGAGGTTAAAGCACCCACCCCCGCGGCCGCACCTCTGGTTTCGCCAGTGGCCCCCGCACCCTCTTCGATCATGGCTGGCTCTCAGGTCATTGCAACTGTCCCTTCCTCGCCATCCTCCTCGTCCGCGTCAGGTACTCCTCACGTCTCACCGTTTCCTTCTCGCACACCGACCCCGGAACCTCCTTCCGATCGTGAAACCGGACCCAAACAGACTTCACGTCGAGGTAAGATAGCGCGTGCGACGCGGACTGCGCGCGCCCGAGGGAGGAGAAAGCTCAAGTACGAACCTTCAGACCATGAAGGTGACGCTGATCATGCTGTTGCGGACGCAGACGATCGAGATGGTCCAGAGGACGAAATGGATCTGGACTCCCCTGATATGGAAATGGAATCAGACTTGCTTCCTGTTCACCGGGCAGAGGCACTCGATGTTCTGGCTCAGATCGAACAGAAATTTGCACAGCTCAGAGAACGCATTTATGTAGAAAAGATGGAAAGTCTAGCATGGGAGGAGGCACTCGTTGCCGAAGGTATGAAGTCATTGCTTCTATGATCCCATATTCATCGCTGACATGCGTTACAGGTACACATCCCGAGATGCACCATCTTCATACTGAACTATCAAAGAGACGAGATAAGAGACTTGAACTGGCTTCAAGGCGGCGGGATTACGAAGTCACCAATGTTAACAAACGACGAAAACTGGACGAAGATCTCGTCTGGAGCTGGTGGAAGGTATGGAGTTGTATCTTGTGCACGAGACTGGTCTAACGTATAACAGAGTACGAAGGACGGACTACAGGAGGGAATGATTGCCGAGACCAATCGCAAGAGAAGGAGGCTAGAAAGAGAAAGGCGTGCATTAGATCGACCTCCGCTAGGTACGGATTTCGGATTTTTAGATCTCTTTCCATATTTCTAACCCATTTTTGCAGCTCGACACATACCTGTCGCTCCTCTCAGTGTTCCTAATGTCCAAACTCTCCGGGACGTCGTCAAAGCGTACCCATACGACCCCTCATCCGCCCGGGAGGGTATACACACGCATGCAAAGAAGTCAAGCACGCCCTTGGTCTATCCCCAACTCACTACCCTTGCCTCAGAAGAAATAATGGCAGACTTAGATAGACTCTGGCAAGTGCGTCGACAAGCAACCTTCGACTACCCTCGACCGATGCCTCCAAACTCGATGTATGGTGGACCACAAGGACAGGCTCCCTTCGATCCCTTCAACATGATGGTTGATCCACCGCGTTTCCCTCCACCTCCGCCCAATATGCAACACATGCAGGGGCCTCCGGGGTTCGTTGGTCCTGGTATGGGTCCGGGTCCGGGTCCGAGAATGCCTGGTCCTCATCCTCATGCCATGATGGAAGGAGAGATGATGGGGCTTGGAATGGGACCTCCGCCTGTTCAAGGGATGCCACCTCATATGCAACCGTACCCACCCAACATGCGAAGGTCAATGTCCCCTCCTATTCATTCGATCAGTAACGGACAGGGTCCTGGTCCTTCAAGCAGTGGTCCGAAACCTCACGGATGGATGGGGATCGTTGGTCCTGGTGGTGAGCGAGAAACTAAACGTCCGAATGGCGCTCATCATGAAACAATGGATCGCGAAATGGAGGGTATGAAAGTCATAGCACGCGACAGGAATGACAGGGACATAGAACGTGAACGTGAAAGAGACCGAGAACAACGGGAATCTGAACTCGATCTCGATCGATCTCATCATATGCAACATGCTATGCCACCCCAAGGGTCGTTTTCGCATCCCAACCAACAACATATGCATCCCTCGAATAGTCGACAAAGTCATATTCACAATCCTGCGCACCACCATCACCACCATCACCATCACCAACACCCGCACCATGTAGTCCATCGTCATTTCTCAAATGGACCCGGTCCTGGTCAAAACCCTAACGGGCCACTACCTGGAGCGCCTGCACCCAATGGTGTACCTGTACCTGGGAACTTGAGTCCTCGAACGCAACGGGAACTAGAACTTCGACGGCCACATTCGGGTGCGCCTACGGAAGTAATTGAGCTTAATTCGGCAGGGTTGAAGCATTTGATGCCTTCTCCACAAGCATCTTGGAAAGGCGAAGACAGGGATAGAGAGCGAGATAGGGATCGGGAAAGACCCTCTTCGTCAGATCCAAGCCGGGATCGAGATCGGGGTAGACAACCACAGCAACCATTGGGACCACCTCATCTAGGTCCTATTGGTCCTCACGAACGCTCAGAACGTTCAAGCGGGCCCTTCGTAATGACCCCCTCGCAAGCGATGCAATCGAATGTCCCACCTTCACCTAGGAGTATACATGGTCCGGGTCCCAATCCCTCGGGGTCTGGTGTGCGTTCGAGAAGAGGTTCTTGGAGTACAAACGA
This sequence comes from Cerrena zonata, assembly GCA_038087015.1. NCBI lineage: Eukaryota > Fungi > Basidiomycota > Agaricomycetes > Polyporales > Cerrenaceae > Cerrena > Cerrena zonata. Next base: position 160,803 of record JASBNA010000029.1, read on the forward strand.
TGATGGTGTTCCCCGACCTTCTTCGTCTTCTGCTTCGATGGCTCCATCACCTTCAGGTCATCCTGGGATGCATTCTGGGCATAGGCACTCTGGGTCTACTGGGAGTCAGATGGGAAGTGGACGACATCCTCAAGGATCTCCTCTTATACCGTCACAGCCTGTGCACTCTCCTCCGAGGAACACCAATGGGCTCAGTAGGTTGGCTCCAACTAGTCCTTCTAGCTCAAGTCGTATGCCTCGCTCCCCTGTACGAATGTCCCAACCTTTGCCACCACCGATTACTGGTACTAACAGTCCGAAACTCAAAGCTCACCGACAGACACCTCCACCTCCCATGACTCGGTCGCCACTAACACGAGACCTCCCAAATCCTTCTGTGCCTCCACTGAATTCTTCTTCAATAACTTCACGGACGTCTTCTCCTTTGACTATGTTGCCGCCCGCGCAGTCGCTTCCACCACATTCTTCATCTATACCGCTAGGTCCTCCTCCACGTTTTCCGTCAGTTCAGGATAAACACCCACCTAGTTTGACCTCGAACCCTCCTAAATTGAACGCTGTTCCTATCGATGGGTCTTGATTTAGTTATCCTATAGTGTCTCTGTTATTTTCCCCTTCTCTCCGTGATTATACTTTTTTCACTTCTATACAATGTGTGTGCGGATTTCTCGTCATTTCTGTCTTGTTTCTGTGGTTTCCATATCGTCGTTTTCTGCTAATGTGTTATGTATCGTCAACTCGTACCTCCCCTGCTCTGCATTTTCCTTTTGAATCTCCCGTTGGTCGTGTGTCTGTGTGTCTGGTCTGAATGTCGTACGAGACTAGTGTGACGTCTGTGGCCGAGACGAGTTGTGAAGTCATTGGTGTATTCTTTCGCCGACATTAAGGGTTGAGACATCTGATAACATGGGAACGATGAGTCCTTCCATTCCATGTTTAACGGGCTTACTGCACAGCTGACCTAGACGTATTTGCAGATCAACGTACCCGAGCATGGATCTTTTCAAATATTGGCTAGACTGCTTCTTCTTGGCTTCGTTAGGCTGATCCCAAGAAGTCAGCCAATGGATGATCCAGTTTCATTACCAATTGAAAAATGTGCTGGGATGCACTATCTACTATTCGCACTACCTATAGTCACATACACTCAAGCCCGTTCGCTCACGCTGTCCGTCTTCAATTCAGTCTCGGTGAGTCTCGCTCGGTCTGTTCCTCGAGTGATTTCTCCTTTCCAGGCAAACTATACAATTATACCACACTAACCCGACATCATTCCGCTCCCAGTCCGTTTTGTCTAAAATTGACATGAGAATATTGAAAAAATTTCATCTGGTATAAATGTCCATACCTCTCGCCAATTTGACATAGGTCTTCCCAGTCGACGACCCTCATACCCATTCGTCTACTCCCCACCTTCCACACAGTGATCTACAAGATGAAGCAATTCCAGCTGATCAACCTCCCGGGGTTCTTGCTCTTCATCCTTTTAGCTACCATAAATTCTTGCTTCGCACTATGCAATGGTGCCGATGCGATCATGTGTTGCTTGACCACTGGGCCTGCTAGCGACCCTCTTATTGCGCTGCAGCTGCTTCTCGCCGGTATCACGCCTCCGGCTAATACCTCAATAATCGGATTAGGATGCTCTCCAGTAACAGGTTCAGCGTCCACTTGGTACGTAGATTCGTGTAGAATTGGGAAACGCGTGTTCGTACTTACTTTTTGACTTCTTTAGCTTAACGAAACTTGTAGGATGCAGTGATAACTCTCACGGTACGGATCTTCATCCTGAGGTGTATTTTTGGCTAACTTTACATTGGTATTTAGGTCTTATCGCCGTAGGATGCGATTTGCAATTGCAGAAGGCTGCTGCCACGTAATGGGTAGATGACGTTAAACTTAAACATCTGTATCGACAGGGGTGGGATTACCAGGATTCCGAAGAGTTTTTAAATACATTCTTGTTACAGATGGTCCAAATATCTGCTCGTGATGAAAGATGGCATAAAACAACTCAAGGTAGATCCAGCACTACGCAGTCGGTTGATTTTGAAGAAATTCTCCTGTCTCAAGACAATTTTGGTGAAGTATCACTTTGACAGTCATGGATATTAGGACGGCAGGAAAAAAATTATATCTAACCGGAAAACGTGGAATCCAGCAAGTTACACGACCCGTCACTAGTATACTTGTCTCACATCTACCTTCGTCCGATACGGTACTGATATCTCTTGAGTTGGGCGGTGGTTTTCGGAGCACAGCGAGATTTCCCCTGCGGCCCATACTGGTAAGGGCTAACCTCATGGTGCCACCCATCAAGAGAAATGACAATGACTGCCCTGACACGAGGGGACGGGCAATGGGGATACTTATACACCTTACTAAATGTGGCTAACCTTTGGCTTCTAGAGATATTACTTAAGGTCAATCCTTTGTGGAGCCTTATTGAAGCATTGACCTCTCTCTGCGGAACAAAGAAGATAGCCACCTGCTATCTTTTAATCTATTGACTATCTCCTTTGACAATAGGTTTCCATGGATGCTATGTTGTCGCATTGACGTTCGATCTCCGACGCTCATCTCTAGGTATAAATACGACGGAGCTATGGGCCCACTCTCTATAACTTTTATTTGTCCTTTTAATAACTCGACTGGTCGGAATGACGAAAACGGTACGTACCTACATGTCTACTTGTTTACGAGAACATGTACTTAATTGTGTTCAAATTAGAGACCCAGTAGAAAGGGAAACGCACTTTGTCCGTTATGCTCCAAGAGCATGGGCCGGGGTGTCATTGGAAAACATTTGCGCGATGCCCATGGTGGCCCAGGAGGCAACGAAAATGTCACAGTGCAAGGCTTGTACGTGATTTTGGAATCCCAGAGAAACCAACTTGAACATATACTCATCGTGGTTATTCTTACAGATGTCCTTGGCCAGACTGCGGGCTGAAGCCAGAAGGTAAAAATGCTACGAAGACCCATCTCTTTTTACAGTAAGTGATGATTTAATGCAGTACGCAGCGTAATTTCTGACGGCCAGATGTGTAGTACCGATGATAGGGCGAAACCCTGTCCTCATTCCAAGAAGGCCACCAACGGAGATTGGATCCGTTGCAGGAACAAACTCTTCAATCATGGACAGATGATGTTTCATAAACGTTCCGTCCACGGCTGGGATATGCACAAAAATGATTCTATCGATCCCTGGATGGATCCGATTGCGCCGTTTGATTGTACTACCGCCAAGGGAGGGAATCTGGAACATCCTGAAGTGGTGGATTCCAAACCGGCAGAATCATCGAGCCGTACCACTGAACAGAGCGATACAGAAGTCCCGATTACAAGTGGTCCTGTCCCAGACCTCCTCTCAACTCTGGAAGGTTTGATTCCCATCAAGACCGAGGACATAGATGACAGTGAAGTAAGTCTTGAACCAGTCTCGCTTTCCTCTTTATTGATTTGTATGCCTTACCAGCTGCTTAAATAACTGTTCAACAATTCCGAAAGCCAACCAAGCCCCGCGCACGATAGAGGTAGTTGTCTTCCAGAAGTAGTTCAGAGAAATCTCGACTTGTTATGACTCGCCACACGTTCGTTTGTATGGTTGTATTATTCGGATATCTAAAGCACGTAGTAATATCAATAAAGCTCCCGTTCCTCGAAGTAATGATAAGTTGAGACTACGATGAACACAAATTTGTTCAACTGAAATGATGCGGGAGATACTCGATGGTGCATTCCTTCACTTGCAGTAGCCCTCTTTTAACTGTTAGAGGAAAGTTCTCTTCAACGAATTTCTTCCTGACGTCAAACGATTCACCGGAATCGTCAAAATATTCCACGCGAACCTCTTTGAGACGTATAAATTTCTCCAGGAGTTCATCAATCCGTTGGAAACCGTCGCTGTCAGACGCATCGTAAAAGATGATGAGAGAAAGGATTTCGAGATTTGGTGCATCGAGGGCTGAGATGAGATGATGAGCGGTGGCCATCTCGTTTTCATCCACATCAAAACAATATATGCGAAATGTCCTGAGCTTCACCAGCTTCGACAAATCGAGCGCAGCTTTAACTATAGGATACGGGGTCAGCGAAAACAGATGTCATTGGGAGGAATACGGACAATCAGATATGGATGTTCCTTGTGTAGGTATTTGAAGAAAGTCCAGAGAAGAGGTGGCAGCAGTGATTATTCGTCCCACAGACGCGATGTGAACTGATGGCATTAACTCGAATGATGTGAGACTCGAGGAGATCACCTCCGGTACGAGCCAATTTTTCAGATGGTCGAAATTAAACGGGGTGGTGGATATGATGTTGTCAACTTGGATCGAACGAATTGAAGGTGGTGGATGGAGAATGGGATAGGCCAACGGACGATTATCAGCGAGATTAGAGCGAGATGCATCAGTGGTACGACTTGACTCGTCTACGACAGGTGCTCGATTCTTTATCCCCCCAGGAGGAACTTGTTCCATCCAGACTTTGGTCAGTCTGGGGAAAGCACGTACAAGTGCGGTAAAAGCGTTAGGAGACATACATACAAGCCCTGTATAGAGCTGACGGACAGAAGCCAATTCTGAGAGTGTGTATATCCAGTCGCAGTACGCTCGTATGTCCTTCTTTTGTGGCTTCCTCATTTCCAGATGGTAGATCTCAAGCGTCTTGAGAGATGGAAGAGGGTTCTTGAGCACAGAAGGGAAAGCGTACATCCATCCGTCTTTGCAGTCTCCTCCAGATCCCTGTAACAGAACCTTCCGAATATAACTTGCAATGGAGGGATCAGAGTGTATGAGGGGCGCCAATCTTTCTAGTGAGGCGTGCGAACGGATTTTGATAGAACGGAAAAGGTGGGGTCTAGCAGCAGCGCGCCACACTTTACAGACCGACGTGCATGCACGTACTGTAAACATTTCCCGGCGACCAAGGTCGTCGCCCTCCCAGAATGTCTCAAGAATAAGACTGTGCAATTCCACAGGGAGTAACAAGGCCTTCGCATCCTGAGCTACTGAAGAAGAGGTGAGTAGAGGCATTAGGTTCGATCACATCTTGCCCTAACCTTCAATGGTTGCCTGTTCCGTTGTATTATCTGTACGCCTACGCTTCACTGGCTTGGAGGGCCGAGAGTGGTCCGTTCTGCGAAAAATAGAAAAATAAGGGAAGGGCCAGAAGGATAGATTGATGTGCGCACGTACGGGGCCACAGTATCGACGTCAGCCAAAGTTCGCTTCTTACATCTGCTTCTGGTCCTGCTACTGATACTAGTTATGATACTTTTAATAGACTTCTATGGAAATGTAACAATCAATTCAATACTCACGGAGCATTGTCTGAGGACTCCTCTTCTATCGGTAGGGTATTATTGGGCAGTCGAGAAGGCCTAAAGACTGGACAGTAAGCATCACGGCCACCCAAATCAAATATGATACGTACAAATGTCCTTTCTCCGACACGTTGTCATTGTGTTGTCTAGTGTTACGCACCCGCTTCTGTGCAGATCTAACGGTATCATGCCCGATTACCTCATCATTCAAATAAGACAATTAAGGAACACATACGATGGGCCATCCGTTTTGCGTTTATTGGCCCTGGAAGTTCGTTTGGGTGGCATTGTTGTTATCACGAGCGTATATCGATGGTATGGGGGAGACAGAGTTGTCGTTCTGGTTACCAGCGCATGTACCTGCTACTAACACGACCATTCTTTGATCAGGACAACAACAAGAACTTGAGTGACTGGTCGTTTATGTAATACAACAAAAGACTCGATATTCTTCGATCTGAGACATACCCACGGCACACGGGCGCCTCAGAGTTCGAAACAGACTCAGACACTGGCAAAACTTCTTGTACGTAATTCAAGGACATCACTTTGAAACAAACAAACAGTCAGTAAATGCAAGCTTGAGGTTTAACCGGTTTAACCTCTCGTATGCCCCTCTTGCTAGTGGTGTCTATATCATCTCAAAGTTAGTTTCTCCTCAGACAGAATGTTCAGCTTGACGCATTAAGATCACGGAATCATATGTGTCCAAATGATGCGAATAGCTGTGAGCTATCGAGCTCAGGAGGGATAGCGGCGCAAGTGTATAAATCGTTGAAACGTTGTCCCAACGTGTCACCGAATTACATCAAGCTCGTTACTCTCTACGCGGTCTTGAACACGTTCACCAAGCTTAAACTGTCGACGGATCGTTGTACATCACCCCAAGAGTCCAAAGGATGTAAGTAACCCTTTCCTACTTCCAATAGGGTTGATCAATTCATTTACAGTTACTTGTGGGACGATGGAAGACACTGGCTCACCAATCGCTCACTTATCCGTTAGTAGTTTGTGCGGAGCCACTGCCCGACCATATATATTTACCTTTCGTTCGGTCACCTAACTTGAGAGGGATTCTAACCTGGTTATCTGGATGTACACATTCCTGTCGGTTCAAGGATCACCAGCCCGAGGCCTGAGGCCTGAGGGTCCCACACCTTACCAGCATCTACCTTCGTTCAGTTCGGTACATTGAGCCACTCACAGCCCGATGCATATGTAGGAGAATCACCCCTCGGACCACACTCAATGGACCCACCTCGTGGTGCCACTCATCATGTAGAAGAGTTAATAGTCTGCCCTGACACAAGGGGCCGGACAATGGGGATATACACCTTACCAAATGCGGCCAACCTTTCTCCCCCATAAACATTTATCCAGGCCAATCCTTTGTGATTCTTTATGAGAGCATTGACCTCTCTCGCTTTAGAGCACAAGGAGGACAGCTACTTTGTATCTTCTGATCCATCGACGATCTCTTTCTGGATCTTTTCATAATAGGTTTCTATTGATGCTGTATTGTTCCCATTGACCGTTCGATGTTCGGTCTCCGACCTTCAGAGCATGAGTCCTCATGGAATTTATGCAAGGCACATCATTGACCTCCCTCTATAGGTATAAATGCGAGGGAATTATGGACTTGCGCCCTATAACTTTTATCTATCTTCCTCATAACTCGACTGGTCGGAATGCCGAAAGCGGTGCGTACCTTACTCATACACAAGGACATCCACTAAGTTGCATTGACTTCACCAGAAAATATCTAGAAGGGGAAACGCAACTTGTCCATTATGTCCGAAGGTCATGAGCCGGGGTACCATTGGCTTCCATTTGCGCAAAGTCCATAGAGGTCATGAGGGCAAGGCAAATCGGTATGTTCTCTTAAACTCAAAGAGACAAGACATCCTCATCGTTCTTACTCCTACAGATGCCCTTGGCCAGATTGCAGGCTGATACTGACTAGTGAAAAGGACATGAAGTCACATATGTTCCTACAGTAAGTGATGATATCGAAGTATTATGCCGCATAACGTTTAATGGAAGATTGCATAGTACCAATCCTATAGCAGAACCCTGCCCTCATGCCAAAGAGACCTCCAATGGAGAGTGGCTCCGTTGCAGAACCAAGCTGGCCGACCAATCGCGGATGTGGATCCATAGACGGGTGGAACACGGTTACGATAAGAACAGCAACACGTCTATTGATCCTTGGATGGCCGACCCTCATGAGGTATTTGATCGTGAAACCGCGTTGGGAGGAAAGACACATTCTGAGGTGGATAATTCCCAAAGAGAACACTCACCGAGTGAAGTAGCTCAACAAGAAACTGAGGGAATTGATCGTCAAGTTCCGAATATCAGCGTGAAGGCTGACATGCGTAGCCTTCATGCTGGGCCTGTCTCGGACGCCTTAATTCTAGAGGGTTTGATTCCCATCAAGACAGAGGAAGTAGATGACAGTGAAGTAAGTCTTGAGCCAGTCTTGCCCTAATATTTGTGTTAATTTGCGTCTTCCACCAGTTGCTTAACTACCCATCGACTCGAAAAAAACACGTCCGGCGATCAGTAAAGACAATCATCTCAGAAGAAGCTCAAGGCAGTCTCGACTTGTTGTAACCTGCAATACGTTCATTTATATGATTATATTTATTCGGTCATGTATCTATATTATGTAGGTACCAATAAAGCTCCCATCTTCCGCGGTCAGTTACAGTTAGTACTGCTCGAGCTGAAATTGTTAACGAAAGGGGTAATACGGGAGATACTCGATGTCATCCTCCTTCACCCGTAGTAACCCTCGTTTGAACGTTAGAGGGAAGTTCTGCTCGATGTATTTCCTCCTGACATCCAACGGTTCAGGCGAAGCAGCAAAATACTCCACGCGAACCTCTTTGAGATGTGCAAGTTTCTCTAGGTACTGATCAATCGGTTGAAAATCATCGCTTTTAGACGCATCATAACAGATGATGAGGGAAATGATTTCGAGATTTGGTGCATGGAGGATTGAGAGGAGATGATAAGCAATCGCCATCTCATTTCCATCAGAAAGCGTGTTGCAACAGTGTATGCGAAATGTTCTCAGTTTCACCAGCTTCGATGAATCGAGCGCAGCTTTGACTAGGGAACTTGAGTTAGCAAAAAAACATCATCAGATCATCGACTGAATACGTACATTGAGATATCGATGTTCCTTGAGTAGGTATTCGAAGAATGTCCAGAGAAGAGGAGGCAGCAGCGATTATGCGTCCCACAGATGCGACGTGGACTGATCGCATTAAATCCAAATTTGCAAGGCTTGAGGACATCATCTCAGGCACGAACCAATCTTTCAGATGGTCGAAATTGAACGGAGTGAGAGATGCGAAATTGTCAACCTTGAGCGAGCTTATTGAAGCTGGTGGATGGAGAATGGGATAGGCCAACGGACGGTTGTCTGCCAAAATAGAGCGGGGTGTATCAGTTGCGTGGGTTGACTCGTCTACGATAGGTACCAGATCCTTTACGGGGAGGAAGTGAACTTGCTCCATCCAGACTTTGGTCAGGCTAGGGAAAACGCGTACGAGTGCTGTGAGCGCTTTAGGGGACATGATTACCAGTCCTAAATTGAGCTGATGGACAGATGTCAATGCGGAGAGAGAGTAAATCCAATCGCAGTAGGCTCGTATGTCCTTCCTCCGAGGCTTTCTCAAATCTATCTCACGAATCTCCAGAATCTTGAGAGCCGGAAGAGGGGTCTCGAACGCAGATGGAAAAGCATAGATCCATCCGTCCTTGCAGTTTTCTCCATCTCCCAGCAATATAACTCTCCGAATATAGCTGGTGACAGAAGGGTCGGATCGTATGAGTGACGTTAATCTCTCCAGCGAGGCCTGTGAGTTCAGTTTGGTCGACCGGAAAAGATGGGGTCGAGCAGCAGCGCGCCACACCTTGCAGACCGACGTGCAGGAACGTATTGTGACCGCTTCGTCAACACCAAGATCCGGACCTTTCCAAAACGTCTCAAGAATAAGGCTGTGCAATTCCACAGGGAGTAACAAGGCATTCGCATCCTGAACCACTTCTAGAGAGGAGGTGAGTAGAGGGATTAGGTTCAAATACATTTTTTGCTGACCTTCGATGGTTCCTTGTTCTGTGGGATTGTTTATCCGTCTACGCTTAGGATGTTGAGCATGGTCCGTCCTGAAAAAGATAGAGGAATAAGGGAAGGGCCAACGCATAGATTGATGCCTGCACGTACAGAGTCACAGCATCCTCATCTGCCAAAGTTCGCTTCTTACATCTGCTTCTGGTCCTACTACTGATACTGGTTATGATACTTTGATTAGACTTCTATAATCATTCAATTAGCTAGCTAATACTTACGGAGCGTTGTCTGACAATCCCTGTTCTACTCCCTGGGTATTGGACAACTGAGAAGGTCTAAATACTGGACAGTAAGCATCTTAACTACCCAAATGAAATATAACACGTACAAATGTCCCTTCTCCGACACGTTGTCATTGTGTTTTCTAGTGTTACGCACCCACTTCTGTGTAGGTCTAACCGTATCATGCCTGATTACTTCATCATCTATCGGATAAGACAATTGAGGAACACATACGAGGGGGCTTCCGTTTTGCGTTTATTGGCCTTGGAGATTCGTTTGGGTGGCATGGTTGTTACCACGGACGTATATCGATGGTATGGGGAAGACAGAGATGTCGTTCTGGTTACCAGAGCATGTACCCGCTACTAACACGTCCATTCTATCATCAGTACAACAACAAGAATGGGTCGTCATTTATGTAATATAACAAGAAGAATAAGGAACAAAAAAACAAAAGATCTGAGACATGGGCGCCTCTCAGCTCGCGCGTAACCCACCACTGCATCCGATCGTGGTAGTCTTTGTAGTAGATCGTACTTTCTAATAAGAGACTTCCCACAAACTTGTGTCCACAATAATGGTCGCTCTGAGGCCATCCTGTACAGCGCCGTATACCGAAGGGCTAGTCAAGAGACTGTTGGTATGTATGTGCCGAGTGAAACAAAGAGGAATATGTATAACATGCCAATAGAGATGTAATGTTTCACGCAAGAAAGCAGCGATCCAAGAAATGGGTAGAGCAAGATCATTGATAGGTAATTCTAGTCATCTCAGTCCTCTTCGTCACTAGCATCGTCACGACCCGGCCTGAACAACGCCATGAGATCATCAAGACCGAGACGCATGTTCTTAACTTTATCACCCGAAAGTGCCGCTGTTGCCAATGCCCGCTTCTTCTCTTGAAGCTATTAAAGATCACCTTCAGCTTACGCCCTAATGCTCAATCAAGGACATAGCTCACCTCTAGAATTCGTTCTTCGACAGTGCCCGGAATGGACAGTTTGTAAATGTGAACGTCCCTAGTTTGACCAAGACGATGTGCACGATCAAAGGCCTGATCCTGGACATTATAGGAATGTTAATTTATGAAGGTCATAGTTGAAAGGAGAAACATACTTCTAAAGCTGGGTTCCACCATAGATCCACAAGAATCACATTATTGCAACATGTAAGGTTCAAACCTGTGCTTCCAGCCTTGAATGAAATCAAAATAACTCGAATGGAACGACTCGTTTTGATCTTTTGCAACACCGCATCTCGTTCCGGTTTGGTCATGGACCCATCATCTGAAGGATACCATTAAGAATTGGAAGAAGTCACAAAATCATGTTGGGACTTACACCGCACATAAAGAATCCCTCGGTGTTTCAAGAAAGGTTCGATAATGTCGAGCATACTCGTGAATTGAGAGAAAATAATTGTTTTCTCTTCTGAGTCGGACCTCTCATCGATGTCTTCGAGAATGCTCAAAATCTTCCTCGTCTTGGCCGAATCAGGTGGTAAGTGAGAGTCAACCGCCATCGACTTTCGACGTGATTTCCTCATCACATCTTCGCAATCGAGACAGCTATCCTTAGTCTGTGCCTTGTTCGATGAGGAAAGCCTGCGGGATACGCATCAGCATGACTAAAATGGACTAATGTATATGTTGGAATTCCTACTCAGTTTGACAGAATTGACAGCGCTTCGTAAGACCAAGTCCACCCATCAAAGCCGCCAATTCATCGGCATCTTCGTCGTCATCCTTCTTCGCGGCCTTAGGCTCCACAGCGTCAGTGTCTTTCCTGTAATCCATCCCGACAAGCGACGGATGATTACACGCTATAAAGCATCACTGTCAATATCTGCGGCAATCCCACATACAAAGTCACTCGCCTTGACGCAACCGAAGCAAAAGTACCAACATGGAGGTATAAGCTTTCTGCATCGCACCTTGAGCCTGCAGCGTATCTACTCTTTCTTTGACACGCTCTTCCACGCCATCGTAGAATGCGCGTTCTTCCTTGTCGAACTCACAATGAACGTTCTTGACGATCCTGTCGGGGAGATCGAGGAGAGGCTTTCCGTTCAGTATGGTGGTTTTCGTCCGGCGGAGCATGATAGCTTTGAGGACCACCTATTACCGGTTGTTTTTGAGATAAGATATATACGAAATGACGAGGGTGACTTACCTGTAGACGCTTGAGTGCTCGAGTAGGTCGGTTACTCTTGATAGGTACAGCGACTTGTTCTTTGAACCTTGTCCAGTCATTAAGTGGCTTGATGCGGAGAAATTTCAGTAGAGAGTAGAGCTCCTCAACGTTATTTTGCCTGATAGAGACATTGTAAGCATGAAATGGATCCGCTAGAAATTTCTACCACTTGCATGGGAGTACCAGTCAAGCACCATCGGTGCTTGGCCTCGAGAGCACAACAGGCTAAAGCTGCCTTTGTGGTCTTGTTCTTGATATTGTGCGCCTCGTCTGAGTAACCGGATAATCAGCTTGAGGCGTACATGAGCGTGTAACAGTCACTATATACCTAGAACGATACGCCACCATTGCACCCTGAGCAAAGCATCCTTAGTCTTCTTGGGTTTTGCCTTAATTGTCCTGCCAATGGAAGACTCATCCGAATCCTCGTCATCTGATCCAGCTGCCTTTTTCTTGGATTTCGATTCGTCCTTAGCAGATGGAGAGAAGGAGGTATGTTCGGAGGCCAAGATATTGTAAGATGTAATGACCACATCGGCACGTTCCAGAACAGCAGGATCTAACAAGAATTCAGGATTTTCGTATAACCTTGAGATGAATAGACAAACCTGAGGTTCTGCTCGGCCCGTGGTGTTCGAGAACCCGTAGACCAACGGTCATCTTCTTAATTTCGTCAGCCCATTGGCTGACAACCGCAACTGGACATACAACTCTGTGACACAAAGTTTGAGAAGGGGCGTGCAATGAAAGCAAATACAATCTTACAGTGTGGTCTTCGCATATCCTTCTTTACGTTCTTCCCTTGTGGGACGACCCTCGACAATTCGAGTCAATGTCTGAATGGTCTTTCCAAGACTACAAATATTACGTCAGAATAAGCTGTGGTTACCCAATTAAATTGCTTTCATACCCCATGTCGTCTGCAAGAATACCGCCATTCTTCTTGCCTGTTTCACGATCTGCCATCCACTTACGGCCGAGTACTTGGTGTGGAAGTAGCTTTACACCTTCATTGAAACCCTCTACGATGGCATCTTCTATGGACACAGGTTGATCTACTTCGTTGTAAGCATCAGAGACGAGATCTTGAAGTGCTTTCTGAGCCTCAGCCTGAGACACATAAGGATCTGGAATTGCGTCTGCTATGTCGAGATTGAATTGAGCATTGTCTCTTCTAATGTAGGGTGCAGGTTGTGGAAGATCCCGGTTGGATGGGATTCGAATGGGAACGGGAGGATTGGAAGATGAGGGTCGAGCTGTTGGAATCATTGCTTTAGGATGCGCCGGGAGTATAGGCTGAGGTCTGTAGGCGTAATTAGAAAGGAGTGGCTTGTACGAACGACTTTAGCACTTACTCGTCGTCTTCGTCCTCAGAGTCAGATACGACTATAGGGTGACCAGAATTGCGTACTGGTGGTAATTGTGAGGTTGTGACCGAGGAGGCTGTGGACGAAACAGTCTATAAAGAGATCGGCAATGTCAGCTTAACGGCATTGTGTCAAGCAGTCTTTGCGCAGCTCACAATAGGGGTCTGCTTCTGAGGTTTATTTGGTGGGTACAGAGCCATATCTTGTGCAAACTGTTGTCGTCTGTTAACGTAAAATTGAGTCTTTGTATTTCTTTACTAGGTTCAATGCATTGTCTTTGTTTTGGTAGGTGAACGTAACGTAGTAAAACGTATCACAAAGTATATAAAGGGTAAGAGGAATGTACATACAGTCGTTCCATCGTATCTAGAATATGTTGTGTTGAGAAAGTTTATGGGTGAGGAGAGAAGCTGAATGAGCTCGTTCAGGTTTGAACTCAAACACGCTCATAATAATGGAACGCGTCGCTTGGACGCCCGCACGTGACATTCACGTGAGCACCTTGCAATTTGCAATTGTTCAACTCTGCAAGCCCTTTTTCTGAAATGTTGGTAGGAAAATGAGAAGAGTACGTTTAGGTTTCGTTTCAAATATTCATCCTTACCATACTGCTCCAATATTAGGTAACTCACCACGCCGAAATGGTCAATAGCCTTCGCTATCGTAACCCCGCTGAAGACCGAGGTAGATTGAAAGAGACAATCTAAAATAACACCATTGAAAATGTGAGACAAAGGAATTGAGGTTCGCACTCAGACAAAAATACTTCCGGTTCAGAGCACCTTGAACTCAGTTGAGCTGCAGGACACTTCAACAGGCTTCACCATTCTCAATCATCATCGTGATGAAGAATTGTGGAGTCCTGTTTTATATGGCTCTCCGAGTCTTATTCGCAGCCTCCTCCTTAAAGTATGCTTCCATCGGGATTCGGTTTTAATTATCAATCGCGCTGTTTTGTAAGTAAAGATATGCATAAGTATCCAAACCCCCAATGTCGAGTCCTGCTGACAGACTTCCGGTATACTTCTGCTCGCCGGCAGCGCCGCAGATAGTGACACCTCAGTCTTACTATAAAAAGTGCCCCATGATAGTTTTCATCTCTTAGAGATTTGTCCTAATGGCTAACGAACTCACTTGTGGAGACCAACCAGCCTGGCCGTCCCCTGAAATTAGCTCCTGGTATGAGGCCAATAAATGCGTCTTGTCCGTATTTCTCGGAGTACGGCCATTTGAACACGAGTCAAACCTTATCGGTCGCTTGCTCATTCTGCTTTGGTCTAGGTTTTGATCTGGGATATCGCCACGGCGGTTGGAGAAGAATTGAAGATGTTCGAAAACGCTCCTTTCAGGATAGTACATATTATCTACATTCTAGCACGGTGAGTGAGAGAAAATTGCAGAGAATTGTGGGTTGTATTACTTAAACGTTTCTCCAGGGTTGTGAATCTTGTTCGCGTTATAACGGCATTAGCATCTTACAGTGAGTGTCACGCTTGTCCACATGAACGCCACCAAATTTCCTTCGTGCAGCCGTGTCAGGCCTCGATTCTAATACGGCTCTAAAAGCTGTTGCATGGATCGGTGCATTATCTGCACCACTCAATGCCCTCCTTTTTCTCGTCAGGGTCAATAGTGTCTATCATCATTCACGACTGGCTGCGGTCGGGTTCATATTCTTGTGGCTATTAACTCTGACAGGGATTCAAAGACGTTAACATCGGAACTACTTCGTACTGTACTCCAATTAGCACTGGAAAACTTGATGGAGTCTCATTCGTCCTCATCAAGGTGTTTGATACTGTCGTCTTTGTTACAACAGCCTTCCGGGTTATGTCACTTCCCATGACAGACACTTGGAGAGCGAAACTCATGGCCTTCGTCAAAGGCCAGGGTTTAAGAAAACTCACTGAGGCACCCCTGCAGACAAGACAACTGTATTGTTCGTAAAACGCTTTGACCTTGCGTCCGAACGAACATTCAAATTATTCCCTTAGGGTTATCATTGGTGTCAACTTAGCCTCAACGATCGTTCACGTAGGAGCTGTGGGCCAGCTAGGCTTCCGAACCATGATCACGGTCATCAATATGGCGTTGCAAAACATTTTGGCTTGCAAGGTGTTCCGACTTTTAGAGCTGTGCATGGTTCATGACATACCCCGCCCTCCAAGCTATGGAGAAATTATGGGTTTTATTTCCCAGAACGATAGAAAGACTGGGAAATGAAAAGAGGGATATCATAAACCCGGAGAGAGAGGAGAACGGATTTCGGAATGAACATACAAGATCCTTGAAGAGCCTTCAAATATGCTATGTCGCGTATAATTATAACTCTGTACAGCAATTACTAGCACCTCTCTTTCATTGTTCTCACGAACCAAAGGGAGTTAGGAGCTCAGTTCGTAAGTAAGGTGGCCGTGTCAGATATTGAAAAGAAATTTTTATCTGGCATCGCCGACCGGCTAGTGAGATCGTGTAACTCCGAGTCAAATATTTCCATATGTCTCAGATGGATGGGCCATCAGAAACTGTGACTTTGAACTGGTACACCTTCCTTTTTAATGACTCGGGTACTCCCGTCAGCACAGGATTACTCAGGGGAAGTATTCCGAGTCCGTCCGGCTTGACCATCACCTTAAGCCTCCTTCCGAGTCACCTCATTATAATTATGCACAAGGTCTCATATATCGGAACCTGATTATCATTCTTTTCATAGGAACCTCGATTGTCTATCTTAACAGCATCGAGAGAGAAGGAGATAGGTGATCAATGATGAGTTGATCGACGTACTAAGTGTCTTCGGATGTTTCTGCTCGCCGGAAGCAGCTTCACGGCATCTGATAACAACTGGACTTAACATGGGAGGTATATATAACACTCCCGTATGATTACCTGACAACAATGGCTAGTGAAATGGCTTGCGATGCTCCCCCGAACTCTTTGGCTGCTGCCGCTGTGTGGTTGCCCATGAATGTCGCTCCTTGGTATGAGGCTACTAAATGTGTATGCTCTGCAATTCTAGGTGTTAGTCTTCTTCATACCGATCGCAGGTGTATCTTTCTTCTAATTGACATATTATCTAGGCATTATTCTGGGATATCATCATGTCGTCCGGTGAAGATATAAAAATGTTCAAGAAAGGACCGTTCAATACTGCGAATGCAGTTTATGTGTTGTCACGGTAAGCAAATCAAGGACCCGAATAATCCTCTGATACTTACTTTGGCTCTTAGTGTGGTCACTCTCACAAACGCTACCGCAGCGTTAATCTTTTATAGTAACTATCGTCACTTCGAGCCCCCGATCAGAACGTAACATTTTTTTCCTTGCAGCCGCGTCGCATATCAGTTGCAGTAAAGCATTTCAGATTGTTGCGTGGCTTGGAGCCTTTGCCGCACCTATCAACGCCCTTCTCTTTCTCATCCGGGTCACTGGCGTTTACCATGATTCACGGCCAGCCATAATGGTATTCACGATCCTTTGGCTGTCCACATTGACATCCCTCGCAGCACCCTGGGGATTTCATGGTATCAAAATTGGCCCAACCTCTTTCTGCATTCCTACTGGGTTCGGCAAGTTTGATGGTGTACCATTTATTCTCATCACGATCTTCGACACTGTCGTGTTCATCGCTATTACCATACGCGTCCTCTCAATCTCAATGGTAAATACTTGGAGGTCAAGGCTCAGGGCATTTACCAGCGGTCAAGGGATGGGCAAATTAACCGGGGCGCTCCTACAAACGGGGCAGCTTTATTACCTGTGGGTAATATCATCGATACTGGAAGCCGTACTTATTTTTTTAAACTCTTTTAGTGTTACTGTAGGAGTCAATTTTGCGTCTGTGATCATCCTCCTCGGCGGAATAGGAGAACCCGCATTCCAGACCATGGTCACAATGGTCAACATTGCGCTGCAAAACGCCATGGCCTGCCGAGTCTTCCGTCTTCTCAAATTAGGTGTAATCCATGATACACCCACCAGTTTTGGAGACACAACGCCAGTAGCTTTCGCTCATGATCTCATGCAGCTGCAGTCGTATACCGCTGAAGCAAGTATTGCGAGAAAAGAGTCTGCGAGGGTACATATCCCGGAGCCGTAAACAAATCGTACATTCAAGGATACATCGACATATGTCATTATTGTACATCATTTGAATATTATAACTCCATTATGAACTTTCGCAAGCAAAAACATGATGGTTCAGTCTATTAGATGGAGTCGATGGTTTCGTCGGGCCCGATAACAGTGTGAATTTTCTTGCTGACTCGAGTACAGAATCCAGCTAGCTTCTTGACCTCATTTCCTGTGGTTGGATTCTTGAATACCTTTGTGCAGAAATCGCGAAGTTCATTCTCCTGATATATTTGATTTGTGAACAGTCTGAATTGCCCCCAACAAACCAAATCTTACAGTATCAGGGATTCCGCCATAGATTTCAATCAGTCCATCAATCAGCCCACTGTTGTTTTCAAGGTCTTTCCGAGTGAGACCCGAAACAATGATTTGGATCGCCCTAGTATTCTCAGATAGCAGCTGGTGTGCTTTTGCAGCACGATAATATCTACAGGTAGAAATTAGGGAAGGGAATACTGAGCATTGAACGATAAACACTGACGCTTTGTTATAGGACGGTTCCCGCTCGATGGCCTCTTCGGCATCCTTCAAAGCTTTTTTCGCATCTTGACCCTCGCCTTCCATTAACCATGCAGCAGCGCGGTTCGCAAGGCAGACACTCATCAGATTCTTGATTTCTTTAGTTTGGTTATCAGTGGGTTTTTGTGACCATGCGTCGTGCAGGCACTCGACTGCCTCTGAGTAATGTTTGATAGCGTCTGTTCGCTGTTTCCGTTTCAGATCTTGATTTCCGAGGGCCTTCTCAGCTTCAGCTTGCTTGAGACCTTGAACGACCCCAACTTTATTACAGGAATCGACACCGTCTGCCACTTCTTCAGCTTCCTCGCTGAAATCATATTTGTTAATTCGCTTTCAAAATTTACGTCATGGGTGACCTACGGAGTTTCCATGCGCCATTCGAATGGTTTGGGCAATGAGTCCAAAGGGTTTCAGGGCCCGCTCATGAGGTTGAAGCTTGTAAGCAACGATAAAAAGTTCCGGTAGTAAGGGCTTCAACGGCGGAAGGGGAGATGCAATAGCCTTCTTGATACATCTGTGGGACCATACACCATTGTCATACGATTCCTTGTGACATGGATTTCGATACATACGTCAGGAGAAACTCTGACGATGGCATCCCGGGTTTAGGAGCTTGTTCCATGATTCGAAAAGATGTCTGCTCATCGTCTAATAGTAATTGGCATGGTATTTTAGCCCCGACACAGTGGTTGAATGGTGTGACAACTTACATATTATAGTTTGGAATACAGGCACACCACCATCGAGATACTCCTCACTAAATTTTCCGTATCGGTCTTGGAATCCCATAGGCATAAGTTGGAGAACCCAAAACGAGTTCTTTTTGACTCGAACGGACGAGAAATTAAAGTTTGTAAGATCTCGTTGTTATACACTGTTCATACCAGCCAACAGGTGCTGTAATACTTCTGGATTCTCTGATATCTGGGATGCCACATGGCGAACTATTGTAGAAGGATCTCCAGAGTTAGATCTCGGTTTATAGTCGTTAACAAGTTTCTGTATAAATCGGTGTCAAGCAAAACGGATATGCACAGAGCTGAAACGTACATCCATGCCAGCCTGGACATCAGGCGAGGCATTAGGAAACAACGTCTTTCCAGCCTTCAAGTCGCGTTTCTGAGGCATGCTTTTCCAATTGCGTTGTGCAAGACCTAGGTGGAAGTTCAAGATCAAGTTGATCGGCTACTAGATCGATTGTTCTCATAATCTTATGACCACTCACGAACAGCGGATTGCTCAGTAGTTGAATTACACGCCTATATCACAATGTTAAATAAAACAGAGCTCAACAAAACCCTCTTCACATTTTACAATATCGGTTCGGTACGTGCAACGACACATACGGACATAGAATACATATGTAGGAACATACAAACGAGACAGTTATTCCGGCCTCCAACGTCAACGGCAGACGTGCGTATAAAAATAAATCGAATGACCCCATAGCGGTTACTGACAAATTGGTGACAGCAGGTGGCGAAAGCGGTACGAAGGACGACGATACGACTCTTATCGGGCAACGGTGTCAAGGTCATGACAGCCACAGTCGTATTGACATCCTCGAACCATGCCATAAATGAGCTCTAACGAGGGAATCCGTTCGACCATTGCGGAGAGCAAAGATTGAGACACAATTTCCGTGACTTTGGAAAGAGGAACTCCGGGATAGGGAAATGATGGTTCATGCCCGTACTACCCATGTCCAGTGTTTCCCCATATCGAGGAAGTAGAGAATGGTGCAGTGAATGCACGCTGTTCAGCCCTACTACCTACAGGAGCGGGCAAGACGTTGGACCCGAAGACACTTCTATTGTCTGGTGGATAGAACACGGTGTTAGGTGAAGCAGAGTAGATGTGATCCGTATACAACGCTGGGTTGATGCTTGACTGCGATCCTCGAGAGACATGGATAGGTTCTCTGGTATTAGGTAGAAGTGTGCTCGAGTTGTATTGGGGAGCATGGGGCGCGCTGATGACAGGTGATACAAACTGTTGAAGTGGAGGACGAGATTGATACAATGATTCGGAGGCGATACGCTGATGCCCGATCGGATTTAGACTAACTGCGGATTGCGACACTGCTCGCTGGTGACCGATAGGTTCCAGAGCAGGTAAACTAGGTAGACCCTGATTCCAAGGTGAAGTATGATCAATGTATGACGAAGAAACAGGTTGACCAGGAAGACGGGACCATGAGGGCTGAGGTAGAGCAGCTGAAGATTCTTGAGTCTGGTATGCTGACGGACGGTGAATGGGATCATTGAGAAGGTGGGATGTGGGTGCACTTGTTGCCCCACTCGGGTACTTGGACGCATTATTGTTCTCTGGTCCCGGGGTAGTCGACCATATTGATGGGCCAGTACTGAACAACATAGGGTTAGAAGGTAACTTCTTGCGTGCTGTGAAAGGAACATCGCCATTCATAACTGCACTGAAAAGATCTGCTGCTGTTGGACCAGTGAGGATTTGGGAAGGTGCCGTACGAGGTGAAGTTGTACTGGGCTTGAGCGGTTGTTTAGGTGGCGAGATCGGTTGTACTCGTTGAGGACTATAAGGGGGAGATTTTGGACTGATTGGGCTTGTGGGACTGAGTGTGTGGGGGCTTTGAGGGCCCGCTGAGTGGACAGGCATCAGTTCAGGTGATTGAGGGCGTCTACAGCACAAGTATTAACATGGCATAGGATGATTTCGGAAAGAGTAGACTCGCCTGAGATATAGGATCTCGTCGTCGTCGTTATCCTCATTCGACTCCAATACCTCATTAAATGCATCTCGCACAGGATCAGTATCCGTACGAGACATGTCGTCATCAAGATCAGACCTGGCTTCACTCGCGGCATCGTGCTCTACAATGTTAACATCACGCGCAGTGTTCGAGATGGAGCCATTCGCGATATTGTTACGACTCTGAGATGGGGGAGCTTGTGCAGGAGGCAATGCATCCGCTTTGAGTTTGAAAATATTGTCTTCGAAAGTGATGGGGGTAGCCTAAAGACAAAACCAGTATTTCTTAGTAAATTGACATGGACAGAGTTAGAAGCTTACTTCGTCTTCTGCTACTGCCTTCGCATCAACAAGCATATCTGAGATCCTCATCAACTGTTCCTCATTTGGATGTACCTTCTCGCGACCTGGATGGGTAGACTGCCCATTACTATTTGCATCGTTCGAAATCTTCGAACTCGTGTCACCATGGGTATGAGTAGCACCCTTGGTGTCTCCAAACATATACTTGCGAAGCGGAAGGAATCCGGTCATCTCTATATCCTCTTCCAAAGGCGTTTTCAACGTGGGTAGTTCCTCAGCGGGGAATGCCTCGACAAGGATGTTCATAAAATCGACATAGCTCTCCCAGAATAGTCTCAACCCTGTGATGATGACGGGATTCCCCTTCTCCTTAGGCTGATTCCGTCCGTCCCGGGTCCGTCGGCTTTTGGGAGCATGAGTACCATTTGTACCTACGTCAGGATCGGTTGAGTCCTTTGCTTGAGAGAGATAACGTGTATTTGCACGAATCCATTTGCCCGACATGCGCAGAGCAACGAGCGTCCTTCTGAATGTTGCTGTGATACGCTGGGCTAGATCATGTTCTAGACTGTCAGTAGGAGGGGGCTCGTCCAGCTCGATAAATCCGACGTCGAGCATTGAACGGTGTATACCAAGCAGGTGCGTAGCCATTCGAGATTCAGTAAGAGGAGAGCGAGGATGTCGTTTCTCGTTGTGCGATGTGGGACGAATCATGCGATGCTTCCAGAGTGCGCCTTGAGCTAGAACGATGACTTGGTTGATCATATCTTCCGGTAAGATGCGGTCAGCTACGATCCCCTTGAAGTGGTCTACAACATCTTCGTTCATAGCATCGACGCTGACGTAGTTAAGTATATTTGCATTAGACGGCAGCAAGTAAATAAACTTACTCGTTTCCTCCGAATCGCCATTGAGCATGTAAAATGATGGTTTTCTCCTGGAACGTAATGACCCTTACACGAGGTGACTCGATTGTCTCGAAAGGACTTATGTCAGGATTAAAACCCTTGGTCTGTTTCCCCTTCCACTGTTCCAGCGATCGATGGAGAACGCTACCCATATTTTCTGATGCAGGCTCATAGGGCTGGCGTACACACAGTGCACGATAATAATGAGTCAAAGACTGAAACGGTTCTCTCTTATAGGACGAGATGATGGCTAGCTGGTGAGAAGGGTTGCCGTCATGAGGAGTAAGCAAACGTGACTGTTCATAGCAGCGTATGGCAGGATCGTATACTCTCATGCGGGCCAAGACCGGGAGAGCTGAGGGGGCACCACCTCTCTTACCCCCTTTCCCGCCTCGATTGGGAGGAACAGCAGGAGGGCCATCTTCATGGCCCGCACGTGGTCGTCCCCCGGATTCGTTATATTGCTCCTTGTATCGGGCGATGTCGCCAAGGCATACGAGAACTTTACTAAAGATAGCAAGCTTGCTTTCGCGCTGAGACGTGGTCGACGGCAAAAGATCAGTCAAGACTTCGTCACTTTCCGGAGGGAATTGGAATTGATTACGACGCGGGGAGTTAGGGTCCTGTGGTGGAGGCTCTTGCTCTGTGAGAAACCCGAGAGCTTGTAGTGCGGGCAGTGCATTTTCTATCGCAAAGTTTCTCTGTAGTCGCACAATCAACTGGGTCCAGAATTTCTCTTCTTCTGCGAGAAATTGACGAAACCGTTGCAAGAGCTTTCGGTATTCCACAACATTGCGCTGAGCTGCCGGCGCACGCTGTTGCTGTTGCTGCGCTTGGCGAGGGGGGCCAAATATTTGACGATCTAGAGCAGATATACGCTGCTTGTAGATGGAGATAATAGCATAGGAAGTTTGCATCCAGAGATGAGTCTCGGCGTCTTTAGATTCTTTGGCGTATGGATGGAGGAAAATGAGGCGCAAGTACTCTCGGCGTAGACTGCAACCTGTATAAGTAACTTTATGGTATCAAGGGGTATCACGGTACGTACTTCTTCCTAGAAATATCAATATCTTTATCCAGAATGTCGCGACTCTTCAACAACTCCTTCAACGATTGCTGGAGGCTGCGCGCCTCGCTGCAGATACATAAGATCAGTATAATGTTTCGTACAAGGAAGAGGAGACTTACCGAGCGATTTGGGCTGGTGCCTCTGACATTTCTCAAGACGGTATAGACGGAAACATTCTCTTGAGGAAGATGGGGGTTGTGGTGGAAGAGAGAGACATGAATAGCTCCTGTGCACGGCGGGCGCGAATCACCCCAAACTTGGCTTCATCTTTTCTCACTCGAACCATGACCTCGATTGCCGTGCAAAGACCTACCTATCGCTTTATTTACGGCCAACTCAGCAGCAAATACATAAATCATTCAATCATGGTTCTCTAGATTCATTTTCTGACCAACGTCTGCGATTCACCTTGTTCTAACGAGTTTGAGTAACTGACTCAGACATGATAGCATAATCATCGAAACCCGGGAGGTCCGTTACTAAAACAAATGGAGGTGTACGTACCACTGTGGAGTAACAGATCTGTTCAGTGTTCACTGTGTTGTCGTTACAGTGTTGTCACTTTGGATTTCTAAGCTGGAAGGTATGTATTCATAAAATTACTCCTACCCAGGCCATCGCAACATTTTTGCTGCATGTACTAATAACAGTTCCATCCCCAACTCAAGCCGTTGGTGTTGCCCCGGTGTATGCATGAATCGTCTCATCAGCGCATCCTGCTGGGGTCATATAAGAGTACGCCCCCAAGTTCACGTAGAGGTCGCGATTTCCATTGGGATCGGGACACACCAACCATGCCTAAATAACGTTAATAAGGATTTGTCTTATATCAGAGCTCTCGAGACTTACGTTCAGTTGTGGCCTGCTGATGGTCGGGATACTCCACTCGACCGTGTCACCGGACCACTGGAATGTTCCAGTAGCTGCCGGTGTTGTGGACCAGGACACCTTCAGTTTCATAACAGATGGGTCAGCACGATCCTCTACAACTGCGTACAACTTGGTGCCGTCGGGAACCAGCTGGATGAGCTGGCCGCTGACAATTTGGAATTGTGCGGCAGTGTTCGGGTCGCCGAGGATGGCGTCAGAGGCCGTACCATCGACCTCGGAACGAAGATACTTGTGGAAGTTGGGATCCTCCTGCAATACTCAATCCCGTTAGATGCCTATCCAACTGTAGGGTGCTAAGAGGGTCTGTACTGACCTACTGCACGAATGAAGGAATTACCCGCTACGAGGGTTGGTGTGCTACCTGGAGCTGTCGCAGTGGTAGTTGGTGAACTTCCGCCACCACTAGCAGGTGCACTGGTTGCAGGTGGTGCGGGTGGTGCGGCACCCTGGAGACACTGTGAATAGTATTGGTTGGATACAGTGCACGCCCAACCATCGGGGCACGCAGTAGGTCCAGTCCATCCCTTAATATTACAGTTCAGCCCGTGTTCTTAGAATTCAAACTTTGAAATGCTTACTTGACCGCCACACTGTTTCGGACAGAGTACATCAGCAACGTTTTGATTCTCTTCTGGAGAAAGCACATACCTGACCCCACTGGGGGGCAGTAGTCTGGCCTGCAACGGAGGCCACAAAGGCGAGCAGCAATCCGACAGCTGTACCAGTTTTGATCATTTTGAATGCGCAGAGTATCATCTGGACCCGTCTGGCAGTGCTTTATATTCATGCCTGGAGCGTGACCATTATTAGCCTTCAAACTCCTCCAATCCGAGCAATAGCCTTAATATCGGAACCGCGAAATGAAAGGAAGGGGTGACCAGCGATGATCAGCCCAGAACCTGAACACCTTTCGACATTGTTCGAGACGGTATAATGTCGGCCAAGCCCGTTTCCGAAGGCAACGTGGAAGGGGTCAGACGAACCTCCGCGTCAGCCATTCTGCAATGTAAGTCCTCCGATAAATTTGCTGCTCGACTAAATAGAAGGAACATGAGGTCACTCGTGATATTCATCGAACACAGCTGGCATGGAGAAGCACATTCGCTGGAAGGTCTAATTTCCAAACCGAGAATAAACGCAGGTTGGTACCTATACATATCGTTCCCGAAGCCCCGTGCTAACAATGTTTCTCTCGGTGTACGGTTCTTCACGATTGTAGGGCTCATCGACGTCGGAATCCGCTCGGTCGACTGAATTAAACTTTCTCTGGGTGTCAGCTGGCGACGCGCGAGACATATGTCCAATTCTATAGATCACCATTGTGGAGATTCAACATCATCACCATGCCCCGCATTGTGAAGTCTCCCGAACAACTTCCACTCTATTCAGACATCTTCCATCTTGGCAGATGTCCTGGGACATATAAATAACTAGAGGGCTTCGTGAACCGATTCTGTGGCACTCACGGAATACCTCTCTGTAGGCCTGCGTACATCGAGAAATGTTCAAGACGTCTTTCGTAACTCTCGCGCTCGTCGCATACGCGGCTGCTCAATCAACTGCTCCTCAGTGGGGTCAGGTAAGTGCTCCCGACTCGACGAATAATATACATTTCTCATCTTTCTGTTTATTTGCGTAGTGTGGCGGTATAGTAAGTCGTATACCTTCTTTTTTTCGCGTCTCCTCATGTTAACATCAACCTTTAGGGGTGGACAGGAGCCACTGCTTGCCCCTCTGGCTGGGCGTGTCAGCAACTTAACCCGTACTACTCGCAATGTCTCCAGGGAGCTGCACCACCCCCACCTCCTGCTACTACTGTAGCACCACCTGCCACTACTGTTGCTCCTCCAGCCACCACCGTTGCACCACCAACTACATCTGCACCATCGGGTGGTTCTCCCGCAGCTGGTGCATGTGGTGCTATAGCTTCCACTGTCCCGAACTACAACAATGCGAAGTTACCTGACCCATTCACCTTCGCTAACGGCTCTACCGTCAAAACCAAGAACGACTGGACATGTCGTCGTGCGGAGATCAGCGCTTTGATTCAGAACTACGAAGCTGGAACTCTCCCTCCCAAACCGCCTGTCGTCACTGCTTCTTTCTCAAAGTCCGGTACCACAGGAACTTTGGCTATCACTGCTGGTCTGAGCACGAGCCAGACGATCAAATTCTCCCCGACGATCACCTTCCCGAGCGGTAATCCGCCGGCTAATGGCTGGCCATTGATCATCGCGTATGAGGGTGGTAGCATTCCTATCCCCGCTGGTGTGAGTCACACGATGCTTGTTACAAAGATGTATCATTGACACGAATTTACACAGGTCGCAAAATTGACGTACAGTAACAGCGACATGGCCCAACAAAATAGCGCTTCTAGCAGAGGACAGGGTCTTTTCTATCAACTCTACGGCAGTACGCACAGTGCTAGTGCTATGACTGCATGGGTGTGGGGTGTCAGCCGTATCATCGATGCTTTGGAGATGACGCCGGCCGCACAGATCAATACCCAAAGGATTGGTGTTACGGGTTGCTCCCGCGATGGAAAGGGCGCGCTCATGGCTGGTGCATTCGAGGAACGTATTGCCTTGACCATCCCTCAGGAGTCCGGCTCTGGAGGCGATGCCTGCTGGAGATTATCGAAGTATGAACTCGACAACGGCAACCAAGTCCAAGACGCAGTCGAAATCGTCGGCGAGAACGTCTGGTTCTCAACCAACTTCAACAACTACGTTCAGAAACTCCCTACCCTCCCCGAAGATCATCATCTCCTCGCTGCTATGGTAGCTCCGCGTCCTATGATCTCGTTCGAGAACACCGATTACTTGTGGCTGAGTCCTATGAGTAGCTTCGGGTGTATGAGCGCCGCGCATACCGTCTGGGAAGGTCTCGGTATCTCCGACTTGCACGGTTTCGCCCAAGTCGGAGGCCACGCTCACTGTGCATGGCCATCCAGTCTTACTCCCCAACTTAACGCTTTTATTAACCGATTCTTACTGGACCAGAGCGCCACCACAAGCGTCTTTACGACCAACAACCAGTTCGGCAAGGTCCAATGGCAAGCTAGCAACTGGATCACTTGGACCACGCCCACTTTGACTTGAGGGCGGTACGTACTGGGG
The DNA here is from genome assembly GCA_038087015.1 of Cerrena zonata. NCBI lineage: Eukaryota > Fungi > Basidiomycota > Agaricomycetes > Polyporales > Cerrenaceae > Cerrena > Cerrena zonata. The sequence goes on from JASBNA010000029.1 coordinate 187,727, forward strand.
AAGGTCTGACTAATAGTGAAGATTGTCTTTACCCTTCCAAGTCCATTTGATACCTAAATATGAATACTATGGTGCCCGTTTCCGTCCTATTTGGTCAAGAATGTGATGAGTTGAACCAGCGTAAAGCGATGTTGGATAATTGAGATCCGAGTGTGTATCATTGTATTTTCATCAGTGACTGAAGCCAAGATTCATGATGATAAAAACTCGGCAAGAGAGAGATATGGTGAACTTGAAGTGGCCACAGTGATCTCGATCATTACCTCTATCCTCATTTGGAAGGTGAATTGGTTCAAGTTGATCGCGTGCATCGAAACCAACGAGAAACCTCTATACTAACTCGTCAAGATATCGCACGAAGTCTCGATACTGTGTATACATAGTAGGACGAAAGTCACGATCGAAACCTTAAATTGACCACAATTGAATAGAGAGCCTGGTACCCCGAGTAGTCACACTATTCCTAAACGCCTTGGAACAACTACTCGCTTCAATGTATCCTTACATACCTCTTACTAACGTCTTGTGGTTCCTTTCTTCTATCACACGTGCTTGATATGACTGGAGAGGATGAAGTTATGGTTATATCTGGAGGATTTATTTTATCATTTCTCATTAAATATACCGTTGAGCTACAATAGGTTCTGAAAAAATTAGAAAAAAAGAGAGACCTACTCAAACCGCAAACAGATAGGTGATCATGAGGAGAGGAAGTGAGGGCAGAAGTAGACGGGCATCTCAAGGTGTAGACAGGAATGCGAACCTATCCCGACCACCGCTTGTTTTGACAAGCCGCGATGTACTGTTAGGTAATGTAACAGAAGTTGGAAAACTATTCGCCGTGTTAGGGTAAGGCTATGGCGGACTCGCAGAGTAGAGTTAGGATAGAAGAACGAGAAGATAAATCATCGTGTCGTTGCTTGGTCGTGTTACGAGTTCTATGTGAAGGCATGCCAGGGAATAGAAGTGCCACGGTGACTGCGATTCAAGGGGCGGCCGGTGATTCGCGCTCAAGGAAGAGCTGTCAAAGAAAATGAAGCTTGAAGAAGTCTTGAAGACCACTGCTCCAGGCCTATAAGTAATTCCGGTTGAGTGGTCTATGGCCGCCGTAGAATTACAGGTGCATCGAGATGACGAGGTAGTAAGTCAGTCAGCGGCTGAAAAGTTGACTCCGTATGGTCAGAGGCCAGAAGGTCGGCTCACAGATATCTTCCAAGAATTAAGCGTCTATGCAAACGGGAGGTACGCCCACCCTTGATGGTCCCTAAAGCCAGTGTCGTGCTCAAACACATCGGCAGTGTTCCACAAACATGTCATGGGCCGTTATCGAGTGATTTACGCGATTTTGAAGTGCAGTTATAGAGACATCAGACCGCCATGACATATAGTGACGCGAACACCTACTAAACCTTGGCAACGAAGCATCTGTCATTTCCTCGCCCCAAGGGGAAAGAAGGCACGGGTCGGAGCTCGATAGGTCCTAATTATGTTAGCTTTGAGGTTTATTTAGTATTGACTTTGAGTCATACGATCTACAACGGAGAGGGGAGGATCCGCCCTGTGCAGGGCATGAAACCAAGGCGTGGCCTGCTGCCCTTGAATAATAGCCGTATGATCTTGCCTGAGTCATGCAATGTCTGAAGTTGGTATTCGTTATCCTCATTGCCGAGTAAATTGATTTCAAAATAACGATACTTACCATATAAGTACTATTCTCTTTGAACAGTCGGAGGTAGTATTCGAATCGCTCGGGATTCGGGCCACCGTGAGTCCACTATTTATACTGGCTCTCTCTGGTTACCAATGAGGATTCGCCCAGTATAAGCACGTCTACACAGAACAAGCTGATCAGCATACTCTCCAAATCCATAAACTATAAGCTCCGCGGACCCTATAACGCCATTACTCATCATAATGCATAACGATCACAAGGAGGCAATCATGTGTATCGTCCGAGGCGGCTTTTATGCTGTTCGAATTCCTCCATATATCCCCAACGATCTTCCCATACGACGGAGCCTTCGATGATCCAGTTACAATTTTCTAGACATCGGGCGTCGGCGACAGGAGTGTCAATACGTATAACCTTACGCATCAGAGACGCTCCTCGTGCAAACTTCGTCGTCGGAAGGCGTTATCCTCAAACTACCTGCAGTAGACATTTCAATCGCCGTTTAGTAGTACTTTGCAAGCATCGTGAAAACTTCATACGGCGATATAGTTTCTACCTCCGTAGTCCCGATCGTCAAAGGGGTCTTGTTACTTGCCCGACGACGGCCTACGATACGTTGCATAGCCTGACCTAAGAAGATGAATAAGAAATTAGCATGAGCACTGTTGAGTATTCGAGGGATAGACAAGCATGATCAGTATCACTCTCTCACCACTTTCTTACTTCCACTTTCAAACCTCCATCGATGTTTCATCCCTGACCACGCTGTCAAAGTTGAGAACAACAATGTCAATTTCTTCTCACCTTACCAACGTGATTTGCTCATGGATCTCGTCAGCAGCGTGTGCTATGGATAGATAATGATATAATTTATCATATATGCTCCCGCAACTGCCGGAGCGCCATTTCTCCCGCCAACTCTCACCTTGATTTATAACATAACACACCACATAGCCTCTGTTTCCTTTTCCAACTTCCCGACTCCACCTCTTTCATCCTGTGGTCGTTCTTCAAAGCACTGGTTCCCCGACACCAGTCACTCACAACTCGCCTACATAAACACCGGGATTACTCCAGTGTCAAGACGCACGCATTCCCTAACACCAGACTACGCACACCGGAGACAAAGCGGACGTTCTCAATGGTCCAACTCGTAAACTACCACGGAATCGCAAAAGACGTGTACGATCTCGCATCGTCAGACGAACCCCTAGCGTCGCTGGTCAGGGAGTCGCTCGATGTAATTGAAGACGCAATAGACTCGTTCGGGTGGGCACTTCACGATCGGTTCTTCACACTTTGAGACGGGATATAACGTTGTCCGCAAGGTAGACAGGAACATGTTGCACTCAGCTTCAACGGAGGCAAGGATTGTGTGTATTTCTTGACTATATGCGTGTTGCAGGGCCACTCACGTCATCCTCTCAGGCACCGTCCTCCTACACCTTTTCGCAGCTGTCCTAGGGCACAGAACGCCCACATCAGAACGCTGCAAACCCGTCAGGGCATTACACATCCCTGTGCCTTCACCATTCACGGACCTCGAATCATTCATAGACGAAGCAGCAGACACCTACAACCTCGATATATTCCATTGCATACCGCCGGAGCTCTCAGTAGAAAGTGTACCGCAACCGACAACTCCAGGGGCTCCGACCATCACTGACGCCAATGGCGATGTACACAAACCTACAAGGGCGAAAGGTGGTGAGGGCATGAGAAGGGCGCTGGAGCTGTACAAGGAGAAGTTCCCAAATATAGAGGCTATCCTCATAGGAACTCGGCGCACAGATCCGCATGGATGTGAGTGTAACCCAGTCTTTATCGTATTCTGGTACTGATGGCTGTCATTGTATATAGCGAAATTGACGTTTAGGAACCCTACGGACTCGGGGTGGCCAGCGTTTGAGCGTATCAACCCGATCATCAACTGGGGGTATGGAGATGTATGGACGTTCCTGCGCAAATTGAACGTGCCCTATTGCAAGCTATACGACGAAGGGTAAGTACTTCCTGTCTGTCTGGTTCCCTGTATGTCAATTCTGACTCCTTGCCCTCAAGATACACATCCCTAGGATCCACATACAACACCTTCCGCAACCCCGCATTACGCATACAACCCTCCCATGAATCCACAGAAGAATACTTCCCCTCTATGCCATCCACTACATCAACATCAGAATCAGACGTACCCAGTTCACCAATAGTCGATCAAATCCTTGTGAACGGCATGTCCTCGTTATCAACAGATGACACCAGCAGCACCATTCCATCAGGCTTGATAATCCTCTCAACAGACTCAGAAGAGATCTGCTGCGATGAAGGGTTCTGCATGAAACGCAAGAGAGTGGTCGAACCCCCGCCGGCGGTGAATGGCAAGGTCAATGGACATGCGAATGGGAATGGTGTGAAAGAGGTTGAGCGGTATAGACCGGCGTACGAGTTGGAAGATGGGAGTTTGGAGAGGGCGGGGAGAGCTTCTAGCGTTGGTACGACGACGAATGCGGTTCCTTCATGACACTACTTGAAAGGACTATTGGGAATGTATTATTGATATCACCTATTGCTCGGCCTTTTTATTCCTCATCCCATCCCATCCAACGCCTCTCCACCCTACCACTTGAGCTACTTAGTTACAACTTGCTCAATCACATTAGACTTTTTGCACATTTTCTAAGTGTGCATTCTGCAACTTACAACTTCTGGCAAAGACGCAAACTCCAAAATTTATAATCCTCGATTTTCATAAAGTGAATTTGTCACCGCCGAGTCGTGTACGGATGAGGTCTAATAGTGAACCAGAACCAGAAAACCCAGAAAAAACAGACCCATAGATTACGCCGAAACCCTATTAAAAAGAGGTCTCGCCTAGTATATACATCTATATTTAATCTTCCATCTATAATCGAGTCCGTATCCTTGAGCCTACGAATAATGCATGATATGATGTAGCGATCCAAAATCCAATGGACATGCGGGAATAATGTAGAGAAATGGGGATAAACTTCGAGTTCAAAGTTCACGTTGGTGTTTACTCGGGTTTACCACCTCGACCAGCTTCGACCTCCTCCAGCGGGACACGTTCGTATTTCCCTGATCCCGTGCTCTGTTTAGGTGCTTGACTTTCGGTGTGTTTGACCCAGGTATAGTATATCGACCCGAAGAGGATAGTGGCGATGGAAGATGCTCGACCGCTGCGCAAATAGCAAATAAAGAGGCGGGGTTATTAGAGATTGGGTGATAATTAGAAAAGGAAACGTACGTGGTGATGACATCATGGAACAACCACATTCCCAGGGCTGAAGCAGCGACTCCGCGCACTGCTGAGGAGACCATGTGTGTAATGGGCGAAGTGACCTTGATCGAGAGGAGACTTGCGATGCTCATGAGGAAACCGAATACACCCTAGACGAAGACGAAGCGGGGTCTTAGACGGGGTATTCAGAACTTAGATACGGACTTGGACTGACCGTGATAGCGGAACCCCAGAGGAAGGTAGATAGAGGGCTCATCTCATCCTTCGCGGCAACGAGATCCCCAAATAGCAAATCAACGACCCTTGGAGCCTCTCCAGCAAGGATGATAACGGGAATTAATGCGACCGAACTGAGCAAGTTGGTGTACCATGATAGGTGGAGCGCGCTCCCCTTGACGACTTCGAGACTCTTCTTGATCACAACAGAGTGGACAGCAGTAATCATGGAACTAGCGACACCAAATGAGACGCCAACAAGGGAGACCTGGGTGCCGTCAAGGAAAACACCAACGAAGAAGCCGAATGTGACGAAGGAGCAGGCTAAGAGGACGGAGAGGGAGGGTCGGGCATGGAGGAAGACGTAGGATGTTAGGACAGTGAAAGGGAGAACCATGCCCCGGGCAACTTGGTAGAAGGAAGCATCGACATAGGCGAGAGTATAGTTGCTGAAGCTGTATATGTGTACACAATTGAGCCAAGGGACACGTCTGAAAGCTTGTGATACGCACCTCAGGCCAATCACGTTCAAGCCAACCATGGGGATCAACCCTTTGCAGACCTGTATGTCAAACTCGAGAGGAAGTTTGAGGAGACCCATTGCATGGGCAGCCAGGAAGAGGAGGACAGCAATGACAAGCTGGCAAAGTAAGAAGAATAACGGGACTTCGGTGGTGTTCAAGACCCATTTGTTCCTATAACATTTATGTCAGCTTGGGGTAGACGTGAGTTCTAAGTGACATACGCCATGACCATCTGACAAGCACTAATTTAGATATATTTCTGTCTAAATAAAGATGTAGAACGTACCGCCAAAGCAGCTACGAGATAGAACAATACTGTTCCTGTCTAAAGCTATCTTAGCGTGAATGCGAATATGGTCACTGGCCTGAAAACATACCACCAGGGCCCGCGAAGGGGCTTTTTGATCATGACCATGCGCCATTTCCGTATATCACCCAAGAGAAAAGAGCGAAAGAGAGTCGTGTGCTGGAGGAGGGGGAGCAAGAAAGACGCAGATTCAGAAATGACCGTTTGCTGTGATCACCCGCTGTCAATGCGCTTGACTAACGCCCACGTGGTTCCCATTCACGACGCGTCGCGCTTTATGGGCGCCAATTAAAGTGCTTTCTTCCTCCTGTTCCACGCGTCGAGCTCAATTTGAAACATAATCTAGTCCCTATTTCAACAAACAAATAGGCATCTTCAAATAAAACAATACATTAATCATTAAAGAAGAAGAACCACCCTCATGTCTGACTCGGAAGGTGACTCACGACGGCCTCCATCACCGCTAGGTGCATTGAACACGGATGACAATGCTTGTAAGTTGAGGCGTTTCTCTAAGCTTAACGTTTCTGGTATTGAAGTATGTTGTAGTCCCAGAAGATACCTTCCGAATATTAGTAGCCACTGATAATCATATTGGGTACAATGAAAGAGACCCAATCCGTGGTCAAGATTCCATCAACACCTTTCGTGAAATATTACAGCTCGCCGTGAAGCATGATGTGAGTTTAGATGACCATGAAATAAGATCAATATACCCTTTGTTGATCCATACAAGAAGTGGCACATCGAGCTAACTATCAAAGTGTTAACTAGGTCGACTTTATTCTACTTGCAGGCGATCTCTTTCACGAGAACAGACCGTCTCGTGATACCCTGTATCAAACCCTGGCACTCCTAAGAGAATACACTCTAGGAGATCGCCCGATTCAAATCGAGCTTCTAAGTGACCCTCAGGAAGGCAAAGCTGCAGGCTTTTCGTACGGCATTCGATCTTTAGATACATTCATTGCACTAATAGTACCACAGATTCCCTGCTGTAAACTACGAAGATCCCAATCTCAACGTCAGTATACCGGTCTTCTCGATTCACGGCAATCACGATGATCCACAAGGAGCAGGTCCAGTAAGCTTTCTTCACGACCCCACAACCCATAAAGCTTGACTAAACGCCTACTCCTTTCGTAGCAAGGTGCCCTATGTGCACTAGACATGCTCTCTGTAAGCGGTCTCATCAACTACATGGGCAAATTCGACCTCCCAATAGACGACGCTGAAGCACAAAATACTGGTATTGCCATCAAGCCCGTTCTCCTACGAAAAGGTAACTCCAAGTTGGCTCTCTACGGAGTCGGCAACGTGAAAGACCAACGCATGCATTTCGAATTACGAAGTAATCGTGTTCGCATGTTTATGCCCAAGGATAAGAATAAATGGTTTAATATCCTTTTGTTACATCAGAATCGGTAAGTTGTGACTCTTTTCTTATTCTGTTGTTGGGACTTCAATCGGATTCGCAGTGTACCTCATGGACCCCAGCAATCTGTCCCAGAAGGCATGTTCGATAATAGCTTGGATCTCGTAATATGGGGCCATGAACACGATTGTCGGATCTCTCCCGAAATTGTTGCTGGAAAACGATACCGAATCTGTCAACCTGGTTCGTCAGTGGCTACATCGTTGGGCGAGGGTGAGTCAATAGAAAAGTACGTACCCCATTTTCCTCTGCAATAAATGTAGATTGCTTATGAAAACGCTATAAAGATGTGTCGCTCTACTTGAAGTCCAGGACAAGGAGTACAGGATGACACCAATTCCACTACGCACAGTTCGACCATTTGTCGTCGATGACGTATGTCTTGAGGTCGCTGCTGAGAAGGAAGGGTTCGACCTTGGTGATAAGATGGCTATCACGAAGTTCTTGAAGAAAAAGGTTGAACAATTGATTGTTCGCGCGAACGAGCAGTGGGATGAGCGTAATGCCAAAGCGGTTGCTGAAGGCGAAACAGAGCTTCCTCGTATGCTTCCCCTCATCCGACTGAAGGTAGGCCCTATTAAACGCCTACACTGCCAATCTCTGAAGTCTTCTCCATCTCTAGGTCGACACAACCGGAGTCAGCGAAATGTCCAACCCAGTTCGATTCGGCCAAGAATTCCAAGGTCGTCTCGCCAACCCTCGCGATGTCCTCGTCTTCCACCGAGCCAAACGTAGTAACAAGAGTGGCGGGAAGGTGACCACAGATGAACCTGAACTGAGTATCGATGATCCTAGTTTGACTACAGCGGAAAAGTTGGCGAGAGTGAGAGTGCATACGCTTGTACATGAGTATTTGGCGGCCCAGGAGATGCAGCTACTTGGAGAGGCTGGGATGTCGGATGCGATTGAGTTGTTTGTGGATAAGGACGACACACATGCGATCGAAAGGTATCTTCTTTGTCTTCAGAATTGGTGTTGACGTGAGTGCTGATTTGGGATTGACCGTAGCCATGTACAGGTCGCTCTGAAAGCTCTCATGAAAGGAGTACAGAAGAAAGGGCGGAGAGTTCGAAGAGGACGACCTGGAGGATATCGTACGTTACCCCTTCCTCATATTACCTTTCACACTATATTTATCCATCACCACTACTTACCACCGCTAGGTTGACAAAGTCCGCGGGGAACACGAACAAGACTATCTCGAACGACAAGGCGAAGGTCCCAAATCCAAGGGCAAGGGCAAAGAAAAAGCCCCCGGAGACCAATCGGACGATTCGATGCTCGAGGAGATCGATATCCGAGCTGCTGCTGCTTCTGACTTTGACGAGGACGATGATCCTCCACCACCTCCGAAGAAGGCGGCAAGAGGCAGAGCTGCTGCTGCACCCAAGAAGGCTCCTGCAAAGGCAAAGGCTCCTGCTAAGACCGCGGCGAAAGGGAGGGGTAAGAAGAAGGTACGAGGATCGATAGGCATCATGACAGTGACAGCGATGATGGTGCTAATTTGGAATGCAGGTCGTCTCGGAAGACGAAGACGAGGATGACGACTTCGAAGAACCTGAAGAGGAAGAGGCACCGAAGAAACGGACTAATCGTGCTGCCGTTCTGAAGTACGTTACTTCAACAATGAGTTTTGATATCCCTGACTCACGACCTTTTCTCCACAGTAAGACGACAGCGGCCAAGAAGGCACCAGCGAAGAAAGCTGCTGCTTCATCGTCTAAGCAAGCTACACTCAGTTTCGCGCCGTCGGGACGCGGTACAAGAGCAGCGGCGACGAGAGCAAAGAAAAAGGTTACAGAGATTGTGAGTGTTCGACGTTCGCCCTTTAGTAAACAGGATGCTGATTCGAAACGTAGACGGAGATTAGCGATGAGGATGATTGATCAACAGAGAAGGTTCTTATATACTTACACTCGCATCTTACTTGAAGATTTCTTGTCGTCTTTACTTGCTGTATTTTGTTGTTACTGTTATCGACATTTCATGTTCTATCACACACACATGATTGGGTTGTAAGCCGAAAACAATAATATTATTGTTGACTATCAATTACATATTATTACATGAGCAGATATAGTACCGTACAAGTCGAACCAAGACACGAAAAAGAAAAAGAAAAAGAAAAAGAAAAAGAAAAAGAAAAAGAAAAAGAAAAAGAAAAAGAAAAAGAAAAAGAAAAAGAAAAAGAAAAAGAAAAAGAAAAAGAAAAGAAAAAAGAAAGGAAATTAGCACCGTTGGTTTCCCCTCCGCGATATCGCGGAGGGTACTCAGCCCAAGGGCCACGACAAGGCCGGTGCAGGACAGCCGGGTTTCCCCAGCTGCCCTCCTTGGGAAAAGAGGAGTACTCACCTTAGCCTTGATCCGACGGCATTGAATCAACCAAGTTCTATGTAAAGATCGTAATGAGAGACGAGTCAGAGTCGCGATGAATGTTGAAAGGAAGAAAGAACTCACCATCATCTAGAGGGAATAGACGAAGTAATATATTTGTGAGAAATTGGAGGCGAATATCTATGAGAGCAACGACGAAGTCAGATTTAGAAGGAAAAGAAAGAGAAGAGAGGACTCACCATTTATTTTGTATCGAAAGGCGATTTTTGCTCTCGTCATCCAAGTCTTGACCCAGTTTAATCGCATTTCATTATATCACTCATCCAAATATCATCGGTCTTGACCTCGACCATTCTTGCGGGAGTGTTCACCTTCAGCCCGAAGGCCCTGCCCATTGCCAATCCTTCGCACTCTCAAACTCTCTCTCCATATTAAATTCGGAACATATAAACCCATTTCTGGTTTGACACCTCGAATCCCACAATCATGACTCCGAAGAGTAAGCAGGGATCTTCGAAACCGACAGCGTCCCGTCAGCGGGTGTCCAGGGTGGCCGGCCGGGAACGAGCACGGCGCACTATCCTGATCGAAGAAGAAAGTCCACTCCGTCAGTCGCCACCCACCGATCCGGATCAGTGGGCTTCCGGGCGACGACGTCGAGAGTGGTTGAGCTGCAGCTCGGGGTTCTGGCGGTGTTGGTTTCCCCTGACCAGCTCTAGCGGTCGAGACCGACTAGAGGGTTCGCGGGTACTGATCCCGAGGACCACGCAAAGGTCCCGCCAGTGGATCCGACGTGTCTGCGCGTGACACGACGGATCCCCTCAGGGAAGCTGTAAGACGTCATCAGCCTAGGGGGAACGAGCAGTTCGTTACATACTGAAGATCGTCTTCGAAAGGGGGGAGGGTCGAGCACCGAGATCGTGATGATCCATGGCACAAGTAGACAGACGAGACGAGCAGCCTCAGGTAGATAAGGCAGAGCATAGAGAAGCTACGAAGCTAAGAAGACCGAGATAAGCAGCAGAGAGAAGTGAGAAGAGGTCAAGGAGGCAAGGACAAACGTAGATCATATTGAAGGCGGAGACAGATTTAGGAGCAACCAGATAGCGGCGAAAACTTGAAGCTCTCACACACAGAGACGAGTTGAAAGGTCAGACAGTTAGTGGCGACATTGTCGGATGAGCGTTGATGGCTCGAAGAGCTGTGAAGAGGCGAGTGGTCAGTGTGGCGTAAAAGGTAACGGACGACTGAGGACGAAGAACGGAAGAGGGAGGGGATGTCAGGAGAGGACTACTCACCAGATATCTTATACGCCACTCGATGCTGATAGCATCACACGCTTACTCACGCAGCCCAGCCTCAGATACTAGTATGTCAAGGACCCAAGGACGGAGGTGTGGCGTACATAAGGAGAGTCAAGTCGAGTAAGTCGCCGAGTGGGGGCAGTGAGTAGGAGATGATGGGGGAAGGAAGACAAGTGGGATGGGCCCTCTTAGCTCGAAGACGGTGGGGTTTATGTACCCTGATAGCTAGCAGGGTTCAAGACAATTCGATCTCCGCAGAGGGCCATGGCCACTGGGACAACTACCGTAAAAGGAAGGACCTGTTCATAGGAAGCCGAATACACACTTGGAGAAGACTTCTACCGCGGCGTCATGAGATGATGGGCCTGGCTATGCCAGCCAAATACGCCCGGCAAGACGGCTCAAGACCCTCAATCCGAAGCGTGAAACGTGGCCCGGTTGAGGACAATGGGAAACGAGGACGACAAGGTCCAAAATTGCCATATATGGTGCGCCTGCGTCCCAATTTGGAAGGTGGCCAGGCGTCGCCAGGGGAATTGACCGAGGGCCATTGCTCTCTTTGTTCTTTCTGAACTATTCCCTTCCGCATGGACCCGATAGTCGTAGCCCTGATGGCGATGAATATCGAAGGGTCACCTCCATTGGGATATTTGGGTACAATATCCTGGGCCATGCACCTCGCAGTCGCCTCGTGTAATCCTAGTTTCATTTCGCTAAGGAAACGTGACCAAAAATGGGTGCATGTATCAATAAACATTGAGAACGTTGGGGTAGGAAGATCAGACACACAGTGTATCCGGATCGCAGATCCTCGGAACAGGGAGTGGCTGTTCGGCGACAATATAGTACTTACATGGGCGATAATAGGCGATAACCTGTGGCGTATTCGTCATGGAAGGAATCCAACAGATCAGCAAAAAAAGAACAAGTCCAAATCAACATGAGCCAGTCTTATCTGGTCTCATGAGGCCGACTACGGAGAAAACGGGACGTACGATGGTTAGAATGGGGGCGCTCACCTCCATCGATAAACAACATCAGAGAAACGAGGTCGTAAATGAGCGGCGGATGTCAGAATACGCCACTCGAAGAATCGAGAAGCAGAAGGCACATCAAATTCCAGACCTCGAAGTAGACAAAACAACCTATATCGTCACCACAGTCCGTATCGCAACATCCGACAGCAAGGAAGAAAATAGTCCCTATACACAAGTGTTCCACTGTCCAAACAAAAATTCACAGGCACCTCTCACATGCCACCCCATTGCTGCTGCCCTGCAAAGCCAGTCGTACCAGGTGGTCCCTGTAACCAACTCGTGAACTGGTTCGGAGCCTGTTGCTGCTGCTGTTGCATCTGCATCGGCTGCTGCATTTGGGGTAGACCCTGCATTCCCATCATCGGAGAAGGCGTCCCACCAAATTGCTGCGTGGGCGTAAAGCTCGGCTGAAATTGGGGCGAGTGACTTTGCATCTGCATGAAAGGGTTCGTATTCGCGGTAGGTTGGAGCATCGTCGGTTGGGGTTGAAACATTTGTGGTTGTTGCTGATAACCCATCCCCGTCATCTGCTGCTGTGGTTGGAATTGTTGCTGCTGAGGCTGGAAGGGCGATGGCTGTTGGTACGACTGGGACGCGAAGTTCGGTTGCTGTTGCTGTTGCATCGACATGCCTGTCATACCACCATACGTCATACTCATACCTGTCGGATTTTGCATCTGGGGCGGTGCTTGCGAAGCAAAGGGGTTCGGACTCGGTGTCTGTTGTCCCGGCATCATTTGATTTTGCCCCATGGCCATATTCGACTGCATGAGAGGCGAAGGATTAAGGCCAGTGTTAAAGTTCGGGCTAATGCCCGTCGCCATTGGAGCCTGTATGTTGAGTCCTGAATTGAGACTCATACTCCTGCCAATTCCGCCAGGAGGAACTCCCGTTGTCTGCATGAACGACGCGGGAAGTGCAGATGCCGGACTGACAGAGAGATTACCGTACGGATTTGTAACGCTGAGTTGGGACGCTGACCCCGGTATTGAATGCGGGGAGCGAAGTTGACGCAGTGGGCGTATTAAGAGATGCTGAAGTATATTGTAACGGAAGTGAAGCATTAGCGGAGGGTGCTTGTAATGATACGAGGTCGTTCCATGTAGCATTATTGGTAGGCACTTGAGGTTGCGAAGCCTGGGGAGTTTGTTGCGTAGGATATTGCCCGACTACAGGAACGGAGACAGACCGAACTGGGGTTCTGACAGCTGCCAGAGCAGGGTTTGTTGGAGCAGGAGCTGCTGCTGGGATGGATGAAGTCGACTGAGTACTGCTTAACGACGCAGGAGTGCTGACAGCGACGGATGACGGCCGCGCTGATGGTTGGGGTGCAGCACTGTCAGGGAGGGCGGCAGAGAGTCTGTTGGTAGCAGACCTAGATGGGCCGAGCTTGGATGCAACCAAGGCTTTCTTGTCGAAGAACGATTTAAATTCGTATTTTGCTGAGGAAATGAACTTGTTTAGATGTAAATGACGGTCTCGGAGAGAAGTACGCACACCGAATGTATTTCTCCAAATCACTATCTCTCTCGGAGTCAATCATGTTTGGTGGAGGGGGATGGCGCAGTTCGTTCGGGTTGTAAATCGCGTTCGACTTGATGTTCCCCATGTCTTTCATTTGCTTCAGATTGGAAGAGGACATCAATAACTTGTCAAGCCAGAGCAAGAGAGAGGATGCCAACTTCGACTTGTTCCCTTGACCACGAGTCCATGGTTAAGCTCTTGCTGAATATTACATTATTGAGTATTTAGAAGACGGCAGTAACGATAGATGATCACTCTTACACTTTCGTAATATGTGTTCCGATCTTTCTATGAATACTAGCGCATGTCATACTAATTCGAGGGCGTTAGGGTGGATCAATGGAATTCGTGGACGAAGCACTGTACCAGATGAAGATTCCAAGACTGTACGAAGCCCATCTTGGATGCTTGGCTTTGCAGTCGGCACAGATATCTGGAGAGCGAGAAGACATCAATACTGCTGCGGCATCCATGGCCATGGCGAGAAGAGCCCTCACCATTTCCCGGCAATGCGGTCAACTCGAGCAACGTCCTCTGATTCCGCTCAGAGGTAATCTTGCTCACATGTGCCATGATGGTCGTAAAGAAAGGTATGGGGCGTTACTAGTATGTTCGTTTTGTAGACAGGATCGCGACGTACTGCAGCGTACTGCTTTCTGACACTGACACTATCGGAGTAACACACGCCGAAGTGTCCGAGGGGTTGTTTCACGATCTTGATCATTGATCGGGACCCGGGAAACCCACTCTGTCGGACATCATGATTTACGAAAGTACTTCGCCTTTACGATCATGTCGACACCGTTATCTAGTGACATTATTTCACAGTTTCTTGCATATGATTTCGTTAATGATGAACAATTCAAGGTGAAGTCTAAACTAATTTGATTTGTGCTCTTGTGCCTTACAACCTATGAATTAGACTGCCTCAAGTACATGGAATCGCCAATTGGAAGGTAAATCCGAGGTCCAGAAACAGGAAATAGAAACTCAAGGTACGGTCTCATTTTTCAACTTGTGAGTACCAATGTTACTGCATAACCATGTACATCAACTAACAGATACGGCCATCTTGACCCTCATAGAAAGTATGGCACGACAGTCAAGTGGGAGGAAGCACTCGCACGTCTCCGAGGCGTTGATCTTCCTATAGAGACCGAATCCCAGGAAGAGGATCCACAGCAATTGAGCATTGCAGACCTACAAGTCATTCTCGAGGGTGGGGATACCAGTCAGATACCAAACAACAAAGCAATCCCCGTTGGCTTGAACGTAAATCACTTTCTCTATATTTTGTCAATTATGGATTGGACCTTAATTGTCATACAGGCGGATGCACCAAGTGCATCTACAGCACCCATAAGGAAGAAACCATGGGAGAAAGAATCGATTGCTACTCAATAGGTGGAACTATCTTATTTTATCACAATAATTGTATTTGTACAAAACATACTACCTCATCATAGCCCAACGATAGTTTGCGAAGGTTTTATAGGCATGTTTTCTCTATTGACATCCCCTTGACACAAGTAACCTCGTCTTATATGACGGAGATTTACATGTCCTTCTAACTTATTTATTTCCTCAGATTCAGTGTCAACGTGTTTTATTTCACATGGAAAGTACATTTAAAAATACAACTCAATGACGAAGGTCATATCCAGCCGCAACTCAATCCCACTCAGCCAAACTCTCATTGGCCGCCTCACCCTCCTTCATAATCAGCTCCCTAATCTTCCCACTTCTCGGTTTCAAATTACAACCGAACGGAATAGGCCTTGAATTAAACCCGTCCGTAAAATTGCTCGGATCGGGGAGGACAAACTCTCCATTGCTATCCACAGGGGGTGAGATATCGAATGCCCAGAGTATACGGGCGACAGTAATGAAGATCGAGTTTCGTGCGAGGTGCATCCCAGGACATACGCGTCGCCCGAAACCGAATGGTAAGTCGAATGGCTGTAGGATGGGGTTGAACAGCGTGGAACCTGGGACGAAACGTTCTGGGATGTATTCTTCGGGATTAGGGAATAGGTCGGGGTCTTGCATGATACCGCTACATAGGTCTCGAGTGAGCAGAGGATTCCGTTTATATATGACGTACTTACTACATGTTGGCGAAAATAGTAGAACCTTTTGGAATGAACCTATAGTTGTCACAGTGAGATTGACCAAGTAACGGGGAGTTAAGAACTGGAACTTACATCCCATTATATTCGTCATCCTCAATAACAGCATGTGGAGTACCTCCAAGTACAGCTACCGGTCTCCATCGCAGAGTTTCGTTAACGATTGCTTGGATATATGGTAAACTCTCTTTGTCGTCGAACTCGGGAAGGCGATCTTGCCCAATCACACGATCCAGTTCAGCTTGTGCTTTTTTGATGACATGTGGATAGTGCAACATTGCAACTACGAAGGTAACATCATCAGAATCCAATGGTGGGTGGTACGAAACAATTCATGAAACTAAGAAATTTACGCATGAACGACGCTAAACTTCCTGCCGTCTACCAAACTTTGAGCATCAGCCTTCAGGTTAATCGAAAACACAACGCCACTTACGGTTTCGATCCCGGCACCAAAAGGAGATGCAACTGTATACGCCACGTCCAACTCGTCAAATCGTACTTTCTCATTTTTGCGCTTATTTTCTGATCCAGGAGCGAAACCTTCGTCGCTGAGAGTTTGAGAGGTGAGACAATCTGGACATTTTCCTTCTGCCATTCGATTTTTGACATCGTCAATCAGGGACGTGTATAATTTGATATCGCGTTGTTTGTATTCTTCGGGTTCGCGACGGAACCATTGCAGGAATCGCTGTTAATTCCATATCACGGTGGGTTCTAAACTGGCTTTAAAGAGAGGAGAATAAGGCATACTGGGAGTTTGAGTAACCACGGCCATGACTCAACAAGGTATTTTCCAGGGATGCTATCAATATCTTAGCCTTGCTCGATGACATGAAAAGTGATGAAATACATACTTGACTCTATAGGGTATGAGTATATCATTGTGGAAACATATACAACGTAGGAAAACCTACCTAGTCAGATCTATAAATTGTTGTTAGCTGAAGAAAATGGGACTGCCAGAGATGAGCCTTACAATCCATTGCAGCAACATTCTCTCTTACGATCCACTCATCCATACTGTGTACTCGCTTCCCGTAAGATAGTGAGACTGCGACACTGGCAGCATACCTGAAGAAAATGGTCATTTCGATGCAAAGACTTCGCACCAGACACGAGATGTACCTCTGGATATTAGCATCCCAGGCTTCAGGATGTAACAGAATATCTCGCAGGGTAGCCTTGCTTTCCAGGGACTGCATATCCTTGTATGTCTCCGCACGACGTGCATGCAACCCGGAGTGAAGGACTTTACGATACTTTCGCCATTCCTCTCCATAGGGTAACATTAGGCCACGTCGATTGTCGGAGAGGATTTCGCCACTTGGTTTGCATGATCAGAACACATTTGGTAAGTAAAGAATGAAGCTTCTTACGCTACGACAAACCGAGGTCGACTAGAGTATATGTCCGAACGTTTGTCGAGAATCTCCCAAGCTGCTCGTGCAGTCCCGAGTACTATTTTTCAATTTACATACAAGTCAATCTTATGTTCCATGAATGAGGGTTAGTTCTCACCTATCACTGGGGTCCTTCCTAGGTGTAACGAAACGACGGGTCCTTGAAACCAACAAATTAACAGGATGCAGCTTTTTCAAAAATAGGTTTCTTACCATACTGTTCGTTCCATTTCTTGAACATACGCCAAGGCTTGATTGATGGAACTTGGTGCTTATTTCCTACAAGTGGAAGACCCCTGGGTCCTGGAGGCATTCGTCGTCTCCTGATGTCTAGAGCACCAGAGCTCCATAGAACCAATATCGAAATCGAAAGAGCTCCTAACAGCAGTTGGTTCCAGGTGGGGATAGACAGGAACTCTCCTGCATTGTGAATGGATACGACCATAGCGATGGTAGTAGGAGAACGTACGCTGCGACGAGTCCTGGGACGATGGTGTTCTTAGCTTACATACCTTGGACTTGTGCCCTTACCGAAGTTATAAACAGATTGTGTGTCCCACGACAGAGGGTCATTGAAAGGAAATGGTATCACGAGAACCGTCATGCTTTGCTCAATTAAGCGACGCTATTGAGAAGGCTGGTATTCCGTTCACAGTCGGGAAAAGGGTTTACGCAATGCAATAAGGAAATTGAGTTAAACGTCCATAGTTGTTGTCCGAAACAATGAAGTAAGCATTGGTGCATGTTCAGATCATCATGGTTGGTAGTGAGTAAGTTGGTCAATTCGAATGTGCCTCCACGACGGAATTGACGGAAATAACCGAAATCACGAAAAAGGAAGCTGTGTTAGTTCTATTCACATGATACACGAAAGATATAAATACGTTTCACAAAAACTTAGTCCTTTATGTTGACCTGTCAACCTATCATATACACGCAACAGAAAAACTACAAGTCATGCTATATATTTTCGACCCTTTTCCTAGTCTCCATACTGATTTCGATGTGCTCCTACAAAGTCCAAGTCAGTTCAGACGTCGAGATCCCATATAAACGCACACTCACAATATTCGTGTCTGGAAGTGTCGAATCGCGGACGAAGATATTATTCCCAAGAACAATATGTTTCGCCATCTTAGTCCTCAACAGTTGTCGAGAGTTCAGACTGTCTCGCCTTCGTTAGAGAAATTAGGAGAGTTTTGTAATGACCACGTACACTCCGAAGAAAGAATTAGCCATGACTAGTTGCAAAACTTCAGAATTTTCCGAAGGCATAGCATACAACTGACTCACCTTTCGCAAATATATTGAGGATCCCTAAGTGTACAGGCTCTAGCCATGAGAGCTGATCCTCCTTTCCCGAGACCTTGACCTGTATGTGACAAGCATATCAGAATTGAGACAGAACGTGTAGAATATATCCTATACCGATATCAACACGGCAATTGAGAGAGATCTGTGTATGCAACATCCGAATCAGTTTTCATCAGAATTATCTGAATAATAACCACCTACGCAAGGATAGCACCTGTATTCACGTAATACATCAGTAGCCAGGTAATGACTCCACGAGTTCTGACAGAAAAACGATAATTGAATTAGCATTCTTTTAGGGTCAATAATCGTTGACGTACCTTTGGTTTGGTGCCCTGCACCGCCTCAAGTAGTATATCATTGCTCCCGTCATAGCAATATCCAGTCCAATCGCTAGACTTGTCGTTGCATCGAATGCCATCTGATAGAGTTATATGAAGCTACATTTCACATAAAGATATGGTAGTAGTGACAGACCTGCAATTTTGAATCATCAATCATTGGTAATGGTCCGTTATTGTCGACAAGATGCCTTATTGCGTTATGTTAGTGACTTTATCCCCGCTGTTTAACGATAATAGTTACATTGCCAATGTCAATCGAATCAACCAAACTACATAACATCAATTAGCTCCGCGCACGACATAGCAATCAAATTAGGCAAACGTACATATGAAGGTAGCGATCCGAGCAACGAATATTAATATCTGACATATCATGGTAAGCCGAGTGAAATTTGCAGTAAAATATCACTGCTCACCATTCCAGCGACGAGGGTGGTGTGCTTGCTAACTAGTAGATTACCAATTACTGAGTGTTAGTGATCTCATCCAACAGAGATTAGTACAAACCCATCCAAATGCGGTAGAGATAGAAGCTGTTGGTTATAGTGTTAGAATGTGTCAAGTTAGATGAATATAGAGGGTACCCGTTGACAAGAATTTCCATTGTGATCTGCTACATCGTTAGCAAATTCCTGTGATATATGTCACTGTAGGTACCTCAAGCGCGTACGTTGCCTTTCAAGGGTTCATTCATATAACGTGAAATAGAAATCTTCTAATAGATACAACCAAATGACATACCGAGGGAGTCCTATAATATCGGACGTCAGCTTGCACCTTATAATATCACGATGGGAGGTTGTATGACTAACCACCATAGATAGGTCCAATAATCGAGGTAGAAAATCATTTGTTGCAAGAAAAAGGCAGTATGTATCGTCTCAAGACCTCTATATCCGGAATCGCAAGTTTAATAAGAGGGGCTTGAGTATTAATGATATAACACACATCACTAGTCCGGCCATCCATGTAGTCCACTTCGGATCCTTCTCTGGCGAGCGGAAGTAGACATAGGCTTGTGCGACAGTAATACCGTAGAACCTATTAGTCGGGAATCGGGATGGAGTCAGCTGAAAGGCTTATGGAATTTGAGAATGTATACTGACATGCATGCGATTGAATAGCACACCATTAGACCATCAAACATGGAATAGGAAAAGGGAGGGTCAGACGCAGAGCTTGAGGACCCTGATGACATAGCTGTGAACGATTTGAAGGATAGAACGTAGATGTCGTACAGGATGGCCGGGCTTGGCTTTTATAGGTCAGACAAGACACATTTTTGACAATATCCTGGTTCCCACTACGGTGTATCAGTATTGTCTGGGTGACGGGTGTGAGCCCAATATCCCCGCTGATAATCAAGATAAACATAACAAACTCGTACTTCCAGGATTCCCTTTAGCAATTGATGGTCGCTTCCATGAATGGTTTCAAATCGCACTATAAGTGAACAGCGAACGAAAGTATCAGGGATTACGGCCACAACGTTGGTCCTTCTCAGCCAATGACATCAGTACCTAATGAATATAGCCCATATTTTTTTTGGAATCATTGCAGGACATACTCTCCCAAGCAAGGTAATTCGTAGGAAAGCACTATACCAACTTCATGATTCTCAAGGTTCATCGGCTATAGGTATAAGATAGCACGTTCAGCGTTGGGAGCACAGCACATCGATCTGTTGACAGAAGGCGGAACGCACTGTATGATCGGGAGTTGTGCGGTGGTCGTGGTAGTGACAAACATCAACTTGATACGAAGGTATCGGATTGAATAGTAGCAGAAGCGGAAGTGGAGCCATCTGTCAAACTTATGTTTCACATTCTGAGAGCTGGAAGTATTTTGGGGTCATTTGTCCTTTCAGGAAGTGATGAGGACACTCAGGATGAGGAGTGTGTGCGACCTGAGATACTTATTCAGGTAATGAAACATCGAAATAACGACGTGTATGATGTTGAAGCCTGACAAGAGGAAGTCTGTTAGTCAATCAGAGCAAGTCAACATTGCAACAAAACAAAAGACTTGTGTATATCTGGTCTCACACAAGTACCGGCAACTCACTTTCCCTTGTGACCGCATCAGTGTCAACATACTATAGATCGTGACTAAAGGTGTCGAAGCCCTTCCGAGGAGGTGCACGCCTGCGACCTGCCAACCATCAGACTGCCATTCGGCCTGGCGCTCTAAAAGGTATTATGTAATGTATAAATGAGAAAGACAAGTAGTTAGATACTAATACTGAGTATATTAATGCCGAGACGCTCACTGACTGACTTCTCTTGCGCCTCCAAGACAACGCGGACCCATTGCATCAATATTCTCAAGTTTGCTTGCTATCACCATCAAGCTACTTCTACAGACTTCAGAAGCCTGAACGGTACGAAACGACCATATACTGTGTACAATTCACAAGCATGCTAACCTTCCTGCATAGTCACAATGTATTCGTCTCCAAACTCTAGCCCCAGGGCCTTTTCTCCGTCTTGCTTGTCGCAAACTGATTCCAACTGGAGTGAAGACGAAGGGCTAGAGATGGTACTTGACGATATTGTACCGATGTCCAGCTCCCCTCCATCTTCGCCAGGCTGTGCTGTCACGCCTCCGACGGTTGGCTCGGACTGTTTCGCGCAAGTCCGCTCGATAACGCATACACCCACGACGGATGCAATATATGCGTCTCAAATCACTTCGGACTCGGATTCCACCAAGGAAATACAGTCTTTTGAACATTCTGACCCTGCATCACCCAATACGACACTGCCTACAGAGCAACAAAATCATAATGCTTACCGCGGAGCTTCCCGGGTCACCTGCTCGACATGTTGTTGACGACGAACCTCAGCACTTTCGATACAGCGATCTGGAAACACCTCGCTCTAGAACTGCTTTTAATGAGCGTATCAGTAGTATCTTGACTCAAATTCTCCGCGAACGACGAGCTAGGGCTTCGCATACCCCGGATTCAGAAATCACTCCTCAACATTCACCGAGCTCTGTGCTTCCGCTTGATACACACATAGACTCTCCTGTTCTCTCAGCTAGTTCCTCCGGCTATGAGGCTTCAGACTCGTCATGCTCTGCTGTTTCTTGTTCGACTATCGTACAATCTCCTGTTCCTCTGTTACATGACTCTGTCGCTGCTGGCCATTCTAGAGAAACTGCCTCTTCTCAAGTCCCTAAGACATCTTCTAAATATCGGAGGACTGAAGGAGTATCAACGTTTCAAACACCCAGCAACTTGAAGATAGATACCGCCATCGCTATTCCAGATGCACCTAAAAAGGTTCAACATACCATTCGAATTGCTCGAGATGCTCACTCAAAAACTGCTCGAACGAGTATGGAAAGTTTGTCTGGCTATGAACCCGGAACCGACGAGGCAAAAGAGACCCAAATTAACGCATATACTCAAGATTCTAGTCATGTCATTCCCAAAGATACGGAACGTCTATCGCCACCGACTAAAAAACGGAGATTCATAGCCTCTAGATCGTCCTCTAAGGTCACTGGCACTTCTAGAACAATTCAAAACACACACCTGGCTCCGGATCGCTTTGCCAACAGATGTGCCAGTCTTCGAAAGGCAGCCTCGCTTGTGTCTGAATCATCTCAGCTCGACGAAACGGTACGACCTCTGCCTTTCAACCATAAATGGGGATCCTAATTTTTCTATAGATCGAAATATCTCCAATAATAGCCAAGATTAACTCTGTCTCTCCTGTTTTTTCGTTATCTCTCGATGCTTCAGATGATGAACTTGCTGTTTCGCCCGTCTCTGTCAAGACGGAACCTGTTACTCCCATGCCCATGAAATCGGCTGCCCCAGTCGTATCCAAAAGTCGTAAACACAGAAGGTTGACACCTTTTCCTGATCCCCTTCCGATCATTGCGCCTCCACCTTACATCAATATCCCTCGTGCCCCTGCCTCTCCTGAAGAAATTGCTGAATCTCGCTTGAAAACTATGATTGAAAGAGAACAAGAAGAGCGCTTCGATGATGGGCTCGACACAAAAGTAGCGAGAGCTATGCTGCAACTTTCTACATCTGCTCAGACTTCGGTGCCTCAAGCTGCTGACCCAAGTGATGACGATATGACTGACGACGAAAAGCAGCTCTGGAAAGACTTGTCAGACCGCGAAGATGAGGCCATACAAGATTCGACGCCCCATAAAATTCCTACCCATGGCTCTAACAATGAGGACGAGGACGAAGACGAGGGCGATCTCCCGTATATGTGCATCGAAGATGAGTTCCGGCAAGAAATCGTTGAATGGCTACTTGACGTATGTATGCTGTTGTACTTCTGTTCTTTTACAACTAAGCATTCCGCATGTAGACTATCCCACCATCCATCCCTGCCAAACCCCAGTTGTGTCGCGAATTACGCGCCGAACTCACTCAGTGTATCGATACGAGGTGGCATGCTGTGCAACTCTTCATACGATACTTCATTCGCATTGGCACTTCCCCTCCCTGCTCCCCTATGCATTTGCGCGAAGGAACAACGAAGAACGGCCAGATTATCAATACTAATGATGAAAGCGCATACTTCGTATGGGATATCGCTACTGCCTGCATCGCACTTGCGGTAAAGGTATACCCCTGTCTCGGTGCTCGTATATCATATTCGTACTAATAATGTTTTCTAAGTTCCATCGCGATGTTCTGTCCCCGTTAGTCCCTGTATTCGCAGATGAGTTTCTTCTCATGGCCCGTCATTCTATGACTTACGATGACTTTGAGGTACAGTATATTTGGATCGTTACATATTCGTCTTTGCCGATCTTGATGCCTTTCATTAGACCGCCCAACGTCATGTCCTATCAACATTCGACTTCTGCATCGGTAGTCTTACCCCTGGGGCATATATGGAAGAACTATGGAATGCACTACCATCCCTTCGCATACTTCTAGATACCAAACCTCTGTGGGAGACGGCCAAGAAGCTAGCTTGGGAGATGCTTTCTGATGCTCTCTTCGGTACATATCACCATGATCTGCCAATGTGTCATACTAATCTCACACAGATATTGACCATGTACGGTACCGTACCTCAACACTTACTGCATGCGCCCTTGTTCGTGGCATTTCCGAAACATTGATCATTCAGAAGAAAGAACAATCGAAGACCGCCCGGTTCGATAAGGTAACCAAGGTTAGACGTGATGCGAAGTGTACCTGTGCGAAGATCAACAGGTCGATCTCAAGAGTTGTACACCCCGTGGAACTCGACATCATGGATATTCTCAAGATTAACGAGGTATGGAAAATTCTTTTAGGTATCAGCTGGCAATACTTATCCCAGAGTAGGAGGATTGGATGGCTTGTAAGGAATGGCTAATTTTGTTAGACGTGTGAAGAAATGTCGGGATCCAGAAGTGGGTGATAAAAGTATGATATCGCAAGTGGACTGTATGTATTGTAGCGCGTCTTGGTGGAATACACGAGCTATATCAAAGTACGCAAATCACCGTGTGTCCTCTCGAGCTGTACCCTCTGCCAGGGCTGTTCCTGAGACTAGGAACTCGTGCAGCTCCTTCTCCAGTTTCTCTATTGCCACTCTTGCCACGAGCAATTGGCTACTGAGGATTTCGTTTTGCATGTGAAGCGACTTGGTCGCATCTGCATCATTTTCAAAGGAACTTGGATTAGCAAGACCCAGCAGGCACAAATTCCTCTTGGTATGGAATTCTTCTACGCGAGACGGCGCGTCTTGAAGAGTGGCTATCGGAGCCAACTCAACCTTCTTGCTCAGGTTGTCCACTTCGATGAAATAGATCCGGTAAGCTCCGTTTTCTGTCCCTATTCGATAAAGAAGCTTCGTCGAGAGGTATGGATGTGTAGTCGGTCGAAATACATCGTTGCATAGGTGTGAATGACCCGTCCTCCTTTCTATTTTAGTCACAAATTCAATGTCAGTAGTGTTTCAGAAAAAACCAGTTACGACTCGAGCGCAAATCAAAGACGCGATCACGTGACCGCTACGTCATTTAAACTCCGCCGGGGAATGTCAAACAAATGTCAAAAATCTTCAATGCAAACTTGAACGTTGAACATCGAGCTCACATTTGGAAACAATAAAGCTCAACCTCTACATGCATAGAGGAAGAAATTGTCTCACATAGTAAGTGTTGTCCATGACAGTACGCAGGAGAATATAATAGCACACTCAAGCCTGTAAAGCGCAATCACCATTCTGTGCTGAAGATTCTTGTAAAACATATCTACACCGCACAGGCGAGCTTGTGCCACGCGATGTAAGTAGCACGTTAAAGACATTCTTACGCATCTTCCAAGATATATCGTTAATGACTAAAATATGTTAGTCTACGCCGCTTGAGCTCAGTCTATGTCTCTTTGCTGTCAAGCTTGTTTGTAAACTGTCTTGGCTTTCACCGTCGAGTTTAATGCTTAGAGCCCTTATCTATCCCGTGAGATTGATGGAAGTTGTTCTATGTAGGGTTGTCTCACGCCCCGGACACTGAATACAGGTCATAAACGTAACTATTACATCAGCATATGATAAAATAATATCTTAGATCCAACACAGATGGCGGCCGCAGTCCATTCCAGATTCCATTCACATGTCCAAGTGAGGACCTTGCTTCTGACCAACACCTAATATGCCTGCCAATGATCTGTATCTTGGCTACCCAGAGCCAACCGAGGCACCTACTACAAGCGAGGAGGCAGCAACATATCGAGCTGTGCCAACGAACAACCCTACGTTGGCTGGGTTTCCTTTAGCAGTCCTTTCGAAAGTGTAAGTATTTACTATAATACAAAGTTCAAGACGTTAACTGGCTATCATAACTTGGTCTTATAGGGTTGCACATGTAGGCCCCCTGGCCGACTTATTATGGGTCAACTCAGGTTTCCGTGTCTTGCGTCGTTTACATGCCGCAGACGCATACCAGACTCGTTTCGAACCTCTTGTTGTTCCTCGCTTCCCCGAACCAGCCAGTGACAACGCCTCTCTATTCTCTGAGGAGAAGGACACAACGTTCTATACGTCTGCTGATTACGTCGCCGCTTATGTAGCTGGCCAAACTACACCTACTGATGTTGCGCAGTACTTGCTTAAACTCATTCAGGATCCTATACACAAATTAGCTTTCGTTGAGACTAGAGAGGATCTCACGCTAGAGGCTGCGAAGGCGTCTACAACTAGGTATGCCCATGGAATGCCCAAAGGACCTCTTGACGGTGTACCTTTCTTCGTGAAAGATGAAGCGGACGTTCATGGATACAAGACAACTTATGGCTCTGCAAAAGTGCACAATAATGGTGAAGGAGAGACGGCCTGGGCTGTCAAGAGACTTGAACAAGCTGGTGCTATTCTCATTGGGAAGGCGAATATGCATGAACTGGGCACTGGTAATATATACAACCTCTCTTCAACATTATTCTATCCCTGACATCTGCGATAGATACCACGAACAATAACCCGGTAAAGGGAACTCCTAGAAACCCGTATAATAAGGGATACTATACGGGAGGCTCTTCGGGCGGGTCGGCCTACGCAGTTGGATCAGGACTAGTGCCGTTTGCCGTAGGAGCAGATGGTGGTGGGTCCATCAGGTAAGTAATGATTGGTTCTTGACCATGGCATTCGTAATTTGTATTTTCACCTGAAGGATTCCGTCGTCGTATTGTGGTGTGTACGGAATCAAACCCTCTCATGGCCGTATCTCAGCTCGACCAAGCGTCAGTGTAACACCAGGCGTACGTCCTATCTCCAGACGATAAGAAATCCCGTTACTTACTTGCCATTTAATGAACAGAACGGCGTGATTGGACCTATTGCTTCATCTCTCGAGGACCTTGCCTTGGTGTACAGAGTTATGTCAGAACCGGACCCTCAGGACCCGTCCTCCTCTGCATTCCCTTTACCACGTGCATCATTGACACCTATCTCAGCCCCTCCGACTAAGCGAATAGGTATATACCGGCCTTGGTTTAACGATGCACCGCAAGCAATTACTTCATTTTGTAACAGCGCCGTTGAAAGGCTGGTTGCTACCGAAGGTTATGAGCTAGTTGAACTCCCAGCTATTCCGTATCTTAACGAAGCCAGAGTGGCCCATGCCCTGTCCATCATAACCGAAATCGCCACTTTTGCTAACGGCGACTTCTCTTCCTATAATGCAGCAAACCAAATTATTCTTTCTGTCGCATCCAGAACCCCGGCTCTAGATTTCAACTATGCAAACAAAGTGCGGAACATGTTCATGTCGCACTTTGCTTCAATTTGGCAGAAATACCCCGGGATGATTCTCGTCACTCCCACCTCGCCTATGCCTGGCGTGAAGATTCAAGAAAGTCATATTTCGGTTGGTGTCAGCGACACAAATAGCAGCGTGCAATGCATGCGATACGTGTTCTTGGCGAACTTCATCGGGGCACCTAGTCTGTCTGCTCCAGTTGGATATTTGGAGAACAATATACCTGTTGGCTTGATGGGCCTTGCCGAATGGGGAAAAGAGGAGGACCTGTTCGGTTGGGGTAAGGATGTCGCTGGAGGATTGGCGACAGGTCCAGGTAGGCAAAAGGGCGAGATATGGGTGGATGTCTTAGGCGGAGTTGGTGCCACTAAAACGAAGTGATATTTCTGTTTCGGCACTTTGTTGATTTATTTGTCTGCGTATTGTGCTCAATCTATTCTTGTCCTCAAGGAAACATGAATTTGCTTTCGCAAAAGACTTACGATCTCAAACTCCAACATTCCGACCCATTTAGGTTGTTTATCTATTATCAGATGTAAGGCCCCATTCCCCTCGTGATATACGACACGTTCCGATGAGCCACCACTCATGTCATCGATACAATCGTGCATGATTATGTCCTTACTTAATATCCTAATCTTAACCTCATCCTGCAGTACCCAGTTTGTACTGACTAATTGGCTTGAAAACGACTCAGCTAGGTCGTGTAAGTGTTGTTGCCTAGATCGTTCCACCGAGTGAATGATAGTTCAGTGGCCTTGGGAAGGAATATTTCAACAGTACATTCCCTTGCTTTGACGTAGCTTAAGGAGCGTTAGCAAATTTTATGATTATAGTAGTATCCCGGTGATTGGATGTGGTAGCCGAGAAATACTACACCTTCTAGTTTTAGCCGAAAGTGAAAGCGTATCTTGATCTACGCGAGTACGGATCTGTCTCATCGTGAATCTCAACGATGAACGTCTTGGTTTATGCCGGTCCTGAGGTCATCCAAACCTCTCTTGCTCGCTCTATTTCAATTCTCAAATCGCTTCTCGTACCAAACTATACTGTCCAGGCTATCACTGCACAATCACTGTCGTCACATCCATGGCCGTCTACCGGTGCATTACTCGTGATACCGGCATGTAACCAGAAACTTTCATTCTCTAGTACAACCTCCAACACGATCAAATCTTTTGTCGAACACGGTGGTGCACTTCTTGGGCTTCGTGCGGGGGTCAGATCTAGTGTTTTGGAAACGGGCCTAAAATTTCAAGATGCTGTTTCAGGAGCTCATCTCACCTGCTACTTTTATGACGGTGATTTGAGTGGTCCCAAAACAATTTCAGTGACATGTTCTCAAGGAGAGCTTTCAGGGACAGCCGAAGATGTTCCTCTGGAAATTGATGCTGTGGAAAGTTCTTCCTTGCAAGTGTTAGCGCGACACTCCGAGGGATCCAAGCCGGCTGCGATTGTATTCAGAAGTGGCATGGGACACGTTTCGCTCTGGAGTATTCCTCTCGAAACCTCGATGTCATCCGAGAATGCGGGGGATGACGATAGCACAGAGAACAAGCAGAAAAGCTTGTTCTGTGACACCCTCCGTCTTTTAGGATTACAACTACCATCAGACTCGAGTTCTGCTCCTCCACAGCCCCTCCCATTGATTCTGACCGGATCGCCGTCGCGGACAGATATTGTTCAACAGATCCTTTCTTCGATCTCGTTGCAGATTCCGGGTACCCTTGTTGATGAGAATAACACCTTTGAATTTGTTGACGCTCAGCCCGGCCTCGAAATGCTCCGTCAAGCACGGTCTCAATCGTGGCATTCTGTCGCAATACCCGTAATAGCATTTTCAAATGGATGCCTTCCCCAACCATCCGACACACCCCTTTTCAACTTAGAACAGTACTACTCCACGCTCTCCGCCGTCAGACAGGAGAAAACTTGCCCTTCCGAGCCCTCGCCATGGGGTATTGGCGAGGTGCTTCAATATGGCGAAGTGGTCACAAGCACGCAAACTATGCTTGACAAGTGTGTTGATTATCATTTATTCTCTATCAACGGAGAACCTGATATTCGATAGGAACCCTCGACTTCTCTCTGATCTTCCAGTCCCTTTCCTATCACTCGCCTCACATCAAGTTGCCGGTCGCGGACGAGGAGGGAATACATGGGTATCCCCTGCTGGCTGTCTCCAGTATTCGCTGCTACTTCGTGTACCACTGAGCCAAATACCTGCGTCGAAGTTGGTGTTTGTGCAATATCTTTTTGCATTGGCAGTTGTAGAGGCATGTCGGCATGAAAATGTGCTTGGCAGGGTAGGAGAGGCTGTGAAACTCAAATGGCCCAATGATGTGTACATTGTTGAAGGAGAAGAGAAGCGGAAGATTGGAGGTATCTTGGTGAATACTAGCTTCACCGGTGGGATGGTTTCAATCGTTATTGGTAGGACGTCACGCAGTCAGATTTGTACCGCCCGTGCTGATAGTGATTGTGATGTATTTAGGTGCTGGGTTGAACGTCCTGAATGGACCGCCGATAGCTTCATTGTCTCACCTTCTTTCGCCAGAAGCTCAGGCAAGATTGAGTTTGGAGAAGACGGCAGCTACAATTATGGCTACCTTTGAGCCAATGTGGAATACCTTCGTATTAGAGCGAGGGTCCTTCCGTCCGTTCATAGATCAATATCTTGATAGATGGCTCCACTCGTATGTCCTCTTCCACTTCTAATTTCACTCCATTACACTGATTCATCCACCTCTTTGTTAGTGACCAACTTGTCACTGTCACAACTACGACACCTCATCGACGAGTAAGAATCAGTGGAATCACCTTAGACCATGGCTTGCTGCGAACTGTACCGGAACGAGAGGCGTGGATATCTCGGGCAAGCGGACAGGACGATTTCATTGATCTACAGCCAGATGGAAATACGTTTGATCTCATGTCCGGGTTAATTATGACCAAGAAATAAACTCTTGCTGGTATCGGCTATAGTCTTATCTTAACGACTCGGACGATACTTCAAGGAAATTGACGAGCAGCGTAAAAATTGGTATGGGTATTTCTTCTGTCGTTGCGAGAAGCTTACACATTATAGTGTCGATGTGGTTGTTAAGATGTCACGCTTTGATGCAGGGTCGTTCATAGATGATTTATATTTATACATCGTTTCTGTAAGGTCTAACTATCACTAGTTCACTACAGCAATACATCTCATTAACCTTTCCGATGTGATCGCGGCAACTATGTCTACCCACTTCGTGATAGGTGCTGTGCGCATGCATTCTCTACCTATAAAGGATGTAGATGAATCATTACATTCTTCCTACCATTGACCACCAGCTCAAACATAATGTCTTTTGAGGTCCTTTCTAGCGATAACTTTTACAAATGTTTTGCTATCAGCGGTATGTCAGTATATATGCTGATAGACCTCTTCCTGGCTAATGCTTGTTTATCTACAGTTTCTACGGAATCGACATCTGCGTCCGTGTCGTCCCGCGCTTCCTTCTAATTCTAAGAATCGACTTCAAGTGCGACTACAACAGTCGATCCGACGGAGTCGGCAACACTACTCCTCTCATCATCATCCTGAGGATCGTTTTCCTTCTTTCCAGTTGACGAAGTAGACACTATTGGATCGTCGATCGCTTGCACGACCTCTCCATGTCGTTATGAAGCATCGGTGATAGAGGCAGAGATCGCAAAGAAGCGATCTTCGACCTCCCGCACCCATCGATTGAATTATAGGCTGAAGTGGGTGGGTCAAGCTTCTTTGTCCGCTGTGTTAGGGACGTGATTTGGGGACGTTAGTAGCAAAACTGTCTTTTCTGGATGTAGTGCTTATACCCTGACATGCATGACTCTTCGATACATGATT
The DNA here is from genome assembly GCA_038087015.1 of Cerrena zonata. Classification (NCBI taxonomy): domain Eukaryota; kingdom Fungi; phylum Basidiomycota; class Agaricomycetes; order Polyporales; family Cerrenaceae; genus Cerrena; species Cerrena zonata. The sequence continues at coordinate 218,626 of JASBNA010000029.1, forward strand.
GTGCGCTATAGACGGTTTCGTAAGTGTGGGTGAGATAAGAGGAAGCGGGACGGAGCCAGGTGTGGTAGCTCCTGTACATAATCGGCGTGCCGATGCATCAGGGGTTCGTCGGACCTGACTGTCAAGTTCTTCTTCGGACACAGTAAGTCCCCTACCTCCAGGCTGTGAGTACCATCATGCTCCCATACCTTGAGAGAAGAATCTTCTGGCACGGTCCGAGTGTATATAATGCCTACAATGAACGTTGACATCGGTACACGATCGGGGTGCACATTGAAAAGAGCTGCATGAAAATACATCAACACATACTCGTTTTAATTTTTTGGCTGTATGTCCTCGATGCATTTGCTTTCCACCAGAATGCCACGCAGCCAGCCATATGAAGGCATCTCCAATCTGACCAAGGGAAAGGAGCAGGAGGGAATGAGTATCTGGGGAAAGCATACGGCGAAGGGATGGCAGACAGTTAGCCTTCTGAGTTATTTTAACACATGATTTTCAATATGAGAGGGACTAGTTTATACCGTACCCTATGGAAAGATGAAAGTACCCGCTGCCTGAGGCTTGGCGGGATAACTCATTTGCCCATTTTGAGGATAGATCTAGGATCCACTCACACTTGAGAAGAATGGGTGAGTGGGCAGTGTTGCACGAGCATCGGGGGAAATGGAGAATACACGTAGAGTGGAGTGCCATGTGGTAAGACAGCGAAATAGTTTCCAGGCGTGCTATTGACTGGATTCATTGTGCTACTTGAAACTGCGAAGAGAAGGTCAAGAAATATCATTTCAAGGGGGAATAGATAGATTAAAAGAATACTCACATCAAGCCGGCTCATTCTCTGATAATGAAAGGCAAAAAAATCAGCAATTCGTCGGAAAAAGGACTGTCTAAGAGACATACAAAATGGCTTGACCAGGTCAAGTGAACAAGTCCCAAATGCGAAGTTCACCGATCACAAGCCGATCATGGTGATCGTATAATGATTGACAAGTTTTAAAGGGAAGTCATACAAGCACAGCGTAATACATACCAAGTTTCGGAATTGCTCACTCATGTCCAGAGTATGTTGTGGAGGAACTTCACAACAAAAGCAACAATTCTTCCTGAAACATGGTATATAGGGTACTTTAAGTACCGGGCCAGAATGTGTGATTCGGAAGAGTCTGAACTGTTAATATATCTAGGAGCGGGATCATGTGAGTGAAGCATATTTGTATAAACAGCCAGAGGTAGGAAGAGTAAGGAAACCAAACTCAGAGGTTCATAAGACAGACAGCAGTGGTCCGTTGGTATATACAGCGACTCGGAGAGTGAATATTATGCGAACGAGAAGATACGCGTGAATATATTAGGGACAGCGCTGCAGTTCAAAACGGGCTGTATCGTGAGGATCATCCACAAGTAAGACATGCGCGTTGAACGTCTGAAAACTGGATTCCACGCTAGCGCTTATATTCATTTTCCTTACAGCGCCAAAACATTAGTGGGCTGCTTTTCTATGACGTACAGTAACCCAGTGGCGTGGCAATCGTCGCACTCGCCGGCTAAGACACCCGCATTATGGGACTCCTTCTCCAAAGACATATTTACTTGTTGGCTGCCTGGAGCCCTGCCCCGGAAAGCCTCCCATTCATATCTCCCTCACTCTCCGTCACTATCTACGAGTACTCGTGCCTAAACATCGCTTCGCCCTCACAAAACTGCTCCTTTCCGATCATAACCTGGCGCTTGAAAGAGGTCGTTGGAACGAGAGGGACCGGGAGCCTATACCTCGCCACCTTCGCCTATGTCGTTTTTGTCAGTCCCAGGTGGAATCCCCGGAGCACGCGTTACTTGAGTGTGAGGCATCATGGGAGCTGGTAAATACTAGAATTGAATTTCTCCATATGATGTTTTATCTGGCCCCAACCCTTCGGGGGAGGACAGTTGTCTCTAGCATTACGAAGCTTCAGGAAATTGTAGCAAACAGAGCAGTCACTCCGCTTCTCGCACGATTCGCTTACCATATTCTCCGCATCTATGAAAGTGTCCCAATGTATACTCCTCCGTGAATTCATATATAAATACATCTTTGATCTTCGTGGCTGCGTCTGTGGTGTAGGATCGAGTCATACGAGCATAAGTACTTGCTGTGATGAGATCGGAAGCACCGGAGTTCGTGGTTGCCCTGTATGGTACATGACCCTTGCAAGTATGTAGTACAGGAAACCGGCGTTTCTTTTTAGGGACCTAGTCCGGAATATACCTACCTACCTACCTACCCTTAACTGTGTATTCGATACACCTCTTATCAGCTTTGGAACAATACTCTACCCTGCCATTGTGCAGGAGAAAGATTGCCCTTCCGAACCCATGCCACTTGGGGCATTGGCGAGGCCGCCCTTCAATATAGCGAGGGGGCACTGACACGCGAACCACGCTTGACAGGTAGATTGATTATTATCTTTTCTTCATCAACGAAGAACCTGATATTCGATAGAATCCTTCGACTTCCCTATGATCTTCCAGTCCCTTTCCTGTCACTCGCCTCACATCAAGTTACCGGTCGTGGACGAGAAGGGAGCACATGGGTATTCCCAGCCAGCTGTCTCCAATATTCGCTGCTCCTTCGTGTCCCTTTGCGCTGGCAGTGGTGAAGGTGTGTCGGCATGAGAATATGGAGGAGAGGCTGTGAAACTCAAATGACCCAATGATGTGTACATTGCTGAGGGAGAAGACAAGCGGAAGATTGGGGTATCCTGGTGAATACTAGTTTTACTGGTGGAATGTTCTCTATCGTCATCATAATCTTGAATTCGTAACGCCGTGTTGATCATGATTCTGATGCATACATGCTCTAAATAGATCACCAATAGCTTCATTGGCTCAATTTCTCTCACCGAAAGCTTATTCAAGATTGAGTTTGGAGAATACAGCGGCCACAATTATGTCTACCTTCGGGCCAGTGTAAAACACCTTTGTATCAGAGCGAAAGTCCTTCCGTCCCTTCATAGACCAATATCTTGCTCCACTTGTATGCCCTCTTCCACTTCTAATACCACACTATTATACCGATGCATCTTTCTCTTCGTCAGTGGCCAACTTGCTAGTATCACGAGTACGACACCTCATCGATGAGTCCGTATCAATTGAATTACCTTAGACTATGGCCTGCTGCGAACTGTACCGGAGCGAGACACGTGGATATGTCGGGCGAGTGGATAGGATGGATTCATTGATTCGCAACCTGATAGAAATATGTTTGATCTCATGTCAGTGTTGATTATGACCAAGAAATAAACCCTGCTGGGACTCTCTCTAGTATCAATTATAGATCATAATGTGATTCTTCCGAATCATATTCTATGTCAACGACGATACTTCAAAGAAATAAGCAGGGACAGTCAAAATAACTAAGACCCTTTTCAATCATTGCGAGAAGCTTACGCTGTCAGCGTAGCTGTTTATATATCATCCGATGATGCAGGGTCTTCAGCCATCTTAGATGTGATCACGGCAACTATGTCTACAAGGTTCGTGAACGATGATAGGCTCTGCGGGCTTGCAGTCTCTAGCTATAAAGGATGCAAATTAATCATAACATTCTCTCTAGTATTGCCCATCAACTCAAAACATAATGTCATTCAATGCTCTCCTTGTGAACGGCTTTTTCAAATGTTTCGCTATCAGTGGCATGTCAGTAAATATGCTTGGACTTGTAGATCTTTGTCTGGCTAATTCTTACTTATTTACAGCTTCTACGGAATCACTGTCGCACAAGCATACCACTATTTTCGATCATCGGGAGAAGATGCAAGATGGATAAAATGGCTGGCTGGCGTTGTCATGTACGCAATATCTTTCTGCTCAGGATGACCTTCCATGTAAAGCAAATGGTGGAATAGGTTCCTTGAAACTGCGCATATGGTGGTTTATATCGAACAAATTGACCACTACTTGGGCCCGGCTATCGCTAGTACATTCTGGTCAGTTTCATGTCTTTCACATTCGTTTACCTCGCATCTGACCCTCTCATAGGACCATACCGGTACGTTCATTGATTGGTATGAAAACGTGTATGCTCATTTTGCTATCACATCTCACTTTAGACTACATATGCACTCGAGGTATTCTACTTAGTACCAATAGAATCCTGTCATTTTTGCTAATGATCGAACAGATTGCGATTGAGATTCTGGTGAACGGGTAATATCCGTTATATATATGTCTTGTATTCATTTCACCCTGCTGATCTCTCTCACAGATTCTATATCTATAGAATTTGGATGCGTCAGTGTTGTCTATCTATCTTCATCATAATCATTCTGACTCGGATCGATAGTGAGCAAGAACATTACTCTGGTCATCGGAATAGTTTGTCATCATTACTCTTCATCATAATCAAGACTCACCCCACCACAAAATTAGGTTTCGATCTTTATTGCACGCATCGTGACTTTTTTGCGTACGTAAATCATTTTCTCAATAGCAGAAGAAAATCAGCAGCTAATCTTCATTAGTTTGGCTGGTCGGAGTGCTCATATCAGAACTTCATAACACAATCGAAGCTGCTCGATTTATCAAAGTATGGATTCGCTACTAAGATCGTCGCTAGATATTGATTTTCAATTTTCAGGTTGGGTTTATTGCCACCACAAGCTTAGCCATTGTACTAGATACCATAACAGCTACGACAATGGTGTTGTATCTGAGGCAGAGCAATGCAAAGCTTAGAAGGTTCGTGTATTGCTTCTTATACTACTAGAATATCATACAGCTCTCAATCAGATCTCAGGAAGTCATCACCTGGTTATTGGTGTATTATGTGAACACAGGGGCAATCCTCGCGTAGGTTTAGAGTTTTTACTTTGACTCAACCACGAATCAAGCTTACACTTATGTCCTCAGATCGCTTTCGACCGCCATATTAGTGACGGGATGCATAGTATGGATTGTTACCTTCCGCACTTATTCTCTTACCTTACCAGACTCCTCTAGACCCTCTTCAAATTTGTTAACTTTGATTCTCAGCTTGAGGATGCTTACGAATCAGTTGGGGAAGCATTTTTGTATGCAGGTCTTTGGAATATTTTTGCAAAAGGTATGTCTATATAGTACCTCCCATTTGAAAGTCATCAATTCAACCTACATCGTGCGACAGTGCTGGCCAATTCCTTCTTCGCCGTGTACGCGATATTCATCTTACGTACGCTGTTAGCTCTGACGTTAATTGGCAGCTTAAACTCTCGGCATATGCTGAGAGTCAAAATGAACAAACCGGTTGTTATTGACACCAATGCGTTCGTTGGAGCCCAGGTGCTACCGGGCTGTGACTCTGAAGTTAGTGCGGTACGTACTGCTCAGTATTGCTTGGTGTTTGCTCGCTGACTCGACCCAATAGATCCGCTTCAAAATTGACGCGGAAGCCATTGAATCAACTGAGCAAGTGTAGTGTAACAAATTACGCTATTTGTATTTATCTTTATCTCTTCCCGCGAACTATTGGAACAGAATTCCTCGAAGATGTCTACTTCAAACAATATTTTTCATGAAGTGGAAACTAACCATTATTCTTCGTATTTACACTAACATCCGTAACATCCTTCGTTTTCTGCTTAGGATCCGTTCTAAGGGCAACTATAACAGTCGACCCCACGAATCCGTCAATGCACCCTTTTGACGGTGATCATTTCTTTGTTTCCAATAGACGACCTAGTTTCTATTGAACAGTCCCCTCCCACCGCTTCATGACCTTGAGAGACATCGGTGGCCAGGGCGGAGATCGAAGATAATGATCTTTGACCTCCAGTACCTATACTACACCTCTATCTCTTACCCCGTATTCCCTAACGCGAGAGATGAGACGAACGGCTACGAAGCTCCCAATTACCGTCGTAGTCAGGAAGACAGAGACGAGGGAGAGGATAATGAGGGCCATGATAACTACTGAGCCTATAAAGCCAGGGTATCAGATTCATATTTGTACCGTAAATTAGGACCTGCAAAAATAGAACACCGACCGAATGCGGCGATTGCGGCTGTTGCAGAGACGACAAGAGCTCCAGCAAGAACAAAGAAAAGGCATGAGCCTAGTACGATGAGAGAGAATCCTCTGTAGCAGACGTGAACTAGAATCGGTAAACGGAATATAAGATCGAATCGTATGGCTGCTATGGCAGGCGTCATGACATTGAGGGAAAAGGCTCATCAGTGTCTTGTGTACTTACATGATGACAATGACTGGTAAGAAACTCATCATGACGTAGAGAGAAACGTCTGCTCAATGATACGAGAAAAGTCATTTGAAGACATATAGTTGAGGATTAATATTAAAGCTTAAAGATAAAGGACTCACAGCCTGAGAATGCACAGGTTCCTCTTGAAACGATCGAACAGAGCGTTCCTCAGGCAGGATCCCCGTCTATTCCCTAAGAGGTTATATCCCGCCTGCGGACGGATGTGGTCGTTTTGGACCCCTTATGTTGTAGTCTCTTGAGGACGGATTGGTCGAAATTTTGGCCGACGTTGTATCCTCCGGCCCGATGAAAATGCCTTATGCGCACGGAGCTTATATCCTTCCAGAGGACGGATCAACAGCGGATGGATTGGCACAAATATATGCGGTGCAAGTTGTGAGTATATTCCAGCATGCCGCCAGCCATAATGGCATGTGTGTTTCAATTTGTTTGAATGCAGTTACAAGTTACAACCTCGATATTGAGATAAAGTTTGGACAGGGCTCAATGTGGCTAAAATCAAGCAGAATTTTCAAAATAGTATGTGCCGTTTTGGATGTTGTATTCCACAAAAAGCACACATTGTGCCGGTTTCGATGTTGTATCCTCGCAAAGGACGAATCGTCCCTACATCGAGCCTATATTCCAGTTTCGGATGAAAAGCGCCTACAAAATGCAGGTTATATCCCATTGAGGACGTCTGGACGCTAAAATACAGAGGACGGATTGGCCCGAAAATCGGAATTTTGGGATATAACCTCTTAGGGAATAGACGGTGGTCCTCCTCAGGCTCTCTGTCACTCATTGACGCTCAACGTTCAACATTCAACGCTCCGCCGCACGGGTCTCAGTTATTGCACTCGCCGGCCACGAAACCCACAATCATATTTTGAATGGGACCCCCCCTCAAATGTGTATTCGATACACCTCTTCTCAGCTTTGGAACAGTACTACACCCCGCCATCATGCAGGAGAAATATTGTCCTTCCGAACCCTCACCGGTATTGACGGGGTGCTTCAAGCCGGGCGAAGTGTTTACACAAAACATGCTTGACAAGTATGTCTTTCGTTCAAAACTACCAATAGCGGACTTTGTGACATGTACCTATTCTTTGTGTGCCGCGTAAGCCCGCACTCGCCTCCACATCCCTCTGCCCTTAGTGTTACGTCGAAACAATGGAGCCTTTCCGACTCTCTTGCATCCACCCTCGCTTTCTCCACTCCTGTAATATTCGACTTCTCCAGCCCCTTGGAGATTTTATCTTCCTGGTCCACCCCAACTCAGTGTCTCCTCAATAGACAATTCTACTGCTATTTGCGCATAAGAATGACACTTTGAAGGCCGAACATGCTGTAGGTCCGCAGCCATCACTAGTCGTTGGTCTGATGGACTCAAGTTTCGTTCCATGGATGGTTCTACCGCATTTCCGTCCAGCCCAACATTGCACGTCGACCATGGGGTACGATAGGGCTATTCTGAGGACGAGATGTCCTGTATACCCCCTCCCTCTCTCGTCATTGTCATCAGTTCATCATTGGCTACTTTACACTCTACGACTGTCTCTGGCCTTCCGGGACTTAACTCTGCGGATGTCTCTAGTGTACGACCCCTCAAATGAAGTGTCATCTCGGCCAGTCTAAATAGCCTGTATATTCTACTCATCTTATCAATTCTCTCTCGCTTTCTCGCTAGTCTGAGATGGATTCGTCCTTGTCCACTCTTTGTCTGAACTTCCTAGTGGACTTCATGTTTTGAGTCATTTTTCGACGTCCGCCGAGCAAGTTGAATTGGTGACCACAAGGTCGACATGTCCTGCATATTCCAATCCTTCTCCCCTTTCTCGTCGCCGGATTTTCTCTGACATCTCTTCGCGTGTTCTCATTCCCCCATGTCTCACGTTCTGTGCATTCGTTTCTCCATGGAATTGCTACTCAAGTCCAAGCTCCTCCCACCCCCCACTCAACTCACTCTCTCGTCCCACAATCCATCCTCTTGCTATCCTCAACGTACCATTTCGATCGTACGCGGCTTTCTGGCAGAAAGCGTTCTCCTCGTATCCGCCAATTTGTGGTTCCGAATTTCCGATCAAATGTCTTGTCTGCCCCGCCGTTTAGAAGAGTTGAGATGTCCTGTACATCTTTTTGCTTTCAGCCCCTCATTCGGTTTTCTGCGCGTGTTACCCTCTTGGTAGACCTAATTTTTTGGAGTCGATTTTTCGACGTCCGCCAAACCGAGAGGACGTGTGCTGTGCTTGTGTACGGAGAGAGCAGAGATGAGAGACTGGATTGGTGACAGCGAGCTTTCGAGTCGTCGGACATTAAGTATATAGAACCTGACGAGGTTTTATTTTCCATCAATGACAACCTGCTATTCGATAGAAATCTGCGACTTCTCTCTGAACTTCCAACCCCTTTCCTATCACTCTGAGTCAGAATTACCTTACATCAAGTTCACGTTGCCGGCCGAGGACGAGGAGGAACACGTAGGTACCCCCATTCGGCTGTCTCCAATATTCACTACTTCGTGTGACACCGAGCCAGATACCTGTGTCAAAAATTGGAGTTTGTGCAATATCGTTTTGTGTTGGCAGTTGTAGAGGCATGTCGGCATGAGAATGTGCTTGGCAGGGTAGGAGAGGCTGTGAAACTCAAATGGTCCAATGATGCATACATTGTTGGAGAAGGGAAGCGGAAGATTGGGGGTATCCTGGTGACTACCGATTTCATCGGTGGAGTGGTTTCGATTGTCATTGGTAGGTCGCAATCTCGAATTCGTACTGCCGTGCTAATCATGATTGTGATGTATACAGGTGCTAGCTGGACCCCCGATAGCTTCGTTGTCTCAGCTTCTCTCACCAGAAGCCCGGCCGAAGCTGAGTTTGGAGAAGACGGCAGCTACGGTTATGGCTACGCCCATGTGGAGCATCTTCGTTTCGGAAAGAGGGTCCTTCGGACCATTCATAGATCAATATCTTGATAGATGGATCCACTCGTATGCCCTCTCCTTCTAATATGACTGCGTTTTAGTGATGTGTCCATATATTTGTCAGTGACCAACTCGTTACCATCGCCCCATGGCACCTCACGATTACGGGTTGGTGGAATCGCCCCGGACCACAGCCTACCGTGATCTGTACTGGAACGAGAATCGTGGATATCCCGGACGAGCAGGCAGGACGATCCTTAATTATGACCAAGAAATAAACTCTGCTGAAACTCTTTCTGACATCAGTATAAAGCGTAGCCCGATTTTTCGGAACTATACCCTTTCAACGATGATACTTCAAGGAAATTGGCGAGGGCAGTCAGAATAAGTACGAAGTTTATCATTGTGAGAAACTCACGCATTATGCTTCCGGCGTAGCTCTTCAAGCTTCAGGTATCATCCGGGGCTACAGGCCGGCAATAAGATGATTTATGCATCGCCGCTACAGGGTTCAGGTCGCACAACAAACATCTTATCAATCCATTCAATGTGATCGTGGCAACTATGTCTACCCAGCTCCATGAATGATGATAGGTGCTATGCACATGCAGCCTCTAGCTATAAAGGATGTAAACGAATTATCAAGCTCTTTCTAGTATTGCCCATCAGCTCGAAACATGGTATTGGCTTCTAAGACCCCCGATTACATTGCATTTCTCCAATGTTTCGCTGTCAGCGGCATGTCAGTAACTATGCTCGTAGATTTCTGCCCAACTAATACTTGCATATCTATAGCTTTTACGGAATCACTATCGCACAAGCATATCACTATTTTCGATCATCAAGAGAAGATGCAGCATGGATGAAATGGCTGGCTGGTGTTGTCATGTACGTACTATCTTTTATTCAGGATGACCTTACATGTAAGTAAATGCTGGGATAGGTTCCTTGAAACTGCGCATATGGTGGTTTACATCGAACAAATTGACTATTACTTCAGCCCCGAACCTCAATTCTGGTCAGTTTCATGTCCTTACATTTGTTTATCTCGCATCTAACCCTTTCACAGGACCATACCGGTACGTTCCTTGATCGTATGAAACCGTGTACGCCCATGTTGCTGTCGCACTTCGCTTTAGACTGCATATGTGCTCGAGGTATTCTACTTATTACCACTTAAATTGTCCTATTTTGCTAACGATCGAGCAGATTGCGATTGAGATTTTGGTGAACGGGTAATATCTGTCACATCTAGGTTCTGTATGCATGTTACCCTGCTGATCTCTATCAAAGATTCTATATCTATAGAATCTGGATGTGTTGGTGCTGTTTCTCTATCCTCACCATCGTCATTCTGACTTTTATCGATAGTGAGCAAGAACATTCCTATAGTCATTGGAATAGTTCGTCGTCGTTACTCTTTGTCATGATCAAGACTCACGCAGCTACCAAATCAGGGTTTAATCTTTATTGCACGGATCATAACCTTTCTGCGTAGGTAAATTATCTTAGAAGAAAACCAGCAACTAATTTCCATTAGTTTGGCTAGCCGGAGTGATCATAGCGCAATTTCATGCGGGGGTTAAAGCTGAGCAACTGGTCACAGTCTGTATTCGCTACTATCGTCACTAGGGTCTCAACCAGATATTGATTCTCTAACATTTTCAGGCAGGGTTCTTTGGTACAACAAGCGCAGCCATTGTACTGGATACAATAACAGCGGCGACAATGGTGTTTTATCTAAGCAGAAGCAATCCGGGGCTGAGAAGGTTCGTGCGTAACTTCTTGTATTACTAGAATGTTGCTGAGTTCTCTATCAGATCTCAAGAAATCATCACCTGGCTATTGGTGTATTATGTGAACACAGGGGCAATTCTCGCGTAGGCTTAGAAGTGCTTCCCTCAACTAAACTATGCCTGAAACTTACTTTTATGTGCTCAGATCGCTTTCGATTGCCATATTAGTGACAGGATACACGGTCTGGATTGTTATCATCCACTTCCATTCTCTTATCTTACCATACTCCTCTAGACCTACAAACTTGAGGATTCTAGCTATGGTTTCCTGACAATTGCGATGCCATATTTGTACGCAGGTATTTGGAATATTTTTGTGAAAGGTATGTTTATATAGTACATCCCGTTTGAAAGTTATCACTTTAACATGCGTCGTGTGACAGTTTTGGCCAATTCCTTCTTCGCCGTGTATGTGATATTTACTTTGCGTGCGTTATTAGTTTTAACATTTATTGGCAGCTTAAACTCTCGACACATACTGAGAGCCAAAATGAACAAACCAGTTGTTATTGACACCAATGCGTTCGTTCCGGAGCCTCCAGCTTGTAAATCGGAAGCTGGTGCAGTACGCACTGTTTAGTATCTCTTGACGATTGCTTGCTAACTCGATCAATAGATTCGTATCAAAATCAGCACAGAAGCCATTGACTCAACTGATCAAGTGTAGTGCAACAAATCACACCATTATCTCGATACCCAATCTTTGACTTCTTGTACAAATTGTTAACTAGACTTTATCCCCGAATTTCCGGGCCCTTTCGCACCATTTGTATCTATTTCTCCTGCGAACCATCGTAGTCCATATGACTCGTTGCGTAGCTAATCGTTACTATAATGGCGCTGCGAGAGCGTCATGACGAACTTCCATATGGACGAAACAATACAAACCTCTCTCCATAATTTTCGATTTCATGTGGCGTAACTCAGTCGTTGCACTCGGTCACTATACCCGTAACTGTGTTGTCAAATGGAACCCTTCCCCAACCATCCGGCACACCTCCTTTCAGCTTGGGACGCTATTACTCCATCCTCTCCACCGTTAGACATGAGAAAGCTTGCTCACCATGGGGTATTGGCGAGGCGCTTCAATATGGCGAAGTGGTCACAAGCACATAAACCATGGTCGATAAGTAGGTTGTTTATGATGTATTTTCCATCAACAAAGAATCTCATCTCCGATAGAAACCCCCGACTTCTCTCCACTCTATCTGTACCCTACTTATCACTCGCCTCACATCAACTTGCCGGTCATGGACTCGGAAGGAATACATGGGTGTCGCCAACCGGCTGTCTCCCATATTTGTTGTTCCTTCGTGTGCCTTTGAGCCAGATATCTGCATCGAAATTTGTTTTTGCGCAATATCATTTTGTGTTGGCAGTTGTAGAAGCGTTTCAGCATGAGAATGTGCTTGGTAAGGTAGGAGAAGCTGGGAAATTCAAATGGCCTAATTATGTGACATTCTTGCAGGAGCAGAGAAGCGCAAGACTGGGGTATCCTGGTAGCTACCAATTTCATCGGTGGAGTGGTTTCGATTGTCATTGGTGAGTCACAATTTCGAACGCGTACCGCCATGCTAATCATGATTGTGATGCATACGGGTGCTAGCTTTAACGTTCTAAATGGACCACCGAATGGCCTCATTGTCTCAGCTTATTTCACTAGAAGCTCAGTCAAGATTGAGTTTGGAGAAGACGGCAGCTACGATCATGGCTACCTTCGAGTCAATGTGACACATCTTCGTATCAGAGCGAGGATCCTTCCATCCACAACTAACTCAATAACAATAGTTGGAGCAAACGCCTGTCGGAACTGGAACCGCTTCTAATGCAAGAGGGGAAACGGACGACTCCGGCGTTGTATGTTGTAGGTAATAGAAAAACTTGTACACTGGTTCATTTGATAGCACCACTTTTGGGGGCTTCTATTTCTCGGCTGCACTGGCTATCATTAATGGGTTAGCTATCATGGATCAATATCTTGATAGATGGCTCCACTTGTATACCCTATTCTACTCATTACACTGATACATTCTACTCTTTGTTAGTGACTAACTTGTGACAAACACAAATACGACACCTCACCGACGAGTCCAGTGGAATTACCTTAGATCACGGCCTGCTGCGAACTGTACTGGAATGATATTCGTGGATATCACGGACGAGTGGGCAGGAAGATTCTATCAACTTACAACCTGTTGGAAATACATTTGATCTCATGTCTGGGTTGATTGTGACCAAGAAATAAACTCTACTCGTACTCTTTCTAGCATCAAGTATAAGTATAGATCGCGGCTTGATTTTTCTGACTTACATTCTATATCAACTACGGCACTTTAACGAGATCATTGTGAGAACCTCACGCATCATGCCCCTGGAGTAAGCTATTCAGATCGTTCAGATTTCATTCAGTGATACAGGGTCTTCAATAAGATGATTCGTGTGTCAATGGTGCAATGTCCAGCCATCATTAGGTCACACAACAAACACCTCCAATCTCTTCGACGTGATTACGGCAACTATACCGTATACCCGGTTTGTGAACTATAAAGGATAGATGAATCCTCACGTTATTTCTAGCGTCGCCCATCAGCTCGAAACATAATGTCCTTTGAGGCCCTTGTTGACAATAGCTTTCTGAAATGTTTTGCTATCGGCGGCATGTCAGTAAACAAGCCCATAGATATCTGCCTAGCTGATAGTACTTGCATATCTACAGCCTTTACGGAATCACTGTCGCACAAGCATACCACTATTTTCGAACATCAAGAGAAGATGCAGCATGGATGAAATGGCTGGCTAGTGCTGTCATGTACGTACTATCCCTCCTTTCAGGATGACCTCCCACATGCTGGAATAGATTCCTTGAAACTGCGCATATGGTGGTTTATATCAAACAAATTGATTACTACCGGGGCTTTCGTAGCCATCCATTCTGGTCAGTCTCATGTCCTTACATTTGCTTACCTTGTATTGAACCTTTTCACAGGACCATAACAGTACGTTCCTTAATTGTATGAAACCATGTACGTCCATGTTGCTATCCACTTCGCTCAAGACTGCGTATGCACTCGAGGTATTCTACTTACTACCAATAAAATCCTCCCACTTTGCTAACTATCGAGCAGATTGTGATTGAGATTCTGGTAAACGGGTAATATCCGTTATATATATGTCCTGCATCCATTTCACCCCGCTGATCTCTCTCATAGATTCTATATCTATAGAATCTGGATGTGTTAGTGCTATTTATATTCTCACAATAGCCGTTTTGACTCAGATCGATAGTGAGCAAGAAAACCCCTCTAGTCATCGGAATAGTTTGTCACCATACTCTTTGTCATAATCAAGACTCACATCACCACAAAATTAGGTTTTGATCTTTATTGCACGGATTGTAACCTTTCTGCGTATGTATATCATTTTTTCAATGTCAGAAGAAAATCAGTAACTGATTTCCATTAGTTTGGCTGGTCGGGATAATCATATCAGTTCGTAGTAGATCTGAGTATGGTCGATTCGTCAAAGTCTGTATTTGCTGTTATCGTCACTAAGATTGCTACCAGACATTAATTCTCTAACATTTTCAGCTAGGGTTTATTGCCACGACAAGCCTAGTCATTGTGATAAATACTATAATAGCAGCAACAATGGCGTTCTATCTGAGGCAGAGCAATGCAAAGCGTCCAAGGTTCGTATGTTCCTTCTTATACTACCAGAATGTCGCTCAGTTCTCGATCAGACCTCATAGTGTTGTCACCTGGTTATTGGCGTATTATGTGAACACCGGGGCAATTCTCGCGTAGGATTAGAAGTGCTTTCTTTAACTCGACTATGACTCAAACTTACTCTCATACGCTCAGATCGCTTTCGATTGCTATATTAGTGACAGGATGCATAGTATGGTTTGTTACCGCCCACACGTATCCTCTTGCCTTACCATACTCCTCTAGACCTTCTACGTGTACAACTTTGACACGTTTGCGATCCAGCCTCCCGGCCCGACAGTTCTGCGAGAATTTCTGTACGCAGGGCTTTGGAATCTTTTTGCAAAAGGTATGTCTATACTGCAGTATCTCCCGTTTGAAGGTCATAATCTCACATGCCTTACGCAACAGTTCTGGCCAATTCCTTCTTTGCCGTGTACGTGATACTAATAATACGTACTTATGTTGTTATCTTGAACGTTTATTGACAGCTTAAACTCTCGGCTCATGCTGAGAGCCAAAATGGACCAACCAGTCGTTATTGACACCAATGCGTTCGTCCAGGCCCAGGAGTCATTGGGCTGTAGCTCGGAAGTTAGTGCGGTACGTACTACTCAGCATTGCCCCGTGCCTGTTTGCTGACTCCACCCAATAGATACGCTTCAAAATTGCCACAGAGGCCGTTGAATCCACTGATCAAATGTAGTGCAACAAAACTCGCACTTACCAACTGGAATTTGTCCTCAGCTGGTTTTGTCGAACGTTTCATTTTCTCCATTCTTATTCCTCTTGATCTTTTTGTATCTATCTATTCCTACGAACTATGTATTTTCAGATTATTCCGTATGAAGGATTCCTCAGTCCGTCGATAGAGATCTCCTTCAAATATTATTATTATTCAATGAAGCGGAAGCTAACAGTCATTCTTCACGTTTGACACCTACATCCGTGTTGTCCTGCGCTTCCTGCTTAGAATCGGCTCCGAATGCGACTACAACAGTGGACCCGACGGAGTCGGCAACGCTACTCCTCTCGTCTTCATCCTGGTGGTCGCTTTCCATCTTTCCAGCCGACGAAGTAGGTTCTATTGGATTGTAAATCCCTTGCACTACTGCCCCTCCATGCTGGCGAGAAGAGTCTGTGATAGAGGCAGATATCGCAAAGAAGCGATCTTTGACCTCCCGCGCCCATATTACACCTCCGTCTCTCACCCCGTGATCCCTGATACGAGAGATGAGATGAAGAGCTAGAAAGCTCCCGATGATTGTCGTGGTGAGGAAGACAGAGACAAAGAAGAGAATGACAAGTGTCATTGTAAGCACTGAGCCTATGAAGTGAAGGTATCAATCTTGAGATTTGAAACATAAATCGAGCAATTGTAGAACACTCACCGAATGC
This sequence comes from Cerrena zonata, assembly GCA_038087015.1. Taxonomy (NCBI): domain Eukaryota; kingdom Fungi; phylum Basidiomycota; class Agaricomycetes; order Polyporales; family Cerrenaceae; genus Cerrena; species Cerrena zonata. The sequence continues at coordinate 234,668 of JASBNA010000029.1, forward strand.
GGCGATCGCTACAGCAGAGACGATAAGGGCTCCGGCGAGGGCGAAGAAAAGGCATGATCCTAGTACGAATAGAGAGAATCCTCTGTAGAATACATGAAACAAGATCAGTAAACGGAGTATCAAACGTGGCAGGCATTATTGGAGGATGAACCGGTTCATCAGCGTCCTGTGTACTTACATGAAGGCAATAACTGGTAAGAGACTCAAGAGACCCCATGTAGAGAGAAACGTCTATTCAATAACAGTCGTGTAACTATGTATACAGGATATAGTTGAACATCAAGCACTTACTGAATGGACGGGCTTCTTTTGGAACGAACGCATAAGGGCGTTCACACCTGGGCGTACATACTCCGACTCCGCTCTGAAGAGGTCATATCAGTAACCATAGTCCGGAGGTGAATATACACGTAATCTCTCACTTGTCAGAGAGTTGTATCACAGTACTCGCGCTTCTTTCGAAGTAAGACTGCAAGTCTTCATTGTTCACTTGAGCAACGGCCATGACGTCGAGTTTATTTATGAGAGAACCGCGACTTCACGACTGGAATAGAGTATACAAGTCAAAACTTGAATAGAGAGGGTATACCGAGGTGAGGGATCAAAGGAATGTGAATAATTATGAAGTCCAGCTCAGTTCAAGTTCAGCGTGAAAGCGAAGGTTAGTATTTGTCTTGGTGCAAACCAAATCAGGCTGAAGGCATGACGAGAGGGAGGGAGCGTCATACCCCGGATGATCGATCGAGATTGATGGGATAATAAATGGGCCACTTGTATATTTCCTCGTCTCTTCAAAACGTTCAAGCTCTCAGAATCTCAAACGCTTTCGCATTAAGGTCAGCTTGAACGTTAACCCAAGTCCAGGCTCGGAAACGGCCTAAAGCATGTACGCCCTTCGTCGCCCTCACGACAGAAATGACCAACGATTTCAAAATCGCCAAAGCAGTAAGCTTACAGAAAACCAAAATCTACAATACTGTTTACTGTTCAAAAAATGTTTAAATCGCAAAAACGTGGGTTAGAGCTCTAGTGTAAGTCCATGTTGGTATCATTATATCGACACACATCACATCGTGTCTGTTTGGTTTAGTTCTGGTCCTCGACAAGCGACTTCGATGCCGCGAGGTCTGCTTCGACCATCTCCTTCACGAGTGAGTTGAAATCCACTTTGCGTCTCCAACCGAGGAGACGTTCTGCCTTGGCGGGGTTTCCGAGGAGGAGCCTAGGTGAAAGGATGGGATATGAGTATGGAGTTTGTGAAAGGCATAAGAGGTTACTTACTCGACTTCGGCGGGACGGAAGTATACTGGGTCGACTTTGACGATGACTTTGCCGGTCTTGGTGTCGATACCTTCCTCGTCCACACCAGTTCCACGCCACCTGAGGCAACACATAAGCAACTTCGTTCAAAACCATCGGAAAAAGAGTGTGACGACATACTGGATAGTGGTTCCAAGGATACCGAACGACTTTTCAACGAATTCACGGACAGGGTGGGTTTCACCGGTAGCCAACACGAAATCTTCAGGAGCGTCTTGCTGAAGCATTCGCCACATTCCCTCCACATAATCGCGCGCTGGACAAGTCAATCTTAGCGCGTTGGAAGCGACAGAGGGAAATAAACCGGTGCTTACCATGTCCCCAATCACGCTTAGCGTCGAGGTTTCCGAGGTACAAGCACGATTGCTTGCCCAACGAGATATCAGCAGCCGCACGAGAGATCTTCCTTGTCACGAATGTCCTTCCTCTCCTCGGACTTTCATGATTAAAAAGAATACCGTTGCATGCGAACATGCCGTATGCCTCTCGGTAGTTGACTGTTATCCAATAACCATAGAGTTTCGCCACACCATATGGGGAACGCGGATAGAAGGGTGTTGTCTCACTTTGAGGGGTTTCGACGACCTTTCCGTACAGCTCGGAGGTGGACGCCTGGTAGAAACGGACGTGCTTGTCGAGACCACATGTTCGAATGGCGTCAAGCAAACGGAGAGTACCAAGACCATCGACGTCTCCAGTGTATTCGGCCATTTCAAATGAGACTTTGACGTGCGATTGGGCGCCGAGATTGTAAACTTCTGTTGGCTGAACTTGAGCGATGATGTACACTAGATTGGTACTATCTGAAAGATCGCCATAGTGAAGCTTAAATTTGTTTGGGCCTATGTAAAGTGTTAGGGACGATTAAGGTGTGGATGACGGTTGTGACATACGTTCATGCTGGTCTGCGTAAAGATGGTGCAGACGGTTGGTGTTGAAACTGGAAGCCCGTCGCATGATACCATGGACTTCATAACCCTTTTCGAGCAACAACTCCGTCCTGAGGGTCCATCAGCAAAGGTTCCATGACAGTGTCGGGTATATTCCGCCGATCGAAACGACACCCGTCACACGACTGAGCATGGGGAGCATGTCTACAAGACGATTGCGATTACGATTGAAAACAATCAGAGTACTCACAAGTAGGATCCATCTTGGCCAGTAATACCTAAGTGACCGTGTCGGGATGAAGATCGATCATCGGCGGGACGGCAAGGGAATGCACACACCAGAAATGAGCGCAACTTTACGCTTTCTGTACTCCTCCGGCGAAGGCAGGTTGAGCTTGATGAGAGGGGAGAATGTAGGAGGGACGTCGTCGATACCGCCGGACATGGTTGTTGTATGGAGAGCAGAGAAGGTGGTGGATAGGGTCCAAGTCCGCAGTTGCGACTGGTTGCGTGTGTGATATAATCGATCGACAGTCGGTGCTAGAGAGCCACAATTTATTTTATAGCGGCCCTAGTCAGCCCTGGCCTTAGTCTCCTTATGCGCTGGCGGTGTTTGAAGGCACCCTAACCATCGCAACCTGCACGCCATCCACTCGCCTCTACTATCAGGGGAGCCGTACTAAGGTTCACCATCTTGCGGCTTCTCTTCGTAAACGAATCGCGATGTAACGGGGTGCTTGCGCCTCACGCTTTCCATGCTTTGTGGGGCTCCACTTGATATCCATAACCGAGATCATGATGTCCTATGCGTTTTATGTCTTTTTCAAGGGTAACATCGACTCAGAAACATGCATACAATCATCTCCGGCGCAGGAGACCCTACAATATAAGCGACCCATATAATCGGCTAAATATATATGCGCGCTTGGCTACACTTCGACTTCTTGATACGTATGTTATTATTAGATAGAGTTGTCCTACCTTGGGATAGCACTGAAATTGTGGCAGACCAAAGCTAACATGAATGATGCTCAGAAGTTCTGAATGTTGAGCGAAACAATCCAGCTGTCGCGGCACGACGGTCGGTGCCTGATTCAGAGTCTAGGGTCCAATAGGCCGTAAATTAAGGACATAGTAAGGAGTTATATTCTTGCCACGATCTTCCCGAGTACGATCGAAACATAAATAACGTGTCTGGGGCCTTGGCATGTGGAATAGAAACCGTGTCAATTGACTCCTGTGTAGTAATAAAAAGTAGCCACTCTTTAATACACAGACAGAAATCAGAACACACCACGTCATAAAGTTGAGATCTTATACGCCTTCTCGACAGCATCATATGGACCTATTAATCAAATTAAAAAAAGACCCTAGGCAGATAAACATTTTGTAAACTATACCGTAACCTCCTCGCAAACTGGCATCAGTATTGATCACGATTAGTGCAGCCATTTTAGTTTTGAGCATGTTGGAGGACGAACATTCTAAATCGCGACACCAGTTCTGCAAGTTTGCTCAATCACCATGGGTGGTGAATCATGATGGACCATTAGAGAACATCGAAAGTAGCTGGTTGGCGATACAATGAGTATGTATTCCTGTTCTTCCCTGACAGCAAATGCATGGTGGTCATGTTGCTTGTCCTGATGAGCAACGTGTGTTTAGGAGAGTAGTAAACCTTGTAATAGTCGCTATTAGCGGCGGCGCGACGTACGACTGCAAACTGATAAATATAACAGCATGGTTCTAGCAGTTGAGCACATATTGCTCATTGTGGATGCCATGGTGTGTGGGCCCCTGACGAACTCGAAGATTTAAGCTTCGGATATTGAAGCTTTGAAGCAAGAACATGCCCGTCAGGATGATGACGTAGTCACTAGGTCCTTATGAGCGCTTAGTGCTGTTCGCTTCTTAACTCGGAACCGTGACTCACTTGGAGAACTTCGAGCTTCAAGTTCTTTTTGAACTGTCCATATTCTTGTTGCTCACCCTGTTATCACTGGCAATCATACTAGCTCAATTTCTGAAATACATCCCCATATAGACGCAGACGCGTCAGAGCTGTCCGCACAAGACGTTGCATACGAGATCTAAACGTCCTGGGTATCCGTAACCTATACATTCTCAGGCGAAGACTCTGCCTGAACGTTATTTTATGACAGGTAAAGGGAAACCCGGTGATCGTATTTCTGGTTTGACATTACGCAACGGCAGAAGCTATCTTCTGATTTTAAGGCAGACCTCAAGTCATCACATGTCGCAAGCACCTAGAGGGTATGGACGTTGTAAGGCTTTTACTTAAGGAAGAGCAGCGCCGTGACTAATGGTACATTGGCTACAGCGTACGCCGTTGCATCTTCACTAATGAACTCTTCTGACATAATCTGACCAGGAGGCATCGTACGATAGAGGCACTCACGGCTTTCCTCCCTCTCTATGGTAGAGTTGATTCCCAACTTCACTGAATCTGCGTTGAACAGAACCTGGTCACCATTATGCCTGCGCTTTGTGTAGAACACCAGGTTACCACCTCGGATTTAACTCAACCAGCGCTCCACAATAACACAGTCAGAGTTAAGGACGATTGAGCTTAAACCGAGGTGTCATGCCAACCTTCCACCCTATCACCTCCTCGCCAGGTACCTTCTGACATATCAAGATGGCAGAACAGAATTCAGCCACAGAATGGTTCGCCGCCTTGTGTCTTTGGGTTCCTTCTTTCTTCTTTCAGACCAAATGGTCCAAGTGACGTCCTCAGCGTACTTGTCAGCGTATGTTCCTTGCTGATGTTTGACAGCGTCAAACTGATGCGTTTACTCATGAGGACTGGCAGGTGCTGTTCGAACTGTCCTTCCGTTGCTGCCGGCTCGGGTCGAACATTTAGAAGCACCTCTGTTTATATTTGAGAGCTGGCCGTAGAATGAAATCGGCTTCTCCGACTCTCAGCGGCCTCAGTGTTCCGAGTTAAGTCGAGGTGGTACTCGAACAGGTACTTCCAGATCCTTTCGGGGGTATACTCTGTCCAACAATTTTTGGACCTTCCTTCCGTTTGCAGTAGCCTTTTACGAAAACTGATCTTTCTGTAGGGTACATAAACCTCCTCCCACTCAACATCTGAACCCCAGCCTCCATCGCCCTGCAACGCTTGTGGCACACGATGGCATCCTTGCTATCTCCACTGTTGGTCCTCGCATCGTTTGCACCTAATGTATCTTATACTCCTATGCTTCTAGTACGGATATTGCTCATGTTTTCTACAGATTATTCACGCATTTCACATCGGCTCCCTTAGTGGGGAGGAAAGTGTTGGTGCCCATATTTTGGCGACTAGAGACATTCCAGCCCCATGGCAGTTCGCGGCGTGTTATGTGTTCGTCGCTTCCCTCAATCGTCATTCTAATGCTCAGCGTTGATTGACCAATTTGTCCCTGTTAGAGATGGCGCTCACGGACGTGTGTTCTCGACTCAGCTGCCTGATAACCCCGGTTTGACCATCGAAAGTTGCATTGCTAGCTGTAGCTCTCAAGGTTTTACTCTCGCCGGGGCGGAATTCGGGTATTTATTTATAGTTATATTGGATTCAACATAGACAGTACTAACTCCGTACTAGCGTTCAATGTTTCTGCGGCAACACACTTATTAATGGGGCTACCGTTGGTCAACCAGCTGACTGCAATATGAATTGCGGTGGTAATCCAACGTAAGTTATTGATTCCTAACACTGTACCGTATGCTTCTCACTGACAATGTCACTTAGTGAGACATGCGGTGGCCCCAACAGGCTCTCTGTATACACCTCTACGGGTAACGTTGTCGCACTGCCTGTGCCTACGCCTCAGAACACAAGCCTTCCAAATGGCTGGGCGTACCAAGGATGTTTACAGTGAGTATATGCCTCTCATCCTCATCCAATCCGACCCGACTGATCGACATAGGGATGTCGGAACACGGGTCTTCCCACACCAATTGAACTGGGTGGATAACACCACAGTGGTAGACTGTATTAACCAATGTCAAGCATTCGGTTACCCCGCTGTGGGCCTCGAGTTCGGTAATCAATGCTTCTGTGGTGACGTCTCAGATTCTCAGAACAATAGCCCCGGACTCGCTCCGGAGAGTGATTGCTCGTTCCCCTGTTCTGGAGATCCTACTCATCTCTGCGGTGGTGCGAACCGTCTTAGTGTGAGTATTGTATCTCAGCATACAACCTGCCATCCTAATAATGTTGAACGTAGTACTATTCATTCAATGGAAACCTTGATGTCTGGCACACACCTGCGAATACTGGAGGCTACCAAGTAAGTAACCTCTTTGAGTGAGTTGATGTCTCGATCCTGACGTGAATATAGTTCCTCATTGGTGGCTTGGTCGTACCTTTGGTAGCTACAGTCGGTATAAACGGCAAAGTCAACTTCCTCGAGAAACTTGGTACCGGTTTCCCTAACTCCACGGGTGCCTATGAACTCGACCTTAGTCTTGTAAATGACTTCGAACATGCCTGGCGTGAACTCCACGTTCATTCGGACGTATTCTGCTCTGCCAGTCTTATCCTTCCGGACAAAGGTGCTCGACAACTCAATGTTGGTGGCTGGAGTCTCGATAGTACATTTGGCGTGCGGTTGTATACTCCGGATGGAACTGCTGGTGTGAATGGGACTAACGACTGGGAAGAAAACTTCAATGAACTTCACCTTCAGGCATGCATCTTTCTTCTTCGGTTCTTATTTTATATATTGATATCAGTTTATGGTTTGTAGCAAGGACGATGGTATCCTAGCTCTCTGGTTATGCCGAATGGCTCCGTTCTAGTTGTTGGCGGAGAGGCGGGAAGCAACGGTGCTCCTGTTCCCACTCTAGAAATCCTTCCCACTCCTGCAGGAGGGCCGACCTTCCTGTTCATGGACTGGTTGCAACGCACGGATCCTAACAACCTATACCCGTTTTTACATGTCCTTCCTAGTGGCAATATCTTTGTTGGTGAGTCGATGCAAAAAAACCAGGTTCTATTGTATACTTATACATTTGTCATAGGCTATTACAATGAAGCCCGTATTCTCAACCCTATAACCTTCGACACCATCACAGTCCTCCCGAATATGCCTGGCTCCGTGACCACTTTTACAGCTGGTCGTACATACCCCATGGAAGGAACTGCAGTATTGCTCCCTCAGCATGCACCGTACACTGACCCTATTGAGATATTAATCTGTGGGGGTTCAGATCTCAATTTCCAGGCACTCGATAACTGTGTTACTATTGCCCCAGAGTCTCCGAACCCAACCTGGACTCTTGAGCGTATGGTAGGTGTTGAGTTAGTTCTTGCGTCATTGACCCTATTGACTTAATTTTACAGCCATCTAAACGTGTCATGCCATGCATGGCTGGTACGCCTTCCTGTCATTCACCTTCCCAGCACCTGATGACATGATTCTCCTTAGCACTCCCCGATGGAACCTTCCTCATCGTCAACGGTGCTCAGCAAGGTGTAGCTGGCTTCGGTCTCGCCGATTTCCCTAACTTGCAAGCTCTCCTCTACGACCCCAGCCAACCCGTCCACCAACGTATCTCCGTTCTCGGCACGACTATCGTTGCGCGACTCTATCACTCGGAAGCTACAGTGAGTAGCATGGAAGATCTATTTATGCATCACATACTGAACGAAGTCTTACATAGCTTCTGCCTGATGGAAGAGTTCTCATCTCGGGAAGTGACCCTCAGACGAATAACCCTGACGGGACGCCGAAGTTCCCAGAAGAGTTCCGTGTAGAAGTCTATGTCCCACCCTATCTCAGCGACGGCAGGACACAACCAAGTTTCACCATCACTGACACGGATTGGACGTATGGTAGCACCCACACCATTATTGTTACCCTTCATCAGGGTGATACATCTACTATGCGGGTCTCTCTCGTCGCTGGTCAGTATCTCGTTATCATTACCACCAGGTATTGCAATTGCTCATTATGATATTATATGCAGCTACGTCAAGCACTCACGGTAACGTTATGGGCGGTCGTACCATCTTCCCCGAATTTAACTGTGCAGGAAACACTTGCACTATCGTGGCTCCTCCTAACGCTAATATCTCTCCTCCTGGTTGGCACCAGCTTTTCATTCTCGATGGCCCAACTCCATCGCACTCTACTTTCGTCCGTATCGGTGGAGATCCTGGACGTCTTGGCGAATGGCCTCCATTCCCTGACTTCACTCGCCCCGGTTCATAAACATTCGTTTGCGTGATTTGGATTTATGGACTTCTGTATACTCGGATATTGTTATTTGTGGTAGTCAGCCTGTTGTACTTTGACGGAACAGTTAGCTATCCAATTCCTAGGTAAGACTAGCACAATACTATATGTTGTCTGTCCAATTGTGGGATTATATGGGCAAGTCTAAAACAGCCGAGGTCAGCCTGAGTCGTGTCGAGGGACCGCCGGCACGTCTAAGAATACATTCAAGAAGCTTCGATTTATTCTCTGAATTAGTCGGAAGGAGTAAAGCACTTCGATGCTGAAACCTCGAAGTAAGGTCTAAATAAAGTACAGAGCTATTTATGTGTCAGGTACACCAGCCGCTGCGAGCATCTGGGCAAAACGAGGGGTCCCAAGACCCGTAATCTAGAGAAGAGGGTGCTATCAGTAAAAATAGATGCTATAGGAGTTGATGAGGCCAGCTTACGGGATCCCCTGAATAGAGGGCAAGGAGTTTTTAGCAATTCTTCGAGCATAAAATAGTTGATAAACTTACATCCTTTCGTTGCATTGAAGCCGACGGTACCACCTTGAATACTTTTCAGCTTATCATTATCGGATCGGGAAGAAAATACATACATCCTGGATTACTTCCACTTGTGATATCATTGAACATTTGTGGATTCGCATATAAGCTATAAAATCATCAACAACAGTCCCAGAAGACAGCAATATACTCACAAGGGATTTAAGAAGCCAAGTGGAGATTTACCAGCCTGAGCCAATCGATCATTCACAAGCGCAATTACGCTCGCAAATATAGGAGCAGACGCAGAAGTCCCGCTGATCACCATATTCTGACCTCCGTTCACAATCCCAACATCCACAGCCTGAGCAGCAACATCAGGATAACCTCGACCGCTGGCGTTGAAACGACCGGCATAAATGTTACCGAGAGCTTCTAGGTAAGGTGGGACGGAAGAATCTTGGTAGGAAGGTCGGGCAAAGACGTTGGAAAACCCGCCAGTAGAGAGTTCTGCGCCTACTTCTGGGCTGAATTTGGCTGTACCGCCTACGGAGGTGATGTATGGACAACCTCCGGGGAAGGGAGGGCTAAATTCGAAGCAGGTATCGTCTAGAAAGGACAATAAGTCAAATTGTTGGGATCGTTTGACAGTAGGTTACTCACTTCGTACAAATGTATCGCCAACACCGCCGTCCCCTGTCAAGTTCACGTTCTGCATTAAAAACAATGGAGATAGAAAGTATTTCGACATACCGGATGCAAATATAAGGGAAACGCCTCGAGCCCCCAAAGCCATGTACGAGTTACAAATTCGTCTAAGTAGAATGAGTCCAGGCAGCCATGCAAAAGCTATTCACATACTGCGCCAGAGCTGGACTGATCCAGTCCTCACCCATTCCGTAACTCATGCTCATCACCTATGCAAACAATATTAAGGGTAAGTCTAGTGATATAACGAAGCTCTCAAAACAAAAAGCTTACTTGAGGTGGGGACGTCTTGTTCATCAAATGTTCAACAACGTCCAAGAAACCTAGGGAGTCATCCGCAGTCTCATTTCCGACAGAGATAAAAGTAACAGGAACCCCAGTAGCGAGTCCGACAGTATATTGGATGTCAAGATTCTAATATTCACGTCAGATTATTTTCGGTACGACGGGCTCATTGAAGACTTTCGTACCGCTTCGGCAGCAGCTTTATCTGGGCCTTGAGGGTTTGAGCCTCCATCAATCATCTCCACAGCAAAGGTCGTATTTGAGGGCATGTCTGGCCTGACTTGTTTCAAAAAGGTTTCTAGATCGGCATTCTATGGTCATAATAATGTTATTAAGGTGAAAGAGAGAATTTGGAAACAGACAGACCTGTGCCCAATAGTCAATTAGTCCAGGAACCGCAATCTGGTTGGACGGGTGAGTAGCAGGAGTATTAGGGATACCATACAAGCTTTGAAGACATTTCGGTGTAATTGTATTAGTACAAGAGGAATCCATTTTCCCGTCTCGTTTATAAAGAGTCCTGCGATGAGGCCGGGGTCGAGAGACGGAAACCGACAGAGACTGGGCAGCGGGCGTCCCGAACGAAACAGTAGGGTGTACCACCTCAATATGAGGTGCCAGATTATGCGGAATGGAATATTCTAGAGTACGAATAGAGAGCTCGTTGGTGCGTTTATTGATAAATGAATGGAAGGTTGTGTCAAAAAGGTCGTTTGCTTTGGAGATTGGTGCTGAGAAAGAGAGCCAGTTGCCAACAGAGCTATCCTGTTCGACGTCGGTGATTCCGTGCTCATCAAGCCACTCCCGGACGGCCGACACAGATTCGGGACTTGCTGATGTAAAGTTTTGAACCTAAAGTGAGTTTAGATGATAACAATCATTGTTGCGATAAAGATATCAAGTTTACTTACTTCGTCAACACTAAGATGTCGACCATATAGGGGGTTTCCAGGAACACTGACGTCGTAGAAGGCTTTTTCTAAGCCTGCCATGTCTCTCGGTTTGAGACCAATCCGGAACTTCATGGCAGATTCTAGATCAGCAGCTTTCAATTTTTCAAAATCTGAGGGAATGTTAGAACGTTTTTCGTGTAGAGCCATAGAACGTCGCTGAGAGAACGAAACGGCGTAGACAGGTAGCATATGTGCCGCAAGAACCATCGTGAGCAAGGCGGAAGATAAAAAGAGTGACTGGCCCATCGCCATTGCGTGGGTTGGGTGTTGTTGGTCAAGCAGGGGTGTGCGACGTCAACGTACAGAACGGCGATAGTCTTTGCATAAATACCGACGGCTGCGGGCCATCGAAACACTCCAATGGGCGCCGCTAGTAGGAAGTTCAGAAGTTCGGTTATGCACAGCATCGTCGGCTGTATATTGTGGGGATCCACTTAGCACGATGAGCTGTGAACGGTTAGAATTTTACCTTTGTGCAGGACGCATACGTAATTCCTAATGCGGACCGGTTTAGATCGTGTCAAAGAAAGGTCATTGAAATGATTGACGAGTTGTATGAAAAAAACTAGCCCTATATAAAGATAATGGCAGTTGGTAGCACGAAGACCGACTTATGTGACTCAGGCATATATAAATCGCGCTTCTAGATGAGGGTAAGCTACAGGAAGTCTAAGACATGATGGAAGGCCTACTAACACCGCATCAAACACTCCAGTGAGATAGTACCATGGCACACTCGATTATAGCCCCACAATTGGTTCAAAATACTTCCAGACCCTAAGCTCCCCTTTCTTCGCATGGTTTGTCCAGCCTGCAAATCTTGCATTTGCTCTTATGACAATGGCATAGAGTTGGTCATTCTGGAGGTTATTCCACATTTCATCATCGGTGGTCACGACCGGACCTTCTAGTTCGCGTGGAGACATGGTTGCGACAACATTGTGGTGGCTTTTTCGCCATAATGATGCCTGAGCAAGGTCGTCGCGAGTTGTATTCTGAAGAGGTGGAAATGGTATGATAGCCATGTCGAACCAGGTCCATGAGCCCTGGTCAAGATGGCTGGCCCATCCTTGATCATGGGATTCCGTCGCCAACTGTACTCCGGCGACGTGTACCATCTTCACCTTATCGAATGGATGAGATATGAACCATAATTTGGAGACCACATGGTGGTCACGAGCACTAACTTCTATGCCTTCAAAGTGTACATGAGTGAGCTCCCGATCGAGCACAACAAGGTCAGCCTGTTGGGAGATTATACGTATGAGTTCGACCGGTAAAGGAGCACGCCGGCGAGGAAGTGATTGCCCATTAAGAAGAGCTCTCCAAAGCTCATGATAGAGTAGTAGGTGATCGAACGACATACTATATAGATGTTGGTAGTGTGCTTGTAAGCGGAACATTTTCGATCACATACTCAGTTTCATACATCCCAACAGGTGTTTGGTCATCAATGGTCAGGGTATTGGAGAATATCATCTGACCCATCTCTTTCAAAATAATCCTACCCCAGCATGAAGAAAGTTCAGTAAGTTAAACAGTCCCGGACGTTAGAAACAATTGCTGACCGCTGGTAGCTATAATTCAGGATATGAATATGCGCATCACACCAAATATTGATACGTCTACAAGAATGATATTATGCTGCATCATGAGTATGCTTCCATTCGGACGTGACAGATACACGCACAATACGCTGTGATGGACGTACAGGAAGAGACTCCTATGCCTGGGTGCAACATGTTAAGGGTGGCTCGGCAATATCCGGATGATGAAACTAGGTTCAAAAACGGTGGTTCAAGTTCGAACAATACAGCTACAACTCAAACTTGTCGAGTAACTTCCACTACACTTTATGGCCATAGACTTGAGCTCAAATCCTTGTTTGTTCACAGTATAGTAATCACATGCTGGAACTAGGAAGCTAATGCCAGGCATTTTCTCTATATCACTCGAAGAAGTAACACATTGAATCCTCGTGTTCTTGTTACAACTTGCCCCATGCAATGCGCATACCCGTCAGGAATACCCTGCCATGTGCTGGCCTCGATTTTCCTAATACACGCCTATGCGGTACACGTGAGGTTATAATCTATGACCTCCTCGGTAGGAGGAGCATTCACTCTGAATTATCTTCATCGTCGCCCACATTCCACTCAACGCAGGCTGAGCCTCGTCCTTATCCTTTGGCGTTTCTCGCTTCTTACATATCTCTGATTGCTACTAATATCATGACACGCACCAACAACACTCCGTCGACTTCGAGGCTAGCTCAGAAGCCTCACCCTCCAAGCACCTTTCAGCGTGCACGCACGTACTCGCAGTCCCAATCTCGAAGGTCAAGCTTGCACGGTGCCTCTACTACCTTGCAAGTCTCTTGGTTTCTCAAGAGTAGCTTACCTCGAAAGCGGGGTACACCATTGCCATACGAAGTTCAGAAACGAACATTTTTCGGTATGGGTGAGATTGTGGGCGTAATTGCAAACGTAGGTTGGATTTGATCTCAGAACATTTGATTATATGCTAATACATGACAGCCTTCCGAGACTCTTCGTTCGTTGAGGGACTCGAAGCGTATGCTTGACGAAACCCGAAGAGAGCTTGAGGAATCGCGAGAACGCGCTCAACTTAGTCCAACTCATACGTTTTCCCCTCTTCCCGGATTTTACGATAGGCCCGCAGAAATCAAGGCGATTCAGTGTACATTGAGGGGCGAACCAAGCTTCACTGTGCTTTTCGGTGCAAGTAGCGTTGGAAAGGTTTGCACATCATTTCTCGTTACGCACATTATACTCATCTGTGATCCAGACTGCTCTGCTGCGTCAAGTTCTAACCAGCTCGGAATACCATGTGTTGCATTTCGACCTTCGAATTGCCGGTTTTGCGGATCTCGCGAGCCTGTACTTCAGTTTAAGGTTAGCATTTGTGCCAGGATAGGAAGGCAACAATCTAATATTTCGACTGCGTAGTCAGCAGATGGAGTCTTTTTTTATGGGCGTATCCAAAGATCCTGATATGCCTGGATATGAAGAATTCGAGAAGGAGGCCTGGGCTTTCAAAGTAAGTTTAATGCCTGTGTTTTAAGTGTATGCACTCGTGATGCTCATCAAAGCCTCTCAGCATGATCGTCTCGGTGTCGAGAGACGCGTTTCTGCTGCCAATGGTGATGGACAAGGTGCTGCTATGTTGGGTGAGATCAAGACAAGCGATATTGCTCGCATCATGGAACTCTTCCAAGTTCGTGCGGTTTACCCATTCGCTTCTTCTGCCATATATTAATTGGGACCATTCTGTTCCTTAGAGTTCGCTGTTGAAGTATTGGACCTTCCAACCCTCGCTTGACGCGAAGCCGCAGTCACGAGAAGACGTTGATTCGACTTCTACCAAAAGTCAAACCCAACCTTCCAGTCGCATGTCTTCCCGCTTGTCGATGTTTCTGCGAAGGCACAAGAAGAATGAAGTGAAGGCTGACAAGGGAAAGCGCGCGCAGGTGAACGGGAATGGCGAAGCAATCGAGAAACCTCAAGAGAGGAAACCGCCTGTCAAAAAGATGCCAGTCTTCTTAATCGATGAGGCTCATAAGTTGTGAGTCTATAGACGGTGTTTCCCAATTCGCCAAAGTTAACTGGTTTGAATGCCCAGGCCTGCGCTGATCCGTTCAAGGGATACTATGAAATGCATCTTGGATGCTATGCTCGTCCTGACGAAACAGGACCGATTATGTCATGTTATTCATGCTACTAGTGACCCGTTCTACCAAACCTGGCTTCGTCAACTAAACGTTATGCAACACTGTAAGGTATGTATATGAATTACTCCATCCCCGAATTCTTCTGACAATTGAGTCAAGATCCTCACTGTCGGGGACTATCCACGAGTCGACACACGGAAGTACTTCCGTGAACGGATTTTGCCCACTGTTCCTGAACGTCTCCGGTCCGGCCTCCAGTTCGAGAAGTTGTATGATGCTTTTGGTGGGAAGGTTGCCCATTGGCAAGATTTCGTAGCGGATTATGGTACGTACTATGCTCCACTCATCTCGTTATAATCAATATGAAGCACAATGGTTATAGTTAACGCGAATGGACATCTCGAAAGTAAGTTAAGTTCAAAATCAATTTTAAGAGCCTCGTGCTCATGGCGTGCTTGTCTAGTCCATCAAAGTTCGCACTTCTTACAAGCACATGCCTTATTAAACTTGCACGTCATTCACTCCGCCCAAGCTGTTCCAGCCCAGACGATCTCTGAACAAGAAGCACGCTCGCCCCGACAGAGTCAACAAAACGGCGCCCAGCCCAATCTAAACAGAGTAAACTCAATGGGACCGGCACCTGTTACCTCTGGCTCAGGGTTCCGGATATATTCCCCGCTCAACGGCGATCTTCACACCAACCCAATGGCATTCTCACCAACGGAACCGGAGTCATCCGATTCTGGTGCGGAATACAGCGCCACTCAGCTTTTGCGCGTTATGAATAGGTTCATCCAACCCGGCACTCGTGCACTCTCCTATTTCATCCTTTGCAGAGAGATGGGTGCGAGAGCGATCGATGCTATGGTCAGAGGGAAGATCCTTGACATCAGGTGGACAGATACCATTTCGCGGGAAGGATATGATCCTCGAGTCATGAGTATGCGCATCCGAGAAAGCATGCCGGCTGTCCAACGGCAGGCAAACAGTAGCGGTACCGTGGTGAACGATGCAGACATCTTGAATGAGCTGTCGGAAGATGACGATATGTTTGCCCTGACTGAAGAGGAGATCATGAGGATGAGTCAACAACAATGGGAGATTCTAGGGGCAGAAGATGAAGAGCAGATCGTCGGACCCAAGTTGGTACCGGTCACTCCCATCATGCGATATGCCATGCGAAAGGTCGTGGATGAATATCGGGACGATGACAGGACTGTATCCGAGTACGAGTCGTTGGCTGAGGTGGAGGAGTATTAGGGTCCATTATAGCACATGCGCGGTGCGTTCTGTGCTGATTATCGTTATGCCTTTCGCCTTGCATTCATCGCATTATTCACGGATTTTGTATTGCATACTTTGTTGTTGTAGTCTACGACGGTATACTCATTTGTATTTCTTCCCCATAGCAGCGTGTGATAATAGCTTTCCAAATACCTTGGCGCTTTTGTGGGTACATGCACCACTGGAGGAGGGGCCCCAAAACCCCAGCGCTGCGATGGTCTCTTCTACTCCGTGAAGCACCCTGGTTTCCCTATGCCCAAGCATCATTGAGGGGATCAAGGGGATCAAGGAAGCACCATGCTACAACGGTCTGTATTACTACAAATGGTATTTTCTATTTTGACAGCCGCCCATCAACAAATCGCATTGCCCCACCGTTGCGGTGCCTTTGTGCAACGGAGATATATAAGACACCTGCCCACGCGTCTATTCATCTCCCCATCTACGCGTTCTTTCATACGCCCCCTTCAAACTTTTGATACTTCATCCCATTCCGCCAACACTAACGTTCTTACTATGAGTCAACAAAGAGGTCGAGGAGGCTATGACAGAGGAAGAGGTAGTAGAGGAGGTACTGGTAGTCCTGCACTTAGTACAGGCTCCAGTCTTCCTGGTTCGGAGGGATCCAGAGGTGGATTCAGAGGTGGTGACAGGGGAGGATTCAGAGGGGGAGATAGAGGAGGATTCAGAGGAGGAGATAGAGGAGGATTCAGAGGAGGAGATAGAGGAGGGTTCCGAGGGGGAGATAGAGGAGGGTTCCGGGGTGCGGATAGAGGCGGTCGTGGCCGTGGAGGACCACCGCGAGGACGAGGAGGGTGAGTTCATCATTCCCTGAGAGGCATGTATTGTTCATGGATGATTGTTCAGGGTTTTTGCCGAAGGGCGTCCTGCGAATGTTGACGCCCGTCTTGGAGACAATTCGGAGGATCAGCTTGTTGCTTCCCTTCGTTCCCTCACCTTGAGGGAAACTGATCTTCCTGTCCGCCCCGGGTTCGGTACGGATGGAAAAGCAATCAAACTCCGAACGAATTTCTTCCCCGTGAAGGTCCCGAAAGGTCCGCTTTACGAATATGATGTCAAGATAACGCCTCCAGGTCCGTTCGTGTTATGTGCAGCTCAAAATATACTACTGATCATTTTATTTTAGCTGCTGTGAAGCGTGTGAAGAGGCGTATCTTCCAACTCGCAGAGCAAACCAACGACTGGACACAAGCTGGCTTACGTGGGCGAGTTGCTCATGATCATACAAGCAAACTCATTGCCGCGGATAAGTTGCCTCAGCCTTTGCAGATTCGAGTTCCATTTGAGGACGAAGATGGTCCCCAACCTCAACAGCAGGCAGCGAAGGGGAAGAGCAAGAAACCTAAAGTGCCTAAGGAATACGTGCTGACTATTGAATTCGTACAAGAGATCGAAACCCAGAGCCTTCTCAAGTACGTCCTTTCTTCATACCTTCCTTTTCTGAGCTGTGCAGGCTGCCTGAGGCTTCGAAATACACGTATCTTCACGGTCCGAGTGTCCTCAGCCTCAGGCCTCGGCATATGCTCCGTGTTTTGTGCGGCCCTTCCTTTTCCTTTCCTTTCGTTTTCACCTCGTGTGAATTGAGTCTCACGATTTCCCTTCGCTGCAAAGCTACCTTAACGGGCACCCCCAATACCGTGGCTATGATATCATGCCTGTTGTATCAGCGCTAAACCTCATTCTGACGGCTCATCCGAGTCGAGTTGCTGGTGGAGGTGTGATGGTTGGAAGAAATAGGTTCTTTCACCCATCTGCCGCAGAGCCACCGATCTCCCTTGGAGGAGGCCTTGAAGCATGGAAGGGTTTCTATTCCTCTGTCCGTCCGGCCCACAAGCAATTAATGGTCAATGTCAATGCATGCACTACGGCGTTCTATACCCCTGGTAACTTGGCCACTCAGATGCAAGAATTCCTCAGATACAGCTTTGGTGCCAGACCGAATGCGTTTGTAAAAGGAGTACGGGTACTGGCAACACATCTTGGATATCGCAAAACGGTCAAGAAAGTTGCTCATGTGAATGCTCGACAGCATAAATTCACAGCGGAGGGCATGGGTGAAGTAACTGTGGAACAATATTTCGCCCGAAGTGAGATACTCTCTTCGATACTTAAAAATGGGCTAATTGTGCAATAGAATATGGAATCAAGTTGCAATATCCTCAACTCCCGCTAGTCGATGTCGGAGGACAGAAGCAGAACTTCTTACCTCCTGAAGTATGCGAGATTCTCGAGAAGCAACCATTCAAAGGAAAATTGCTAGACAATCATACGGCCGAGATGGTCAGAGTCGCTTGTCAGCCTCCTAATATCAACGCTCAAGCAATTGTTGGGAGAGGTCTCAAAGAACTTGGTTTCAGTGAAACTAACATCAGCCCGCTTAATGCCTTCGGCGTGTCCATAGGCAACGAGATGGCAGTGGTCCCAGGTCGTATCCTTGCCTCGCCCAACATTCGTTACGGTCAAGGTGCCCCTCGTGTCGATGAGAGAGCGAGCTGGAACCTTCGAGACGTCAAGTTTGCTGTTGGTGGTAGGCTCTCCAATTGGGCTGTACTCGTCCTTCAAGATGGCAACGGACGAGACGAATTCTCTGGTGCTGGCGATCCTGAATTACGGAGCATCATACAAGGGTTCTCTAAGATGTGTCGTGTTTCCGGTATGAATGTGGACGACAAGCCTCCATTCATTGCTGTCGCCCAATTGCCCCCGAAGGATGGTCAGGATCCAATCCGAAAGAACGCCGTTGGGGCGATACGAAGCGCGTTGATGACAATCAAACCGAAGCCGAGTCTAGTGATGGTCATGCTGTCCAGTGCAGACAAGCACATCTATTCGGGTATCAAACATCTTTGCGATGTATACCTTGATGTAGCGACCGTCTGTGTACAGTCCTCCAAGATTCGGAAGGAGAAAGGACAGATGCAATATTACGCCAACGTTGCTCTGAAAGTCAACATGAAGACCGGTGGTGTAAACCACAGGATAGACCCAAGGAACATTCAGTGGCTTAGCCAGGCGCCAACAATGTTGGTCGGGATGGATGTATGTAGAACACGCGGTCCATGACAATTCTCTCATTGACACCAATCATTTATAGGTAACTCACCCTGGTCCTGGTACGGTCTCCGGCACGCCTTCCATTGCTGCTGTTGTGGCTAGCATCGACAAGGACTTTGGTCAATTCCCAGCAAGTATGAAAATTCAGGAATCGAAGAAGGAGGTATGAAACCTTTCATCTAGACTCCGAGGACCATTGATACTAAATTGCTTTAGATGATCACCGCCCTCGCGGATATGATGGTCGAAAGACTTGAAGCTTTCAAGGCTAAAAGCAGGGTTCTCCCAAGTCGCGTTCTCGTTTATCGTGACGGTGTTTCTGAGGTCAGACTCCAACTAATATTATTAAGATGTCGAGCTCATTATTTTATAGGGACAATTCAATACTGTCATTTCCGAAGAAATGCCTGAAATCAAGGCTGCATTCAAGAAATTCAGTACTCCCCAGCAGCCGTACAGTCCAAAGCTCACCATCGTCATTTGCGGCAAACGTCACCACACTCGATTCTATCCCACTGAGGCCGAAAATGCAGACAAAGATGGCAATCCTCGTCCAGGAACTGTTGTTGACCGTGGTGTGACGGCGGTATACGAGTTTGATTTCTTCTTACAAGGTGAGGTGGTCCCCAATATTTGCTCTGTTGCGCAAAAATACTAATAATGAACTTATTCAGCCCACGGAGGACTTCAGGGCACTACGCGTCCTACACATTACTATGTGGTGCATGACGAGATCGGCTTCGGTGCTGACCAATTGCAAGGACTGACCAACAACGTCAGTTACATGTTCGCACGAGCAACTAAGGCGGTTAGCTTGGTTTCTCCTGCCTACTACGCCGATCTTGCCTGCGAGCGTGGTCGTTGCTATTTACACGCATTGCTTCAAGGAATTTCGGACAGTGGTGCCACGGCCACAAGCGAGGGCGGCAACACTGAAGTCTATCGAGAAGGTGAAAGGATGTGGAGAAATGGCGTTGCTGGCACTTTGAGGAACACTATGTTCTACTTGTGAAGATTGCGATGAACGTTGGAGGTAGCTGGAGCATCTTGTACTAATATTCGTGACGTTGCGCGATTCAGAATGTATTCATATTTGGCATGTATCGTATATGTGTGTATGTAAATTGTATGGCATGGTTGAAGTAGAGCATAATAGAGTGAGGAGAGTGTGTAGAAGATATTGTGGGATGTTACCTTTGTAATAACTTTCGATCTTAAACCTATCGAAGCTTAAGGATCTAAATCGAATGGAAAACGTTGAGCGTGTTGCCTTTCCAGAAGGCTGTTTTGAGTGTCTTCAGTATGTATGAGGTCTTGGTCCTTATATTTGATCCATAGGGGAGTCCCGGCGTGAAAGAAGAATATCTCGGAGGAATTTCTCCCTTGCTACCGTGTCAATGTCTCGGGGGAGATTGCTAGGTGTCGTTAATGTCATCAGTCGCCTCGCACGAAGCGATTCCTTCAGAGCTTTCTCTAGAGCCAAAGTGTCGCAATAGTCCAACTCCATTGGGACAGAAGAGTCTTCTGGCGGTACCGAGTCTTCTTGAGACAGATCGATCTCCATTGGCTCAGGCTTGATAAAGATCGGGCAGTGGTCATCAACGAGCATCGCGTCCTCTTCTATCTTGACGATTATTTCATCAAGCGATGGTTCAACGTATTCCGTCTTGACAGCGAAAAGTTCATGGAGGTAGGTAGGTTCTGTTTTCTTGAATGACATTCTGGGCCTGAGGCTTCGAAGAGCGATTCAGTCATTGTTAGAGTGGTAGGAAAGACAGCGCCTTACCCCGGATTCAGACTCCAAATAATATTGTGGGCACACAATACTATAGGTCGTAACAACTCAGGACCCCAGCGATGAGCATCGTCGGGCCTGAAATAGTGGAACCATCCAAAAGTAGCCATAAGCATCTGAACTCGCTCGGTACCTTTGATGGGAACAGAGGTGCTCAATGGACGACCGTAGTCAGAAGTGCTCGATGGACGATCGTAGTCGTAGATGTTGAGATAAAAATCGTGAACATTTAAGGTAGAGGAAAGCCTGGAGAGAGTATCTTCCTCGGTGATGAGGTTGGTGATGTTCTATATATCGATAAGGTCTTTAGTCAATCTTCGTCGATAGGATGATTCACTCACTGTAACTAGACCGGGTGCTCTACTTGTCGCCATGTAGTACTCTGGAAATTCGTGAGTACAAATCTGGCAAACCCATAAGTCTAGAAGTCGTTCTCCGACTTCGATCCTATCTCTGCTAGGCCCTTGAAGCATGCCCTTGCTGAACCTGAACCTGAACCCGTCCTCCTTGGATGGCAAAGAATCCAGAGCGACCTTACCAAATTCACGAAGCCAAGACCACATGTCACGATTGCGGAGGAAGTCTGAGAGGGCAGCTTGAGCATCCGTTTCCGGAACTTTATCCCCCCATGGAAGCTTGGTTTCAGTCTTAGGCTCCGGATAAGACGGGGATATGTTTCCAATGCCGTACTCGTGAGTGAAGTCTTTATTGGCAGCTTTGATTACCGGAGTGAGGAGAGTCTGAAGCCAGTCCGAAGCCGCATGTAGACCGTGTTGAATGAAGATCGCCCCGACGTAGGCCTCGAAAATGTCCGCGGTGACCTTGGGAGGAGACTCTTTGAGTGCTAAGTACCAGCTGTCGTTACACCATCGATCGTTTTTCTCCAGTTTAGCATCTTTGTCAATACCGAGAGCCCGCGCTAAACGTCCGATAGTGTCGTTCTTGCAGATGATTCGCCGTACTATCTATGATTGGGTTAGAATAATGGTATTTTATTTAGGATCGATAAGGCGAAGCTACCATTCGTCTGATAGGATCCAGCGTAAGTTTGTCCAGCATGAATGCTGCGACAAAATTGAGGACTCGATCACCAGTATACTCTAGAAGATCATTGTTCTCTTCGGCATCGATTACGGCGTTGAGAGCTTGAGCCAGGAGCGTCGGGTTCAGATCCAGATTAGGAAGACGAAAGCTAAGACGATTCGCTAAGATGTATTCTTGAACCTGCGTGAGGGGCCTCTCGAGATATGGTATGCGTGAACACTTCCGTGGTCGTGGTGGTTGAAAGAAAGATGAAGACATGATAGAAATGGGAAGATGGGGTTCGAGATATTGGAACCCCAGCTTCCCATTTATACTAGTAGCAGTTTGAAAAGCCGCGTGTCATTTCTAAAGATACACGGTGTACCTTTTTTGAGTGGCGACCCGATGATTGACCACAGGAATGTCAATACTAAGTCAATGCGCATGCTGTAACAATGGATCAGATTATCAAAACCGTTAGGACAATGAGATATATCGTGTCCACACCTAACATCATATCTAAAATATAACCCTTGTGGTCGAACTATGATTGACAAAGTGGTAGCAGTCGTGAAGACAAAGGTATGTTCAAACTCAACGCCCGTGGCTGTACTGAAGTATTTCCTATTTTGGATTCATGGCGATATGCCAAGCCTTTATCAATATCTCGCCACTCAAACCAAAGCTTAAGTGTAACAGAGGAGTTCCAAGAAGATGGTATGGCAGAATATATAATACTTGTCAACTTGAAGAACAGTTTACACATCATCTCTCATTCCTGTGATCAAACCGTGACTATATCTCTGTATCAACATCAGGCTTCCTCTCCTTCATAGAGAATCGTTCTTTAACAGCATGTGCCCCTTCTTCCACATTATCCTTTAGCCATATAGCAGTTCGCACAGGTTTCGCTTGCATCATTCCTCGATGGTCTCGATGCAGCTCCTTTTCATTGTCCTTCCACTCCTTCAATTTACCTATCAAACCACCTTTCTTCCCGCTCGTAAATCGAGATCCAGAGATTGCGTCGTCTGATTCACCACCATGTCCTGAATCAGTAGAGATGGACCCGGATTCTGGGGAGATTTCTTCAGCGTCTTCAGGTCGGACTAAAGTATTGACCTCGTCCTCTGCATTGACCGCCTCCACATTGCCTTCGGAGGAATGCCGATGTTCGCGTGTCGGAGTGGTACCACTGTCGACCGAATGAACGTCTTCGAAGCTTCCGCGGGACTTTCCCTTCTCATTGTCCTGATCGCCACTTTCCTCCATTATCCCAACGGTCTCCCGCAACCCTCCAGCTCTCTCGCGATTAAACGCATCCCAAGCTTCCTTCTGTTTGGCGCCTCCACCATCTAACATCTTCTTATGGTGTTCAGAAATTCCCGGCTTGAAGACTAAGTTCAACGCAATGGCACCAACACGTTCGACCTTGTCCTTGTCGGAATCCCAATAGTCCAAGTTACCATCTGGCGACACGTAGTTGAGCTTTAAACGAGAGTAGTCGTCATCTTTGGCTTTCCAAAGTGGTATTTCTACTATGCCCTCGAGGTTATCGACGACATCCCGGAGCCATAGGACGCCCAGAGCTTTCTTGCTCGATGTCAGGATAGAACGGTTTTTGAAGGTAAGTAAGAGCGCAGCCCCGTATCGTTGACGAACAGGAACGGGCCGTACTCCGTCAGCGGGCCATGATAGAGACCCATCCTCTTGCCTCGATGCGGTTTTGCGGGAGACCTTGGACGATCCGTTTGACTTGGACGCTTTGAGTTTGAGAGAGCACTTCACTAGCTCTTCAACTACTCCAGAGTCGGCTTTAACGACAATATCTCGTATTTCCAGTGAACCAGTATCGAAGCCGAGCAAGTTGGGCGGAAGTTTCGCTTCAATAGGTCTGAATAGGATCGAAATTCGAATACGTCCATATCCGAGGCCCTCCTCTAATGAATAAAACCGAGTGAGCTCCGATGCGTTAACGAGCAATTCGGAAAGCTGTTCGGAAGGTGAGTTGAGATTGAAGATACAAGAATAAGGATAATATTCACTTTGAGCATCACAACGCCCAGAATTGCGTCGTTTTCTCTCATCCTCGAGTCCTTTACGGCAATGGTGACATGAGCCTTTCTCCAATCCTTCACGAATCGTTCTGTACCGGCGTTGAACATCGGATAGCTTGTGATGGGCTTCACCCGAGTCTTGTACACCAATTCGTCATTTAACGAGCTACAATAATCATATGTCAGTTACGACTATATAAAGCACTACGGAACGCAATCTGGATATCGATGACGAGACACTCACATTTCGCAATACGAACTCGGCAACCCTTCTGCTTCTTCCTCTGGTTCCCCGCTATCATCTTGTCCCTTCCCAGCTTCCTCCGCCTTTAGGTTCATCTTCACCCCTCGATGCTCTTTCATCACATTCAAATCCTTCACCTCATGCACTTGTACACTCAAAATCCCCGAAGGCCACTCAGGATCCGGTGGGGTCGTCAACACCGTCTTCTCTAGATCGTTCAGAGCGATAGCTTTATTTTCTTCTGCCTTCTGGAATTCGGGTTCTTTGAGAAGATCCGAGGGGATACCTGGATCTGCACCGTCTGTTTGTGGGCGGGAGGAAGAAGAGGGTGGAAGTTTGCCATAGTAGCCGACGGTATATTCGACGGACCCTGGACGATCGGAAAGGTCTGGGCTGGATAATGGAGAGATTTTACGGACTGGACGACCTCGGTTTCGGACCAGGTCGAGGACGTCTATTTCGGCAATACCTAACATATCATCCTAGAAATAATGTAAATTGTTCTCTCAGTAAACAAAGCTTATGATTATGTCTCTATCAAACCTACCACGCTCGTTCGATCAGAGTCCCAAAGTTGAAAACTCAATTTCTCCCTCAGCCGAATGGTATTCACGTCAACCATTAAGAAAGCAGTTTCTTCGTATACTGGATTACGGTCCCCTTTGATGATCCTTGTCGAATACAGAGGTTTCCCCAGCTTGGAGTACGTCAGGGTGATGTAAGGATCTGCTATAATAGTTCGCCTTCTGAATGATTTCTACTAAGAGGGAAGAGGATAGACTTACCAGAGTCTCCGTCAAGATCCATGCCCTTCACACCTGTTGCACGATGTATGTGCACGACGAGGATGCCCAACGCCTCAGTATCTGAATAAACAGTTCACTCAGTCAATCCGCGCTGTCAACAGAGAGAGAACAACAGTTACCTTTCTTTACATCGTCTCCACTAATCAACTGTTGTAGATCGATCGTCAGGCTCTTCGGTGCAACATACTCCGCCACGGCGGTATCAATCGCACTTGAGATGAAACCAGAAATGAATGGGATGTCCATAACGTTGGGGAGGATTTTGTTGAGAGGTACAACAGAAATGGTGATACGTGGTAGGCCCATCAAACTGACCATAGTCGTCTTGACACTATCAAACAATAATACATATTGTTAGTGTACTGCAAGAGAAGGAGATTCCGATACTCACAAAGGCGGGTCAGAGATAAGTTGGAGACGGGCTCGAGCTGTGCCAACCGCACCGGTGACTTCGACCCATATTGCTAAAGGTCAAGTTAACATTGTTCGAGTCCCATACTTCCTACGGAAGAGGGCACTTACGAACTTTGAGACCCCACACCCCTCGTATTCCTAAGAAAAATTCTACAAGCAAGCTATTTTGGCGATGAGTAACGTTGGAATGTAACCTTCAGAAGAGAAGATTTTACTCACTGAACATTCATCGCCTTGCTTGTAATACTCTTCCCACTCGGTAGCCCCCGATATGCGAAAGAAAGCTCCACATTGACATGATCACCACTCAATTCTTCCTCCTGATCCTTGTTCGGGCCTGAAGTGTCATTACTGACATCCTCTGATCTCTCGTTGAAGACGTTAGCTTCCTGACCGCGAGTCGCCTTCAGACGTTCGCGTGTTTCGGCATCAGGTAAAGACCGAATAGATGTGATTCGGGCTGCGGTCTTTCCTAGACCTAGGTCTGCAATACGAACCGAGTGCTAGAGGTCAATTGGAAGTTAGTTCGGGAGTATGGATACTTGAGACGATCTGACGTAATGTATGAGTCGAACTTACGATGAAAGAAGGCACCGAAGCTTGCATAATGTCTTCCAGCATATCAATCAGCGACGTAAACCTTCCAATTTTGTGAGTCCTAGGGTGAAAAATTATGCGCATATACTCACAATTCTGGGTTCATGACGGGCCATACACCCCTTAGTACCGCATTAGCCCACTCGGCGCTCTCCTTGATTCGTTCCTCTTCGCTAACTTTACCATCCCCATCGACGTCTGAGCCGGCCTTCAGTCCACGCATTCGTTCTGAGTGCCAGACACGATCATCGAAGTCATTTCTAGCAAGGTTGCGAAGGCGAAATAGAAGGGTATAAGCGAGGAAGGAGGAGGGTATAGTGGCTAATGCAAAAGAGCCGTATGGATGATGAATAAAATGCGCAACAGTGAAGCAAATAAGGTAGGCAAAGGCGATTAGTGGGATACTGCGGTCAGTTGCGAGTTTGACTCGAGACCTGTGTTCATCCCAATCTATAACCAAAAGGTTAGTGCCACTTGATCGGGTAAGCCAGAATTAACGTACTTGGGGGAGGAAAGTCCATATCGAGGACGTTTTCGCCCGTAGACCGAGTGTCTGGTTCGTCCGAGGTGTCTGCATTCTTGATGTCTACCTCTTCGCCAGTAGTAGGGTCCACGACATGCACGACACGACCTTTCCTAAGATGTTTTGTTCGCTTCTTAGTCAGATTCTCTTCGCTCGGTCCTCGCTGGTCCTGAATCTGTTGCGCCTTTGCCTCGGTTGCTTTCTCGGGGTTCACAAGCGAGGTGAGTTTAGTAGCAATCCTAGGGACAGGGTTTTTCCCTGAGTAGGGCTCTTGTAGCGTATGAGCCATCCTAATGCTATGTTCTGCCGAGCATTTAGATTCGTACAAAGTTCTTGCAACGGATATTAACCTACCTGTCAAACTAAGTATTTAGAAATGGGTAGACGTTGGAGTGGTACATCTGCAAGGGATGCAGCGAGAAACTCTGGTTTAAGTCTGATTTCAAGCGGATACAGAGGGTATGTCATAGTGGACCTGCAGTGCTGTTGGTTGCATTCAATGGGTAGACTTGCCGTGATGGTCATGGTGATCCATTAACATTGGCAATTGGGGTATGACGAAATACAGAGACCCTAACCCTATCAGTAGTGAGATACCTGATAGACGCTCATTTTATCGGTGATCGGGATGCATATGAAAGCTACATGATTTCGAGTCGGATTTAGGTCGAGCAATACTCACCTTACACTCTATCCACCATGTCTTCTGTAATCCTTGTCACTGGAGGCACTGGTCTCGTCGGTCAAGCTATAAAGCATGTCATCGAAACCGAACCAGAAGGTTCGCGATTCGGCAAGAAGGCTGGAGAGACATGGGTCTTTGCTTCTTCATCTGAAGGCGACTTGAGGCAAGAGACACGATGTGTGATGCCCGTATTTTGTGGTATGTAGACTAACCCTACTATGAAGGGATGCAGAACAAACGAAGAAACTTTTTGAAAAATACAAGCCCACGCATGTTATTCACCTCGCTGCGCTTGGTAAGCCATGAAGCCAGATATTCTCTAATTTCATTACTGATTATTCTTTGCAGTCGGTGGTGTCTTCAAAAATATCAAAAACAATGTCCGTATTTCCAAAATAGCACTGTCAGCCTAATGCTAACCCAATATCACGATTCACAGGCAACATTCTTCCGGGACAACATGCAAATCAACGATAACGTCTTGTACACCGCTCATACATTGGGTACTAAGAAGGTTATCTCGTGTCTTTCGACATGTGTCTACCCAGACAAGGTCGAATACCCTCTCGATGAGAATAAGATCCATCTAGGTCTTCCCCACCCTAGTAACTTCGGCTATGCTCACTCGAAGAGGATGGTTGATGTGGCAAACCAGTACGTACTAGCCGAAACTTACAGGAAATAAGTTCTAATATCGTGGAAATGAATATGAAGCGCATACAAGGACCAATTCGGTTCCAACTTTACGTCTGCTATCCCAACCAACGTCTTTGGTCCCCACGACAACTTGTATGTTCCCATCTATCCTCTTTGTCAGTTAGCAACTTACGAAACTCATCAGCGATTTGGAGGATGCTCATGTAATCCCCGCTCTACTACACAAATGCTATCTTTCTATGAGTATGTACCTCCCTTCTTCTCCCGCGCATCCCCTTTCGCCTTAGTTATTTTTATTCTGATATCTGTGGGCAGAGAACGGCACCCCCTTTATCGTCGCTGGCACTGGAACGCCTCTTCGGCAGTTCATCTACTCTCGTGATCTCGCCAAACTCTTCATCTGGCAACTACGGGAATACGACGACGTCGAACCTATCATCTTCTCAGGTACGATTCCTGTTCCACATACGCAATCTTATCGAGATTTATATGGAAAACTTATGTGCCCTTGTAGTCGGCGAGGATGAGGAAGTAAGCATCAAGCAAGTCACAGATGCCATCGTGAGAGCGATGAACTTCAAAGGCGAATACTCCTTCGATACTACCAAAGCTGATGGCCAATTCCGTAAACCGGCCTCGAACAAGAAGTTGCTCAGTCTGATTGGGGACTTCAAGTTCACACCTTTCGAACAAGGTAATTTTAGGTCATATCATCACACATAATTCAAACTCATCATTATTTTTCTAGCTTTGGACGAGACGGTCAGATGGTTCTTGCAGAATTATGATACCACTGCACGAACTGGAAACAAGAAATCGGTCTAGAGAGTTTAGCTGCTGCTGTCATGGACTTGTGTAGTCGATAGAGCTACGATCTTAAGCGATGATGATAGACTATGGGTAACGAAGAAAAGAACAATCTGAATTTTGGTACTCTCAGGGATATGAATTTGATTTAGAATGGTGAGAGCATTCGTGGTTACATGTGGGCGTTCACAGGACTGTTGAGCATGTCATGATAAAACCCTAATATATGGCAATGATATTCGTTCGCGACTCTCTAGTACCCCACATACTAATAAGCAAAGATCTATTCTACTGACACTCTTCCGGATGAATACACCATCCATTTCTATTATCCCGGCTACACTTGAGGAAAAGAAACCTCATAACATCGTTGGAACGTTCGTAGAAAAGTAAGCCAGTTCCAGCCTAACATGTATACTGGCAATTCCTGATGCAGCTCACAATCCCTGTGAAATCCGTATAGCTTGACGTTTGACCAGTTCTTATTATATCATCAGCTATGGCGTGCCCTACGCAACGGGCAAGAAACACCATCTCACAGAGCACCATTACCAGTCGAGCTCATTCGTATCATCTCTCGAATGGCCCACTTAGTTGTCCTCGACCACGCGCTCACGAGGATAACTACTCCTACAAAAAGAACACTAGTCCGCTGCAGGGACGGTACTATCGCCACTAGATTGTGGTTTTGGACTGAACGACTCAGCAACGCTCAAATGGATAGGATTGCTGGTGTTCAGCTCGCCACCAGATCATCCGATCAAGGTTGGGTGGACAGTGATCCTGAACTGGGCCCACAAGTGTGGTTTGATGTCGGAGCCATCCCTTCTCTACCCACACCCCCCAAACAGGATACGATCCATCTCGTCACTGTAAAGCACACGAAAGCTCTTGCGACATTGGAGGGACACGGTGAACGAAGTAAAGAAGATGTTGAGGATACCATTGAAGCGGTAATGGCATTGGATACACGCTGGCGTAGGAGTTATGGATGTCCATCGGAACAGGCAAAGACAGTCCAGCTTGAAAGACCTGTATTCACCTGCGACGACGGGATGTGGGCCCGTGCGGAGTCTGACACGAGTACGAGGGACATCGCTGTGAGGGCCTGCGCGATGTTTAGGGGATGGACTACCCACGCACGATGGGGAAAGCTTACGGTTTGGAAACATTTTGAACCGATTGTGAGGGTATGAATTTTTGAATGGTTGTGATATAGAGATCCAAAATGATTCTGGAATATTGAAATTATTCAAACAATTACTGGATAGTACATGTGCTGGAGTGAGATGTCGAGTCAATCAATCCGAGAAGATTAGATTATGGAAGGTTCTCTTAGGTTCTCACATCGTAGTGTTCAGAAGTGTCTCTCGCTTCAAGTTCAACGTTTATAGTGAGCTTGAGCTCCTAACTTGAAGGCGCGTATACTTATAGATGTAACGTTATGGTATAAGTAACACTAATAAGGTCTTTAGCAGGTGTACGGGATTGTATCAACAATCTGCACTTACGTCATTGATCCACCTGAAACTGAACTCTCACAGGGCGAGCAGTCCATATGCTACCACGGCCGAGCAAGGTGCAAGCTCATGAAGGTGTTGGGACGTTTGTTACAAGGTAAGCTGACGAGTACCTCAGACTAGACTATTATTAGTAGCATCTTAACTTTGTGAATTGACAGCTTGTCTCATGGTCAGTTCATGTTGTATCATGAGCTTTGGCGTACCCTTTTCAGGGGACCAGAAGCACCGTCTCGTAGAGCACCGCTACCTATTGAGCTCATTCGTATCATTTCTCGATGGCTCAGCTTGCCGTTCCCGATATAACACTCACTAGGGAGGAATCCACAGGCGTCATTATCCGTTGCACCGATCATTCTTTCGGACGAGAGTTTGGTTTTGGACAAGAACTCTGAACAAGACTGCGCTGAATAATATCGCAGGCCGTCCAGCTCACTACCATATCTAACCGTCAAGGGTGAGCAGAGATACAGGCTGATCTTGGTCCGCGCACATGGTTTGACGTTGGCATAATACCTCTGCCACTTGGAATTCCGAATTCCTGCCCAAAGACTCCTTCCGTTAACGTGCATCAAGAGCAAGAAGCCTCTTCGCACGTTGCAGGGATGTCACGAGGAGAGTGAACAAGAGGTCAAGGATACCATTGAAGCTGCTATGGCGATGGATCCTCGTTGGCGTAGGAGTCATAGCTGTCTGGTAGCTCAGACACCGCTGATTCAGGTTGAAGGGCCTATCATCACGAGCGAAGATGATATGTGGAGACATGCTAAAGACGGCGATTTAAACACCATCGCTGTGAGGGCTGATGCGATTTTCAGGGGATGGTTGAACCAGGCATACTGGGGAAAGCTGATGGTTTGGAAGCACTTTGAACCAGTTGTAAAGATTTGAAATTGTATACGGACTATAGAACAGGGGAAACTGGGGAAAGGAAATATAGTAGTTCAAGTGCGAGATGCAGAAATGAAGTGGCGGCGGCGACGCAGATCGATACCGATCGATCGAGCCTATATTGCTATTCTGTTTTAGTGACTATCCATCCTGCTAGCTACCCACCACGAGCGAGACTCGGCCGTCTTGAATATTCGGCTCTTATACCTTAATCTTGTCTGTAAAATACGAAAATCACCAGTTGACTGTTGGTAACTGGGTCATGAGAAGAACTGCCAATCCCTTGGATCGTTAGCACCTATCTGGTGTTTCAGCGTTCACTTTTAGTCTGATCATGGCGTAAACGATTGCCGAACTCCGATGGTTTGCTTCAATGAATAAACATGAGTTTGCTGTCTTCTCTGGAGTTAACAACATTCCTTATCCTCTTTTCGACCTGAACAGGTATCACAACTCCCAGAAATGTCAATGGATTACTACGCTGAACTTGACAGTAGTTTTCGTAATGTAAAGCGCCACGTCCTTTCTTACGAACGTGACGGTATTCGACTGCAATTCTATGCAACTAATGTTCTATTGCATACAAATTCTCGGGCCTCCAATGATTTGACACTCATTGTTTGTCATGGGTTAGCTATGAGTATGCGTTATCGTTCCCTCATTGTCAACATACTAAAAGCTCTACTTGTAGACCCCGCAATGTACTTTCCGACAATAAAACACTTAATCGAATTGTTATCACAATCAGGGAGCGGATTACGTTTACGCTCTATTTGGCTCATGGAACATGCTAACCACGGTGACTCGTTACTGCTCAATGAATCGATAATAGTCAAACATTTCCCCGAGAGATGTACGTACCTCGAGTTATCGTTTACGGATCACTGGGGAGCTAACCGTTATTCACTATGTTGTAGTCCCCTTACATTACTATGGTGTTTCTATCGTCACTTTGCTTGACTCGGGCCTAGTTGACCTCACTGATCCAAATCTAGTACCCATTGGGCATTGTGGTGGTGCTGGCGGTGTGTACGTGCCAAGACTTCTTACGCAAACGTAATTTGATATTCATCCGCATGTCGTTGTCAGAATCTTTGCGGCAAAAATATTGCATGAAAGAGGTACACCCTTCCGTAGGATCATCCTACTAGAACCAACCCTCTTCGACCTCGACATTGAGGAAGAATTCATAGTCCTGGAGAAACGTGTCAGGGTGGCTAACCAGAAACGTCCTCGGGTATGGTCCACCGTCGATGATGCCATGGAGTATTATAGCGAGCGTCTTCCCTGGAAACTTTGGCATCCTGAAGTGCTTCAGTTGATGAGTGTAGGTTCTCTGCTCCTTAGTGACGTTAAAAATCATCGAAGATATCCTTGTTATAGAAATCGATCTTTCGTCCTGCACCGGGCGGCGGAGTGACCCTGAAGACAACATACGAACAAGAAAGCGCATGTTTTGAATGTAAAGAGCCACTTGAGACTGGTCAGGTACTTCTGCAACTTGTACATGATACTCCTGTGCACATGGCACTGGGACAACGACCGGACATGTGGTACGTATTTCGTGTCGTAACTCTGGATCAAATATACTGACTTATGAAATCTTCAGGACTGAAGCCATGTACACCAGTCAGAGACAAATCGTCGCCAAGTTGAAACCGTCACTTGCTTCACTATCTACAATACCTGACGCTGGTCATTACGTATGGAGCCAACTATACATTTCCAAAGCTTCAACTGACACGCACTCCTTACTTGCAGGTCGTTCAAGACAATCCAAAAGGAAGTGCTCAACTTATCTGTACGATACTACAAGCCGAATTTAGGCATCTCACATCTGCTTCCAGAGCAAAACTTTAACGATTCATGTTGTATCAGAAATAATAACAGTGTTTGTAACACATTTGGACAATTTAATCTAACCCTGCGTACCGAACGTCAGCGTTGTTCTCTAGCCAAGACATCCATTTCTTCAAAAATGGACTGCCATGCTGAACAGTCGAGGAGTCTCCAATTACACACTTTGTGGAATGAGTATCAACAAGATACAGAATACGAAATGATACTTACCAAATGTCGTTTCGCCCTAGTCATCGCCACTATAAGAAGGTATCAGGCGTCTGTTGATCCAGAGCAAGAAATACAATACTCGCCATTCAGTCGCCGTTTATCCTTCAAGAACCCGACTTCACGCTGTAGAAAGTGTTACCAACAGGTCTAATGAGGGATAAAATAAAGTACTTACGTTCTCATTTGACCGCACGAGGGAAATGATTACAGCATCTTTTTCTCGACCTTGCATCCCATCTACAGTACCGATCTCGAGATCGGTACCGTAAGTAGGTCGCAGAAGAGATGTTAGTAAAGATACTTGAGCTTGGTACCTATTTGAGGATCACGAACTGAGAAAGGATTTGAGTACTCAGAACAATGCTACTTACGGAGTAATAATTGCTATCTGTGAGGGCAACACCCCTGTCGATATCTTCCCTTTTGTTAGAATCAGCATCAGGGACGATCTGAAAGTATCCCTTACCAATCGTTCAGTCCACATTTTCACAACCATCACTTCATTTTCATTGCATCGACTTCCCTCGTCTCCATCACCTTCACCCTCCAAACGTTCAAAGTATTCACAGCCAGCGGTATCGAAGAAAACCACGGGCGTTCCCAACACCTCTGTTTCTTCTTCGGGTGAATCCGCATTAGTATTTGGTAGATCTCGAAGCAAGTGCGAAGCGACGGAAGCGTGCGATGTCAGCTTGGAATGGTACATCGTTTTGGAGGGAAATGTTGCAATGTGTTCATGCATACTGTCATCGTCTTCAGTTAGTGATATACCATTTTTTTATTGTATGGAAAAGAACACTAACCGATATTGTACAGTTAACATCCGCTTAATACTTGCACCGTACATCTTCTCTAATCGGTCGAACATGGTTGTTTCTAACGTTCGAGGAGGTCGAAGGACGCCATGCTGTCGTTCACGTTTCTTGGACTTTTCTTTAGTAGGTTTTGGTTTGTCTTCCTTAACGGTGTCAGGTGCGGGATGATCGGATTCTAGCTCAGCATCTCCTGATTCATCATCGTCAGAGGATTCTGATTCGTCGGCTTCGGGTGCGTTGGATTTCTTCACTTCCTCTTCCCTTTTCTGCTTAAGATCAGGAGTGGCTTTCGGAGTGGCTTTCGTTGATTTAGTATCAGTGTTCTTGCCGTTTGACCCCTTCGTTTTATCCTTCTTCGGTTTGTCAATAGAAATAATGGTAGGGGGCAATTGCATAGGATCTCCA
Source organism: Cerrena zonata (assembly GCA_038087015.1). Lineage (NCBI taxonomy): Eukaryota > Fungi > Basidiomycota > Agaricomycetes > Polyporales > Cerrenaceae > Cerrena > Cerrena zonata. Next base: position 268,900 of record JASBNA010000029.1, read on the forward strand.
GCTAGTATAAGTTTCTTCGCTTTCAAAACAGGTATCCAACAAACCTATGGTCAAGAGATCAGTGTTTTATTTCGGAGGAAAAAGGAATATTATAAACTGTACCGCTTCGAGGGCTTGAGTCGCTTCATCGATGATCGCCACATCGAAGACGTGGTTTCGGATTTGCCAGCCACCCGCAGAGTGACAGGTGGCGAGGACGACCTGTCGGTCTGCATTAGTGTCATCAATTATATGATGACAGAAATAAGTCATACCTGCGAGCCATTCATAACAGTCTCCACTACTTTACCCTCTCGTTGACGGTACTCTTTCCTCAACGCGCGCACGTCGTCCCACATCTTCTTGCGTTCCAGACCTCGAGGCGCTTTTGCCTTTGCACCTTTCCCCTTTCCTGACAGGGTACTCAACGTGGCTTCCAGCTCATTCTTCACATCTTTAGCCAACGCCGCCTATCATAGGATAAATAGCTGAATAAAAGAGACGGAAATGGTCATCAAACAGACCTCTTCGCTTCTGTTTGCTTTCGCTTCCAGAGTAGAGTCGATCACTCCGTTCGTTAGCCATAACCCTTGCTGGATGACCCAATCTGGTTAATTTCATCCCATTGCTTTTGTCCGAATTGGACAATGCGAGGAGACGTTCCAAGATATTATCGACCGATAAATTGGAGGCACCACAAATGAGTATCCTCAAGGGCTTAGGGTTAGCGGGGGTCACAGTTGTAAGTTGTCTAATGATTTCAATCAAAGTATGTGTCTTCCCGGTACCTAAAACTCATGAGCGCGGTCTTTAATGACATATAGAGGAATAGTTACCGGGAGGTCCGTGTATACAGGCTACCTCTGGAGATTCTAAAGCGAAACGTACGGCTCCTTGTTGACTCGGATTGAGAGACCGGTCGAAAAACACCAAGTCCTGAATAGGCATCCTCTCTGAGGGCGGAGAAAGACCCAAAAGTACGCGAAGTAGCGATGAGGCAGGCGGGGAGACTATTTGGGATGAAAATCTTTTAGAGAGGTCTTTAGATTTGACCAAACATACTGATGAGTCCGGTAAGACTATTTTCTCTAGTTGAGCCAATGTTTTCTCCATGCTATCATATGTGTGACATTAGAACACAGAATAGTGTAATGGAAACAGACAAACCGATCATAGGTAACGCTGTTAGCCAACTTGAGTACTCGGCATCGTTCAGGAAGATCGAGCTCTTCGGCAGAATCTGAGGTATCTATTGCAATAACGATCCGGGAGTCCGATACCTTTATTGACGCGATTAGCGAGAGTTTTATAGGAGAACACATAGACAATTAGATATACTTTGTACACGACACCCTCTGGGGCTTTTGATCGTTTTGCGTCATCTTTCTTCGGCTTCGAAGGTTTCTTCGTTGAAGCATTGGAAGACACATTCTCCTCCACCCGAGCCAAGTCCCCTGTTCTGCAAGAAAAGTAGCAGTAAATCCCTGTTACATCAGTATGTATGTTAATCCAAAAATCACCTGAAGGTGTGTGGCGGGAATGAGACAGAGCTATGATATGTCGTCGATCGCTCTAATTCGACCAGCCTGCACTTCTAGGACGCTTTAGAAGATAATACAGTACAATATAAGTAGTTCGCACGTCTTTCCTCCGAGACCGATCGTGACGTTGGATATCGAGAGGCCTCCAAGTGCTAATCCTTTCTGTTCTAACAGTTTGGGGCCACAGTTCGAGAGTAGTAACGAGGTTCGTGCAATTTCCGCCTCGCGTTCTTTAGCGAGTAGTGACCTGTGGCGTTCTATGAAGCCCCTCAGGTGCGATTCATTAGTCTGTGTCATGATGACTAGTGGTTTTAACCCGGAGTTACAACAGTTACATGAGCGTTCACAGTCAAGCTTCAGCCTCAGGCTGATTCACTGCGAAGAAAGGGTGACGATATAGCTGTAATCTAATCTAATCGCAGAAACAAATAGTTACAAACGAATTGGAAGCGGGATTCCTTAGCGCTTCGGAGTAATGCACTTTAAGCCTTTGACTCTGTCACATAGTATATATACTCAATGAATGAACGCAATATTTCCTCCGGTTTACTCGTATATGTGATCTAAAATTTAGGGCTATCACTAATCGCATCTTTCTAGGATATTCTGAGCCCATATGTTCTCCGAAAGCGAAAGGACAATTGCCGCTCTAAGCAGGAAACCCTACCCTTCGCTACAAACAAACAGACACTCGTCCGCCCTTTGCATCTATTCTTCTCCACTCGAACGATAATGGTGTTATGAAAGCAAATAAGCCAAGCCAAAGAGAACCAAGATACTCTTCGCCAATAGTCAACCCGCAAACTTGAAAGCAGAAGCTTCTGCCCGTAATACCCCAAAGATCAAGCACATCATTGTCGGCCCTTCTCTTGCGAAGCAGAAATCGAACAAGCAGGATCAAAGCAAAACTAGTACTTGCCCCGTCCAGCAAAACAAGGAGCTCGCTCCGCAACAATCAACTACGTCGCTCTATCTAAGTCGAATACCATCAATAAGCTCAACTCAAAAACTATACCAACCAGCTATGAACGTACGTTCAGCTCATTCGCTCCCGGATCTGTCGAAACCTTTCACCCTCGTCCTAGTATCCTTGTTGTCGATCATTCGCCCTCTACCGTCGTCTTTCGAGCTGATTCCTTCCCTCTAATTATGTTACGTATCTTGTACTACACCTGCCTTGCCGTCCTGTGGTCCTATGCTTTGTCATTATTTTCACTTGCTCCTTACTTGGTGACTGTACTTGCAAGATACCGCTTCCTTACCTTACGGATGTGGACAGCTCATGAATGTATCTCGTGTATTCAATGTTTCTTAATGATGCATTCATATGTTGACTGTATGACGCGACTGATCCCAGGTTCGCGATTGTGATCCAAAATAATGCCCCTAGGGTAACGCAACTTTGTACAAAGGATGTATCCAAAGTGACTGGAAGATGTAACGTTTACTAATCCGTATCGATCACATTTTGCCACCTGAGCTACGGCAATGATGTCATTGATCCTCGCAGTCTGTAGGTGGTCCCCCTCGTTCTACGATGAATCTATGCTGACCAAACTCTATCAGATTACCTAGATGATTGGAATATGGAATGTTTAAACACTGAGGTGGGCGTTTCAAGATGACTTACCTATATAAGTTGTCAAGTCCGATTATGGTCGAATGTTATGACGATGAACTCCTGGCACTCACTCAGAGTAAATCCCGACCTTATCAGATAAGTCCCTATCATGAAAACACAACGATGTCGGAAACACGGAGGACTAGCCAATGGCGCAACTCCGAGGCTGGCAGTCAGCCACAGTCAGCCTCCAACACGTCTTAACCCGAGGCCCGCCCTCCTCTCTTCCTCACCTAACTTGATCCCATACCACAACCTGCCTAACATCCAACCTCCATTTAAACCACCCCAGATCACAATGTTCGGATTCACTCTCAAAGCTGGGCGCAAGGGTGCCTCGAGCTCGAAGAAGGCCGGTCCTATCGTCTTCGACATCGCTCCTCACCACGGCGACCCCACTGCATCCAGCGACATCTTGGTCAAGACCGCCAGGGTGCGTTACCAACAGCGGAAGGCTTGCTTCGTGCCTTTCACTGCCCGCGAACGCGACATGATCCTGGCGCAATCCAAATACAATGCTTTCGAGACGTACGAGAAGGTCGGCCGCAGGCACGGCAAGATCCCTCTAGCGTCTTTAGAGTTGGCGGAACGGTTTGAAATGGAGGAGAGTAGGGAGCATATGAGGGCAGCGCTTCGTGACGAGATCAGGAACTAGACAGGACTTCAAGACGGGACCTCAAGACGGGACCTCAAGATGGGATAGGGACTCAAGACTAGGACGACAGCCTCAATACCAGGACAACCTCGAGACCGCTCGATGAGGATCAAGACATGGGACTCAAGACGGGAATCAAGCTCAAGATGGGACACAGGACGACACAGGACGACGAGGACGCGCATGCTGGGGGGCCGTTCAAGATCGCCCTCCCGGCAACGGGGGTCCGCAGCTCCCCCGTAAGACATCTCTTCATTCTTTGCTTTTGATAATACTGAAACTTGATACACCCCTTTCGTCCTATTTTCGGGATCTCCTTGTCAGCCACTAGGTGTAGAATGGTAAGTACGCTTGCCAGTCTCGCCTATCACCATGACTGATAATAGAATGTGTCGTGTGCTTTATTGTTGAACTAACACTTCATACATGCCTTTCCTATGATCAAGGGAGATAATTCTATCAGCCACTGAGCGAAGAAGGGTAAGCACGCTTGCCAGTCTCGTCTATTACCATGACTGATCATAGCATGTGTCGCGCGCTTTATTGTTGTGAGAACCAGGAATTGTCAGCCCTACCCGCTGTAGGGGAGTTTGACAACGTTGCAGTGAGTACGCTCACTAGTCTATATTTACACTTTGACTGATAATAGACCGCGGGGGTTGTTTTGCTATTGTATCCTATGCGGGAGAGTCAACGTGGCTTCAGCGCGCTGTGTCAGTAGGCTCTTTGGTCGTCGATAACATTGTTGGGGTTCGTATTGTATAGTATTAGTAGTGTTGTGAGAATATATTTGATTTATGTCGTGACTATAGTCCATAGTTGGACTGGGGTGTGGTGATATCGATACGACTCAGTTTATGTCAGCCCATAGATATAGTATACATCTCCTCTTACTACGGTTCTATACATCATCAACCATCTCTGTCGTTTCCTTAGAGATCTCGATGCGAACCTGATGAAAGGTTAATAACAAGAAAATTGAAACACCACGAACTCACTGGAATTGATCCAAAGCTTGATGATCGACGCACAAATCCAAATACATTAGGTCCAACAACGACAGGCGTTTCCATTTTTGCTCTCAGTAGCTGTCTTGAGTTAAGACTGTGTTTCGGTATATTAGTTTTGTATAGGAAGTAGCTGCGGGAGAAAAGAGCAATACGCACACTCCAAAAAAGGAGTTGGCCATCACTGAGAAAGAAGGTGAAGGATATCAATATTTTCGGTTAAGCAAGCAATCAGGAGGATGCACCTTTAGCGAAAATGTTCTGCAATCCCATGAACAGATTACTGGGGAATGTGACCGGATAATGAGCCTGTGTAAAAGAACTTAATCCAAGATCCAAATAGATTGGAAAATAATTCGCACAACCACCAACGTAGCAATTGAAAGGGACCTAACAAAGTGAATTGAGCACACATTATATAAGACTCGGAAAGATGATAGCTTACGCAAGAATAGCACCAGTATTCACATAGTAAATCACTAACCAGTTGATCATACCACGGGATCTAGTATCATTTGTTAAATGATTCTATCATCCGAAACGGCACACTTACCGCTGGATCTCTGGTTTGTTCTGCTGCAGGTAGTACACCATCGTTGCCGCCATAATAATATCCAGTCCGACAGCTAGACACGTGGTTATAAGGAGCGTGTCCTACACAATAAGTATTAGCAGAACTATCACAAAGGACAGTATACGCAAAAAATGCGAACGTGGGTTGAGCGACTATCATCGAGGGAACCAGCTGTGGAAGAAAAGGTGTCGCTGTGTCATAATGATGAGTACAAGCTTCGTCGAGACTTCAGGAAGTGGCTCACTGTTTTTGCGCTATCCAGTCTGGTTTCACTCAGTGAAATGAATATGACAATAAGAGCACGATAGTATAACTTACATAAGAAAGTAACGTTTCTGCCGAGGAAGATCTGAATCTGGGAGTTAAACACAGTCAATATCGGTATATAAAATCTGAAACTATGGTGACACACCGCTGCAACAACAAGAATGGTGTTTCTGCTAACTAATATCATAATCAGCTGTAGCCAACACCAGGAAAGTATGTGTAAAGAGCACGAACGTGTCCACATTCGGTAGATATAGAAACTGCAAGATGAAATGTCATTGATTGGCGACACACTGTGAAAGTACTCGAGAACGTACCCGTCGACGATCATTTCGATGATAACCTACTCCATGTTTAGCAAATCTCAAGCAAAGGCGCAGCTCATAGATAGATATACCTGAAGTACGTATGTAGCCTACCCATTCAAATTCAGTTTTCCAACTCGAGTTCATTCAGTTTATAGAACATACAGGTATACTCCTGTGTAATGGTTGAGTAAACATGCATATAAAGTATGTCATTTCATGACCGAGGCACTCACCAAAATAACGACTCCGAAGGGACAAGGTAGAAAAACATTTGTTGCAAGTAAACGATGGTGTGCATAGACTCTAGTACCCTACCGGAGATATTTCAGCGAATTTACTTGACGAGAGGATAATATCCTACAAAACGATGCCGGCTAGTCCCTTCATCCAAGATGGATCTTTCTGACAAGAATTGAAGTATGCGTACGCTTGTGCGACGGTAAGTCCATAGAAGCTACGCAACAAGAGTTAGTTTTTTTCGAGCGTTTTCTCGTTGAGCTATAATGAGAATACTAACATAGAGCCTATGGGGTAGCATAACATAAAACCACCAAAGATATGGTCGAAGGACATGACTATTATGAACTTGGGAGATGGGAAGGGATTAGCCTAGCATGTCGCGATCTGAGGTCGTGAAGATATTATATAGCGTCTATAAATTGAAAAGACGTAGAGTTAGGTTGATGAACAGGAGATCAGTCTCCTCGGAGACGTAGAAATCTTACACAAATAGTCTATCCTCTTGATTTCACCGGGTAAATGAGGTATGGCCGCGAGGTATCCTGACGCCACAAGATATTATTAATTGTAAGAGGACAAATATGATGTTTTATTATGACAGCACTCGCATGCGCCACAATGTCCTCTGATTTTCACGCCCAGTGAATTGAAATTGGTAATCAAAGGTAGCAAGAGGGTGAGAAGAGAGGGTGACAAAGCTACGGCTACGCCGCTGATTGAGGACACATTGGATCTAGTATCTATAACGAACAGATCGAAGCCTGTGTGTATACATATACGTCACCATGAAGCACCGGTCTTCAGCTGAGATTAGACTAGGTTCGAGCTTGACAAACCGTTGGCGTAGACGAGTACCCATTTGCATCAGAAGAAATTATGAAGTTGTTTGGAAGAGGTCTGGGACCGCAGGATGCGGCTCTCCATGATCCAAGCCCGGGGAACTACCTTCCATACACCACATATCTCGTATCGTACACCGACGAGTGGCACTGTCAGCTGTTAGAACCCCTGATCCAGGCCTCCCGGGCCTGTGCAACAGATCGCAACGATAGATTGACTGTTGACGAAAAAGAATGTTAGTATTTCGTTCGAGAATGATAGGATAGAAATAGTACTTGTGTGTCATTATGATCAATATAGATATTCACGGAAATCTGGTTACTTACCTTGGTTCGAGGCGAACAGATTGTAGTATCAGGTCGTCGAAGATGATTCTAATAGACGCTTAGCTATATTCTTCCCCGTAACTTCGTGCTTGTGTGGACATCAATGGACCGAAATCAAAGGTCCCGTCTTCTGTAGAGTTCCATCGTAGCGCCTATCATGCTAATGCATTTGTGCTTTCCTTAAGTTTAAGCGAGAAGAAAAACATTTTAGTATCAAATTGTCCACTGGTAGGTAGTAGGTACTATCACCAAACCCGAACCGAGGATTTGGCACCCGAAGACCAACAACATTACTTGACACGTCTATACAAATACATCACCGCAGCAGTCGCACATTGTGCGTCCGAGTCATCGTCCGAGATGGCCTATCGTTCTAGACGTGAGTGTCAGTCCCTGCTCAAATGCGAAGAAGTTCAGAAAGCACCTTCATACATCTTTTGATTATTCCGTTCTGCTGATGATCAAATTTGAGTATCTTAATCGCTGGAGCAAAAATAGAGCGACCATACATATTTCTATACGGTTAACCTATTTCTTGAGGGTGGGATGGGTTAGACACCTTCCGAGTCTTTCTCGCTAGCTTGCGACTCGTACGGCTTAGTATCTATTATCAATAGAGAGCCCATCTTGGTCCTCAGGAGTTCTCGAGAATTGAGACTGTTTGTGGCGATGTTAGCGTATATTGACTACAGAAAGAATCCGAGATAAAAACGCACACTCCGAAGAATGAACATGCCAAAACTAAATAGGGGAGATAAGATGATTTGACTGGTTCGGTAAAGACGAGGAACACACCTTTGGCGAAAACATTTATGAGGCTCACCCACACTTCAAGGTGGGGCGAAAGTGTGAACTTTGGATGATGTGTGAGCTACGAAATGGACACTTGCAGGTCTGTACATACTGCTATCAATACGCTGACCGAAAGGGATCTGGATATGAAAGCACGTTTATGAGTTTGCGTCACCAACTAATCAAGACTTGGCTTACACTAGAATGACACCAGTGTTCACATAATAGACTATAAGCCATGAAACGATACCTCGAGTTCTAAATTTACTGATTGTTAGACAAACAGCCTCTCATAAGTGAATTCGGTAAACGCACCTCTGGATGGTTGGTTTGGTCTTATATAAATGGTAGACTATATTTGATGCCATGACAGTGTCGGAGGCGATTGCTAGGCTTGTAGCAATGAGGAAAAAATTCTAGAAAACACATTTCTCAGTACGCTATCACACACAGAACATAGATAGACTCACGCGCGGCCAAGTCATTGTCGACGGTGGTGGCATCGATGCATCGGTGGTAATCCTGAAATAACAAAGCCATCAAGCCATCTCTACAAACCGGACCAATACGACGTACATTCCAATCAGCCATGCTGTCAACATTCCTTATTAGCTAATTGTGATATCAGATTACAGTTAAACAAACCTAGAAAGATCGTAACGCGACCACAAAATATTACCACCTTGAACCACGATGTGAGTGAAGAAACGCGGACTATAGTAGGGAGATCACGAACCGTTGCAAGAGTGAGTGGGATATTGTTGCTTACTAATTGTCATTTTCGTATATCAGTAATGCCGCGTGAGAAAGATGCAGGAAAAACTGACGTCTCCAGATCCGATGGACATAGAAACTTGAGGTAGAACATGACGTTAGTATGATAGTAGACTATCCGTGAAGGACGAGCTCACCTATTCACAAATATTTCGATGACAATCTGGTTCGCCAGCGTTAGCCTCTATGAACGTCTGGCGATTCATTATTCATTGAATTACCTCAAGGACAAAGCAAGTCTATGCAATTCGATTTGATGAGAAAGGCAATGTTGCAAAGGAGGGAGGGACAAACATACCGGGACACTCCTACATTCGTGTTACTGTTTGTATGAACATAGATTCCAAGGAATATGACTTACCAATCGACCCCCATTAGTCCGAATGATTCGGGAGGAGGAACTGAGGAGTATATATATAACTGGCGTAGCATGATAGCAGTGTGTACTGTTTCGAAGAAACTGACGAAAGATAAATTTCCTTAACCGTGAATTACAGAGAATGTTACTCAACATGACAACTATGGCCAGAGACTTAATCCATAGAGGGTCTCTTTGGTAAGAACGGAAGTAAATGTACGCCTGCGATACGGTAATGCCGTAGAATCTGCCTCAGCAACATTAGCACCAAAACGACATGCACAAGCTTCAAGGATGTTTACTCACATGCAGCCTACAGCGAAACCTATAGCATTACCAGCAATTGAAGTGCCCGCTTCAGCTGCGAACTTATTCATAGTTGGTTTGTTAAAAGAGGGGATAGGTTCAAGTTCATAATCAGTCAGACCCCTTCGCGAAAGCGACTTATGGGTATTGCTAGGGGCATCTCATTTGGGACGGCCTAGTAACCTATAATTCCAAAAAAGGTGCGATACAGCATGTGTCGTGTGGGCACATCCAACGGTGTTATGAGAGAATTAGCCTTCTCAGCGATATCTCGTGGAAAGCGTTGTTAGCGAATCAAGTCCTCAACTCCAAACCCCGCACTGAGGTGCTGCGGATGTACTGCGAGTCGCCCTCGTTCGGTTTCGTTCGATATCAGTAGTCCTGTGTTCCTGAGCCCACCTAGTGGATAATGCAGCCGGGTCCGCGTTATCCTGTGTTATCCTAACTCAGGTGGTTTGAGATGAAGACAACCGGAGCGAGTCTTGTTTCGGAATGTTTGCGTTTAGTGTAAACATGTGTAAACAATATTGTCATCGTGATAGAAAACACAGCCACAATTATGTTTCAGCTTTCGTCACTCGAAAGTTTCGAAATTTTTGCTGGCTGAGAGTTCACCGAAACAACAGTAGTGGACTCTAATACTTCTCTCATGCGTCGTACCCTGTTGAAATATTACCGACAACAAATACAAGGGAGTAAACTCAATCTATATAATAGGATGACGTCACCAACCTATCTCGTGAACAAGGAACACTATCTCATCTATACCGATTGCTTTATAGCTTGATTGGTACAGCCGTACAAACGGTCCAATTTTCCCTGGCATTTCTAGGACTACTAGCATCCTTTCTTGCATCCATCAACGTTTAACCCTCAACTCGGTAGGACTCTGTCTAAAATATGTCTAGCACAGGTGCACCCGATATCATCTGGCGTCCAGAGACTGACCTCCAGTCGTTCCACGGTGACGGAAAGGCTATTTATGAACCTGATTTGTTCGATGCAATCGATTCTACTATCGAATCATTGAGCGATGAACTTAGGACACTAAGTCTTGATATTCACGGTGAGACCAATGATTCCACTTACGCTTATGCTTGTAATAGTCTAAATCTTGGCATGTAGATCACCCAGAATTGAAATGGGAAGAGCAGTACGTCATCCTTCTTATTAATGTCATACACCGCCCAAAGACTGAAATATTGCTTTCAAATAATAGTCATGCACATGACGTTCTAACCGATTTCATGGCCAAGCATGGCTTTCAAGTCAAACAACATTACATTCTTCCAACAGCATGGGAGGCTACATTCACGCAAGGTCAAGGTGGACCGACTATCGGCGTCAACTCCGAAATGGATGCATTGCCTGGAGTTGGGCATGCCTGCGGTCATAATCTCATTGCAATTGCAGGTGTCGCAGTCGCCTGCGCCGTCAAAGCGATCCTCGAAAAGAAGAATATCAATGGGAAAGTGGTCTTGCTTGGCACTCCTGGTGAGGATCTTGACTCGGGGGTCTCTAGTAAGCGATAGGATCATTGACTGTGTGCTTATGACTAGCCGAGGAGGGTGGTAGGGGTAAGGTTGTACTTCTTGAGGGCGGTGCTTATGAGGGTATGGACGCTTGTGTTATGTACATTCATCATCTCAATCTGTCATCTACTACATTCATCTCTGACGTACCCGCTTGATTGTAGGTGTCACCCAGCACCGGGCCCTCCTAACTCAGCCAGTCTCAGCTCTAGTCTTGCCTTGAAAGGACTGCAAGTCGAATACACAGGTCATACGTACGTCTTGAGTCTTGACATTTTCCTTTTCGCACTTGGACTCAGATATTATGACAGTGCCCACGCTGCCTTAGCACCTTGGGAGGGTCAGAATGCTCTGGACGCAGCCGTAGCGGCACATACCAATATAGGACTGCTTCGTCAACAGCTCAAACCCAATCATCGAGTACATGGTATCATCGAAGGCCGCGATTGGGCTCCGAACAGTACGGAAATATCATGTTTTTGATCTATATTGAGCATTTTATCTTATCTGAGTCACTAGTTGTACCGGATTATGCGAAACTGCTGTAAGTGGATGCAACGCTCTCGAGTTGATAGATCCGCTGATGAATCGCGCGAAAATTCGAAGATACTATATCCGCTCAGAGACATGGGCGGAGGTTCTCGCCGCTGTTCCTAGGGTTGAGAACTGTTTCAAGTAAGTCTATCATATCTTAGTCCTGCGTTCCGTCTTGATCAATTTCGATCTATTAGGGCTGCCGCACTCGCAACAGGTTGCAAGATCGATGTCAAACCCTTTCATAGCTCCACGGAGCTCCGACAAAACAAAGCACTTGGTAAATTTTCTAGTCGTGCCCTTCCTTCGCGTTCACTCACGAATTACCGACTTGTTTCGGTGATTATCATGCAATGCAGGTGACGAGTTCGCCAACGTCTTCGAAAGCAAGTATGGGTCCATAGATCGCAAATACGGAATTGCGGGTGCTTCTACAGACTTCGTAAGTCATACAGCCTTTTTGTGCTTCATCCCCATCCTTTCTTGCGCCGGCCTTATCTCTGATGCCCTATGCCCTTTCCCCCTATTGCTGCGTTTCGTCCACGTCACTTGCCTCATTTTTTCCGCATGTCAAAATCGAACCGTGACTCACGATATTATTTCTCTTTCCACCTTCCATATAGGGTGACATCACGTATGGTGCGTTTCATTATAACTTTTCATTCTATCTTGAGTCACAGCTAAATGCTCCTTTCACACTCCCTCATTGGCTCACATCGATGTTTATGCTCATACTTATGTGCATGGAAACTAATTCGCTGATTGACTGATCGTTGATCGCGCCCAATTTCGGACATGCATTGCATTCGTCGAATCATGTCATTGGTGCTTGCTGTGTAGCCCTCCCTGCCCTACACCCCGGATTTGGTACGTAGATCCACCTTCAATTTCTTTACCTCCTCTATCCGTTCAAATTTTCGGTACCGAAAAAAATCGTTCCCTTCCTCATATGACTCATGACTCGAATCCTATTGTTCCTTCCGTTCCCACCTTTCACTTCCAACCATAACACCCCCTCACTACTCATGATCCGCTGTAAACCACTCCGACACTAACCAATGACCACCCAACACAGGCATCCCCACCAAACCCAACGGCGGCAACCACACCCGCGAGTTTGCAGCATCCGCAGCAACCATCGAGGCCCATAAGGCAACTCTAAACGTGGCCAAGGCGCTCGCCGCTGTGGGTGTGAGGTTGTTGACTGATGAGGGGTTCTTGAATGAGGTCAGTGCCCATTTTACTATTCGAATTCGAATGTTCCATCTTTATTCCGATTTGAGCCGGCGTTGTGTTCTTTGAATATGATTATGCTGAATGGGGATGGTCGTTTGTCGTTTTTAGGTTAAGAAGACGTTCGAGGAGGATAAGAAGATCAGGGGGGATGTTTGATTCATTCAGGGTGGTGCGGTGATGAGGCGTATTTCGAAGTTTGGGGTTGAATAACAAGACACCGGGAAATGAAATGGATTGTAGTGGGTATGATCGGATGTCTGGATTACGCCTCTAAGATTACATCTATAACAAATATCTTTTGTATGTATGAGTAGTGTATTAACCGTAACGAAGTAAAGAAGATAGGTGGTATGATACATGGTGCCTAGTCCCCGAGGACCCCCAAGATGAACGAATCAGTACATAATGTATACAACATGTGCAGACGTGCGTCCGCCGAAAAGAAGAAAAGGTTGAAAACTAAGTCCTAAGAAATCGAAAGGAAGATCAAGAAGAGAGATGCAGCGTATCATGTATGTACCTACGAATACAGGAGTGGTGGTTGTGTATGAGAAGTGAGGAGCGGGAGGATAGGAGGATAATAGAGACGAATAAGGATAACGCTGCGTATAAGCTGTGTATGCGGATATGGCGTAACGTGCGACGAAAGCATAGTGGAAAACGGGCATCTGTATGAGGAGATAGAATGGAAATCGTGGGTGATGAGGCACAGGGAAATGGTGAACAATGGAAACCTGGAATGAAGCGACGATCTTCCCAGTTCCATCTCTGACTCCATTATTGACTGTTGGGATCCGAATATGCCAGTGTAGCCGTATAACTCGTTATACGGAACATCTGAGATCTAAGGAGTCAGAGATTTGTTCCCAGGTGACACCCCAACCGAATTTACACCACGACAGATTAGGTTGATGCGGGTAGAGTAGCACGAGAAAGAGAGGGCATGCGGCGTCCAGTTGTAGATGGGGAAGCAGATGTGACGGAAGACGATAGAGCGCCGCCAGAAACACCTGTACCGGTTTGGGGGTTACGTGGCCAGGAGACGTAAAGCATGCCTTCAACGAGGTCTGCGGTGACTTGGGTACTCTGAAGAAAAGGCGAGTCAGCATTGGGCTTGAATTGGGATATGGGGACAGATGAATTACATACTATAGTACCTTGAGGTAGCTCAATTTCCCGCTTAAATTTGCCAAAGGCCAACTCTCGTGTTGTGTAACGAGGCGTCGTTTGATCGTGATTCTCGATTTCTTGACCATGCTCGTTGATGATAGAAATCGGAGGAAGTTGAGAGCGGGAGAGACTTTGGTAGGATCCGTTGCGATTTGGGTACGGATATCCGGAGAGGACATGCTTGAGAGGCATTGCACGTTGTCCCTCAACACACAATTTCTCGTTGATAACTTGCAATGTGAGGCTATCTCGCTCAATACCAGGTAACTCGATAGCAGCAAAGATTCGAGGCATGTTTTCATCATCACAAAGATCCATTCTATAGACAATGAGGCGTAATTAGTATATTAGTATTAGCGAGGAAAATGAGAAGAAAACATACCTGGGTATATAGGTTCTAGCAACTGGCTTGGACATCATGTCCCTACGCTTCTTCTGCATTTGAAGGTATCGCGTAGCAATGATTTTGTCAGCAATTTTGAATATCTTTTCAGTGTCGCGGGTAATAAGTTTGGAGGAAGCAGGGGCGGAGAAGGGTCGGTTCGGGGATGAAGCAACGGCGGTCATGGTGAATGCGATAATGTTAGGTGAAGAAGAAAGGTTTTGAGAGATAAAGTAGTAGAACTGAGTGGGGAGCGGAGTAGTGAGTGACGGAGCGCAGAGACCCGGCCCCTTTTTATACTTCCGGATGACTCGAGGAGCGAACAAACAAGACGAGATCAGTCATGCGAAGTCAGATGGCAGGAGAAAAGGCCATCCAGATTAGTCTATTGGAGACGCAGATTGCCTCTAGGGGGGGCTGTGACTCGACCCCACCGGAATCATTCTCGGCATAGGATTAAGCAGCAAGACACCGTTAGTGCGGAAATGCAGGTCGGCATACAGGAGTTGAGTGCATCCGCTCACAGCAGGCTTGACATGTCCCGGAAACATAATCTAACAACTACTGTGGATGACTGTACACTATCGAAAACACCAGAAACCGACAGAGCCCGTCGTGCCCCGCACTGCACAGGCTTATTCTTTCCAGACTCGGCTGCCTAAAAAGGCAACCATAGTGGAGTTGGTGAGGTGTATCGCT
Organism: Cerrena zonata; assembly: GCA_038087015.1. Lineage (NCBI taxonomy): Eukaryota > Fungi > Basidiomycota > Agaricomycetes > Polyporales > Cerrenaceae > Cerrena > Cerrena zonata. The sequence continues at coordinate 284,041 of JASBNA010000029.1, forward strand.
TCTGGTGTGTTCGGTCAGGGTTCTTCTGCTGCGGACGTCGTGTCCGCATCCACATTATGCCATAGCTCCGAGAAAAAGACATACGAAAGCTTTGTCAGAAAAAGGAGGAGAATAAGGAGCAATACAGCGGGGATGAAACTCCCCACTGAGAGCGAGCAGTGCCACACTGCCACGCTTACGAGGCCCGGGAAGTGCCGGGGCCCTTGAGGTCATCGCAAGACACAGAGTCGCAGTTACACAAGGTTATTCAACTTCTCCTACACACAGCTTCTCTGTCCACCATGAGTAAAGTCGTCTTCGGTGCGTATCACCGCGTATCACTTGGCATATGTTTTCATGACTCATCATCCAACTGATCTTGTAGTGGGCAATGTCCCGTACAACATGGGTGAGGTCAGTATTCTTGCGATGTCACCGCGGTCGGGACCTTGAAACTAACCCCGATGATAGGAACAACTCATCGACGCGTTCAAGTCTGTTGGTCAGGTCGTCGGATTTAGGTACTGTACCCCGTCAATGTCATTTCCTGTCTATTACAGTCGTATTGAATCCAACTTGCATGATCCGCTTCACCTTTCCTATTTCCAACCGCATCTTTCCCGGAATACAGGTTAGTGTACGACAGGGATACTGGAAAACCCAAAGGCTATGGTTTCTGTGAATTCGCTGGTACAGTTTCATCTTCATTCAATCACATGAATACATTTGTTCTGACAACTACATGTTCGACCCTGTGCTACCACATGTGATTGACCCTTGTGGTTCCCAATTATCCCTTCAAAATGACTGAATTCGTGAACGTTCCATCAAACTTGCAACAATGCCCCCATGGCGACATGTTCAATTGGACCCTGCACATTCTACAAACTTGCCCAAAATGACTTTGTGTGCTATTGTTCTTCGAAAATTGCTTGCGTATTCGAAAAAAAATGCCACTCGATCGTGTTACCTTGATGATCTGCCACACCGTCTTCGGCTTCGTTCCCCCATTGATACGCGTCCTATGCAAACCCTTTCAACAGACCACGAAACAGCCCAGTCCGCAGTCCGCAATCTGAACGGTCAAGATGTCGGCGGTCGACCTTTACGTATCGATTTGGCTGATTCAGATCCCTTTTTGGAAGGCAAAACAACCGTTCGCGGTGAACTTATCGACTCGCACGAAACTCGGGCTCAGTGGCGTGAACGCGAAAGGAAGACCGATCCCAATTCGTTTTTGAGAGAGTTACCTGCCGGTGTGCCTATTGCACCCTAACTCGACAGGCGTTGGATAGCATTAGTCAAATGTTGGCCACGTCAAACCCAACACAGATCTTGGAAGTGCTAGCACAGATGAAGGCATGTTCCTATTTATTTTTTCTTCTATCTTCCTCGGGCGATGCGCTGACCTCCTTCCCCGCAGGCGTTCGTGATCACACATCCGGACCAAGCCCGAGCCCTCCTCGTCGCCCACCCTCAGCTAGGCTATGCCCTCTTCCAAGCACTCCTCCTCAACAAAATAGTCGACCCAGCAATCCTTCAACGTATGCTCAACGCCACAACTGGCGCTTCTCAAGCGTCTCCCAATGCCCCGATAGCCCCCACACCAACAGTTCCCCCCATTGCACAACAACAGTCACATATCCTACCACCAACACCGACCCAACCCAACTATCCTCATGTTCCTCATGCCCCTCAACCAGCGTATGGTCATCAACCGAATATTCCTCCCATGCATGTCCCTACACCCCCAATTCCTACGCACACGCCTATGTACGGCGCTCAACAACACATGCCTCCACCACAGGCACCCCAGAATCCTTATTATAGACCACCTATACCTGCTCAGCCGGCACCAGTTCAGCATCAGCAACCTGTTGCACCTGTTGCGGCCCCGGTTCAAGCTCAAGCACCGCCACCTGTGGATCCTGCTGCTAAGGTACGTGCGAAGTACGATTGTCCGCGCGAGTCGAACTCAATGTGTTGTATTCTCTAGGAGATGATTTTGCAAGTTCTGAGACTTACGCCCGATCAGGTGAACCAACTACCACCGAACGAGCGAGAGCAGCTGATCCAGCTGGTTAGTATAGTTGTTCTCCGGCCTATACTTGAGCCCTTTCTGACTCGCCCATCTATTACGTTATTCTAGCGCAAGACGTACGCTCACCTATTGAATGGTGCGTGAGTGTATTGTGTGTACACGTTGTTGTTGTGTGGTGTGGACTGTTACGTTGAACGACGATGTCGGAGCTGTCATTGACGCAGTGAAGCTTCCAAGTCCATGTGTGAGGCGTGCAGTGTGTGTGAACCTTTCTGTCAAGGTTTGAATGCGGTCCCGAGTCATATTGATACGTCAACCATTCAATACATTCATATGCGTACGCGGCGGCACCTCTCTCAAGACGCAGTGACGTTTCAAGTTACCATCAGTCATTCCCTTCTTTACCGGTCTTTACTGCAAGGTTTCAATTCAAGTCATATCAAAGTCATATCAACTTTCTTGCCACATGCGCCATATAATGTATCCCAATGCTATGCAAAAATTCTCGAAAACATTCGTTGACTCGCGGCACTTCACATGCATGCGTATACACAGCGATATCTATAACTTACCCCCTTTTTTTCTTCATGTACCTATGCATCCATGATTTACGGCAACTTGTTGTCCAGACTCTTTGTCTCTTTCAACTGCACCAATTTCTTCGCGAGGTCCTCCAAGGGGATCATCTCTGTCTTGGCCTTGGTTCCTACATCATCTCGGTTACGCACATTGACGGACTTGCTGTCTAATTCTTCTTGTCCAACCACTGTATACAATAGTTTTGTCAATATGAGCTATCTTGCTAGTTGGTGATAAAATGGAGAGTGACGTACCGAGGATGAAGTTGTACTGCGCGATCTCGCCGTTACGAATCTTCTTGGGCAAAGTGTCGGCGCCGTTGTCGACGTCAACGTAGAGACCGAGAGCGGAGAGTTTGTCAGCTATTTCGGAAGCATAGTCTTTCTGTAATCACCCGCACAGTGTTAGCAAGCAGTGTAAAGGACACAAATCATCTCGGCATCTCGAAATTCGGAATTATGAGTAAAAATGGAGGGAAAGGGCTCACGTAGGGGACGGCAACGGGAACGACCAACACCTGTCTCGGGCTCAACCAGAAAGGCCACTTGCCAGCGAAATGCTCCGTAATGATCGCAATGAATCTCTCCAAACTGCCCAAAATAGCACGATGAATAATGACTGGTCTTGAAGGGGGCTTATCCGTAGCTCCCTGACTATCCTCGGCAGATCGGTATTTCAATTGGAATCGTTCAGGAAGTTGGAAGTCGAGTTGGATGGTAGCACATTGGAAGGAGCGACGAAGGGCATCTCGGATAGTGATGTCGATCTTGGGTCCGTAGAATGCTCCATCGCCTGGATTGATCTCCCACTTGCCTGGGTACACTTTCTCGAGAGCTTGTTTGAGTTGCTATATGACGCATATACGGACAGTTCGGTGGTTAGATAGCTGCGAGAGGTAAATAGACAGATGGAAATGACGTACGGATTCGGCTTGGTTCCAGGTCTCGATCGCGCCGAGGTACTTCTCCGGACGAGTGGAAAGTTCGAGTTTAAATTCGAACCCGAAGAGACCGTAAATATGTTGCATGAAATCGAACAACGCGTAAAGCTCTTCCTCGATCTGGTTTAGCAATATATTATCAGTACCTTATCTTTTCAATGACACTCAAGTCGAGATGAGAGGGCGTCTCGCTCACCTGAGATGGCATACAGAAGACGTGTGTATCATCTTGCACAAACCTCCGGACTCTCGTCAAACCGGTCAACGCGCCACTGGCCTCATTTCGGTGGATAATACCAAACTCGGCCATCCTGATTGGAAGCTCCTTATAACTTCTATCCCTCGAGTCGAAAATCACACAATGGCCAGGGCAGTTCATAGGCTTGAGAGCCCATTTCTCCTTCTCGATATCGAGTGAGAACATATCCTCATTGTAGTTCTGCCAGTGACCTGAGGTTTCCCAGAGTTTAGTGTGGTACATGTTGGGCGAGATGACCTCTTGGTAGCCACGCTTGAAATATTCGGACTGCAAAACAAAACCTCAGTACTTGACATGAGAAGTAGAAGAAACTGGATGGATGTACACGCATGAGCTCAACCAAGGTATTGTAGATTCGAGTACCATGAGGCAGGAAGAAGGCGCTTCCGGGACTGAGGTCATTGAAGAAGTACAATTCTTGTTCCTGGGGATATGTTAGTCTTTCGAACCTCTCAGGGCTGATCGTATTGCTCACCTTTCCGATCTTACGGTGATCCCTCTTGGCGGCCTCCGCGAGGAAGGCCTTGTATTCTGACAACTGCTTCTTATCCGGGAACGAGATACCGTAGATACGTTGCAAGGAATCTTTGGTCGGGTCACCGAGGAAATAAGAAGCCGAATTCTGAATTTTCGAGTTCAGTAAACTAGTTGTATGCACCATATATCCTATCTCACCTTGGTAACCATGAAGGCCTTGATCTTTCCTGTGTGTGGGATATGTGGACCAACACACAAATCGATCATTGGACCACATCGGTATACTGTGGTGGAGGTACCGTCGGGAATTTTCGATTCGATAATGTACTTCTTGTATTTGTTGTACTAGATTATTTTAGGTTAATTTAGCATATGTGTGTTACATTGCGACACGACTTACTTCGAACATCTTCAAAAGATTCTCTTTCGAGACGACCAGTCGCTCGAATTTCTGCTTCTCCTTAATGGCAAGGTCAGAAAGCTTTTCAATAGATGGATAGTCTGCCGTGGTGACTGGTCTACAAAAATGAGGGAGTGGTAGTGTGTTATGATATTATGTTGCTTACCTGTCCTCGATGGCCATCTCGTAGAAGAAACCTTCATCGGTGGGAGGGCCAATGCAAAGGTGACACCCATAGTGACGCTCCGAAGCTTCACCAAGGACGTGGGCGGACGAGTGCCAGAAGACACGCTTGCCTTCGGGATGATCGAAGTCAAGCAACTCTAAAGAACAAGACTTTTCCAATGGACGTTCCAGGTCCCAGACGTCACCGTCAACCTTTCCAATGACGATACGATCGGCGAGACCCTTTGAGATTTCCTTGGCGATGTCCATGGGCGAAGTTTCCCAACTTGTAACTTTGCGTTTTGAACCATCGGGGAGGGTAACTTCAATTTCTTCGCGAGGTTGCTCTAGCAGAGAATACGATACTTAGAGTGGCATTTTTCATGGCAAACGTGTAACGTACTCTTGACCCACTCATCATATTCCACTTTGAGCTCTTCGAACATCTTGATACGATGATCGAAGTACTCGGGTCTAGGTTGAAGCTACAACGCATCATATGACAACATATTACAAACGAGAGGGGCATTGGAGCGAACCTCTAGCGGATGCTCCGACGTGGCAGCAGCCTTTGCCTTCTTTTCTTTCGGTTTCTTTGCATTTTGTGCGTGGGGAGCCTGCAACGCAGAGGGTTGCTCGGGCTGTGAAGTGGACGCGACCGGGGTGGTCATGGTGCGCAAGAAAGTTCGGTTGGTTGCTGGAGGACAATAACGAAGAGATATAATACAACGTTTGGTAGCAGGAAGCAATCGATTCGAAACCTTGAGCATTCAGTCCTATCAGGTGGGCGAGTCACTATAATAATCACCATATCCTTTCCTTCCCTCGTATCGATCACCATCTTATCTTATCTCGCTAGACAGTATGTCTTTCGCTTCCGACTTTAGCGTAAATCTAAGCGTAGACCTTCTTGCGTTGTGCCACAACCGTCCCACAATGTACTTAGTATCGTATCTTCACGGCAGCAGGCAACAAATCCACTATATGTCCAACAATGAGTCCTCCCAATGTCGGGGATGAACCTGACAGCCATCTTCGGATGAGGTCCCGGTAAGGCCCGAGTGGTTAAGTACTCTCTTTGAATAGGTACGCTGTATGCCTTTACTTCCACGAACCTAACCCGTATATTTAACGACTCGCCTTGCAGCAGTTTCTAACTGTTCTCGGATCTAAGCGAACAATATGCTCGAAACACTGACTAACACTCGAGGTTGACCGCTGGCCAAGCATACGTCGCCGCTCGTGTGCTGTTTATCATGTCCAACGGAGCCTTGGAATCAAGACCTAGGAGATTTTTTAAATCTACACTAGCACGAATCTTCCTTCGAGAATCGAGAAAATGGTGTATGTAAATCCGAAATTGATGAGTACGGCGAGTACTTGTGGTGTGTACGTTTGGAACATTTGCGTACAAAAGCTGAATATTCAAAATAAAATCGTCCGGATTCGCCCAAGACCATTACCAATCTATCGCGCCATAGGGGAAAATGCTCACTGCTGATGCTCTACTATTGATCAGATTTTGATAGCTCTTCGGTAACACTGCCATGCCTTGAATAATCAAGTTTAATCAAGGTCCATCTCACAACATCCGTTCACGAACATGCTAAATACAAGGGACATATCTCGTCGGCGTTCTCTCATCGTGCTTGCATCAATCGAAGACCTCAATACGTTCCCATCTCTCGTAGCATACTTCCTGCGCAGGTTATAACGATCATTGTGGAGGTGTGTTCTACAGATTGCTTCCCAGCCACACGATATGCATCATGCAAATACTATAGGCTTACGAAATTATTCTTGAGAGGAAAGCACGTCGACATCTGTTGCACCCACCATCTGGCTTGATCAATCAATCAGGCTACACTTCGAGGGTTCTGAGCCGGCATTCTCATGCATTAATTATATCTATGCCTCGATCGAGATCTGTGTGTCCATCTTTCCATCACAAACTCTCAATTATAGTTGCAGGGTCATGGATTTGTTTTCACGCATGCCCAAGCCAGCACAGTGCACTGCGACATAGCCGGGACTCGCACTATTTACCGTAGGTTCTGTAGTTCGGAATGTAGGTCGGAATGTTGCAATGCTTATCTAGAGCATGCACCCTTCCTTCAAGTGGGTTTAATACGGATCGGAACTATGGAATAGTCCCATTGCCGACTCACATTTTAATCCGACTTGCTATCAGCGTCATCCGTTGTTTTCCATTTATGTCCATTGAATCTCCGAGCAGTGGGACGATTTGTCATACTATTACCACAAGTGATCACTGTGTACACCTTGGCCAACCGTGACGCTCGAAAGAACGATCGACCCTTGAATCTGATACAGGAACTGTTGCAGTTCATCATATGCTCCTCGATGCTGTGTACAGAGATAGTAACTCGGAACCAGTCGTATTCTTACTGCCAGCCTGGATATCGGTCTCAGCTCTCTCCGATAGACTTCAGTCGTACCTCACTTTGTTTTCTGGGAAACAGTAATGTATACGGTGACAATGGGCCAAAGTACCTCAAATATTCACGATGTAGCTATCGAGGTACTGTACATATTATCGCACATCTGTCAAAGTATTCGCTGACATTGGCATGGGTAGTGATCTCATCATTGGTATGCCGAAGCCATAAATCATCTTACTTGATGCGTTCTGGCACGCAGATTTTGCAGATTTGATTTAGGAACCCGGGTCCCATACCCAGCCGGTAATTATAAGTTATATATCTCAGCGATACGCACCTTTGAGGCCCCCTTTGCCTGACCTCTCGATCCCGAGTTACGGTTATCATTTCTTTTGCAGTCTAGAGGGAGAAAGAATATGACTTTCGTGGAGACTTTGATTGGTGGCTACATTATATGCTTTGCGATTGGTTGCATGTGAGTCCATCGTGTAACTCTGGTATCAACCATTGTAGATCTGACGATAAACGGCCAGCTTTTATGGGATTACCATCGCACAGGCGTATGCCTATTTCTCCTCTTGTGAACGCGACGCAGCCTGGATGAAATGGCTGGCTGCAGCTGTGATGTAACCAGTTCCATGGCATTCAACTACTCTATCTGAATAATTGTATCATACAGATTTCTCGAAACGGTGCATTCTGCTGTGTATTTGCGACAGATGTATGTCTACTCTGTATTGGCTCTCAGCAATCCACTCAATCTATTTGTCATCGATTGGTATGTATCGCATTCTTACTGGTAATTGAGTAGTCACTTGAACCAGACTAACACGGTCTCTAGGAGTGTACCCGTAGGTCTATCAATAAGCATGACATGCGATTGTATTGTTACTGAAAATAACTCATTTTTTAATAGACTTCTATCATACTTGAAGTATGTCAGTGAACTATGTTGCATGTTACCTTCTCTTATACTTTGCTAGATTGTATTGGAAGTCATGATCTATGGGTAGGAACTATTTCTGTGTCCTTCGAAAACCTCTAACCTGTGATTTGACAGGTTCTATATTCACAGGATGTGGACATGTATGTGCTCCTTCAGACCCATTTCGGAGCTCGTCCTGATATTCTTGTTTCAACAGTTAGCAAAAATATCCCACTTGCCATTGGCACGGTAACCCTCAGTCTTCCTCTAGCTCTAGATGTCTTTTTAATGAAACATTAGGTATTGGTATTTCTAGCACAAACTGGTACCTTACTATGTAAGTCTCTCTACTGGTGTCATATTCTAAACATATTTCTCAAATATTTCGAATCACAGTCTGCACCGCTAAGATGTTCGTAACTTTCTTTGTATCAAAACTGTACTGATTAGTGACATGTTGAATCTGCGCAGCACCACAGCCAAGACCTGGATAAATTTGGAGAACCCTGTGACAAAAGTGCGTGTTTGCTTTTCTTGATCATTATTTCCATAAACTGACGAAATCACAGTCTGCCGTTCTTGCGTCCCTGAGCTTCATCATTGCACTCACCATTACGATATCCGTGGTAATGGTTTACTACCTAAGACGCAATAGGTCCATGGTACAGAGGTTCGTGTACTGCTATCCTATGGCCGGTCTTATATTTACTGCTTCTCATAGAACTCGCGGGGTCCTCTCCTGGTTGATTTTGTACTATGTGAACTCGGGTGTTATTCTTGCGTATGACACTATTATTGGTGACTTGCAAAACGATTGCTGACTTCTACCCTAGAACGATCGCCATTGTCATTTTGATCACCGTATGTATAAACCTCAAGCCTTTCAATGCAATGTCCTCACGGTCGATAGTATCTTGTCGCTCCTAACAGCCTTCTATACGGAGGGTTTATACAAGCGTTCGGCAAATGTAAGTTCTTTCTTGAGCTATATTTTTGCGTCGCTAATATCAAAGATATACTGTAGTGGTCGCTAACTCGTTCTTCGGACTGTACGTATTTTCCAAAATCCTGTTCTGATATATGAAGTTGATGCAGCAGCTCCAGCCTCAATTCTCGACAAATACTGAGAGACAAAATGGCTAAACCGGTCGTCATCGGTACCAATGTATTCTCTACTAGTTTAGGATCATTTGCTTTGAGGATGGAGAACGTAGGTATCGTACTTACAATACACATGAGATAAGACTGATTTACCATTTCTCTAGAGCTCTAGTAGTGCGGGCAGAGAGTCAGTATCGCGACAAACGAAGTTATCCAAACCTGTTGTTATGAAGGATAGTACTTCGCGGGAAGATGTATGAACTGTACTAGCTTTCCAACCAAGGACACTCACATGGTGTACAATTAGCTACTATCTTATACAAGTTTGATACGGTACGAAGGCGTAGGGCTCTATAAGCTTTGCATTGGAAAAGGAGGAAAAGCTCGTGACGGTGAAACTAAGATATATTTCCACCTCCTCACACTACTATACAAGTCTGACATTCTATCCTATCAAAATTACGAACAGACAGAGAGCCTCCCTTGTAGTTTGACTAGTTCTCGCCACCAGAACGATACAGCAAAATGACCCCCGCGGTCTATTATCAGTCAAAGTGAAGATATAGACTGGTGAGCGTACTCACTGCAACATTGTCAAACTCCCCTACAGCGTATAGGGCTGACAATTCCTGGTTCTCGCAACAATAAAGCGCGCGACACATGCTATGATCAGTCATGGTAATAGACGAGACTGGCAAGCGTGCTTACCCTTCTTCGCTCAGTGGCTGATAGAAGTATCTCCCTTGATCATAGGAAAGGCATGTATGAAGTGTTAGTTCAACAATAAAGCACACGACACATTCTATTATCAGTCATGGTGATAGGCGAGACTGGCAAGCGTACTTACCATTCTACACCTAGTGGCTGACAAGGAGATCCCGAAAACAGGACGAAAGGGGTGGTATCAAGTTTCAGTATGGTCAAAATCAAGGAATGAAGAGATGTCTTACGGGGGAGCTGCGGACCCCCGTTGCCGGGAGGGCGATCTTGAACGGCCCCCCAGCATGCGCGTCCTCGTCGTCCTGTGTCGTCCTGTGTCCCATCTTGACCTTGATTCCCGTCTTGAGTCCCATGTCTTGATCCTCATCGAGCGGTCTCGAGGTCGTCCTGGTATTGAGGCTGTCGTCCTAGTCTTGAGTCCCTATCCCATCTTGAGGTCCCGTCTTGAGGTCCCGTCTTGAAGTCCTGTCTAGTTCCTGATTTCGTCACGAAGCGCTGCCCTCATATGCTCTCTACTCTCCTCCATTTCAAACCGTTCCGCCAACTCCAAAGACGCTAGAGGGATCTTGCCGTGCCTGCGGCCGACCTTCTCGTACGTCTCGAAAGCATTGTATTTGGATTGCGCCAGGATCATGTCGCGTTCGCGGGCAGTGAAAGGCACGAAGCAAGCCTTCGCTGTTGGTAACGCACGCTGGCGGTCTTGACCAAGATGTCGCTGGATGCAGTGGGGTCGCCGTGGTGAGGAGCGATGTCGAAGACGATAGGACCGGCCTTCTTCGAGCTCGAGGCACCCTTGCGCCCAGCTTTGAGAGTGAATCCGAACATTGTGATCTGGGGTGGTTTAAATGGAGGTTGGTTGTTAGGCAGGTTGTAGTATGGGATCAAGTTAGGTGAGGAAGAGAGGAGGGCGGGCCTCGGGTTAAGACATGCTGGAGGCTGACTGTGGTTGACTGCCAGCCTCCGAGCAGCGCCATTGGCTATTCCTCCGATACTATGCTTCCGACACCGTCATGTTTCCATGATAGTGAATTATCTGATAAATTTGGATAGTGTCTCTGTAGAAAACGCTAGCCACTCTACTTGAATACAGTCAGGTAGTCGAAAATACCAAGCAGGAGATAACTTACTAGTAAAGTGTTCGCACTGATGACTGTCAACTTGAACCCGGTACGTTGACCGCCTGACGCACGTCTAGACAGCCCAATAACATCATTCAACATTTATAACCAGCACGATATAACGATATTTAGTCCCAGGACCAGGACCAAGACTAGACTTGATCATCATGATTGGTTTGGAATGAGATCAAGTTAAGTTGAAGTTGAACATGATTCAAGTTATTGCCTAATCCGGCGACCATATTGACCACTTCCTTCGGCGTCTAGGATACTGCTGCCACTGACGGAGCCTGGCTACAACTTCATCACGACAAACGACTAATTCGATCTTGATTCTGAAATTAACAGTACTATTATGGTTGGTAGATCAAATAAAACGCCTCCCCGACGTCTTCCAGTTTGGGATGAATCGGAAGACACGTCCGAGGCCTCGGAGGAGTCTTCGCAATCTAAATTATCTAATGAACAAGAGATTCAAACAATCCCATTGGAAGTACGCCAACAGGTGGACAAGGCTAATCCCAAAGAACGATGTTTAATCGAAAATGTCTCCCCTTACCTGGCAGTGGAATATGTATATTACATGCCTAGAAGGTTATCAGCAATGGATGACATGGTAAGTGATATTGTATTTATTTCGGATCCTCAGTGATGAATTGATTATAGTTGACGTGTCTCGAATATTACTGGGGAATCAAATACCTTACTCTCAGTCTGGATACACCCTGCAACATATTTAGAGGTATGTTTTAACATAGCCAAGATTCTTCGCTTTCTGAGAAGTGTATCTTTGTCAAATCGCAGTTGGTGCCTCTCTGCATACAATGTTCGATGACTACATGTGGATGCTTGTACCGGAAGAAGATGTAATCATCCAGTTTCTTTCCTCCCTGAGCAAACATGGAAATAAATGGTATGCCACACGAGAAGGCTTCCCAAAATTCCAGGTATGTCACGGTCTTCTATTCTGTATATCATGATTTAAACCCGAGCATTAACAATATGGCATAATATCCAGAATACATCCTTCAAGTATCGATTTGCTCCGATCTCAGCCGAAATGAAGGCCATCACCGTTCTTCGTCAAAACGATATTACGACTAACGTGCAACCTAGTGACGTGACTGTCCATCTCTATCCCTTCCAGACGCTTCCCTTACTCGAGAGCCACCTACGCCCTGAATTTGTCATCTTTGAAGCCGGTCGCAGAATGCAGAGACTGCAGGATTTGATAAACTCCCTCATGCCTATTAGTCAAGAGGCCACCCTTGGCGTGACGAGTTTACTGAACGAGATAAAGACTCAATGGCCTATTAGTGACAAAATTCAACGCATCTACCAGGCTTGGACGCGGAGATTGGATCTTGATTATATCCTCGCCTTGCCTGAGTTTAACCCTCCATCCGAGGAGGAACGTTAATACGACGTATTCAAACCTACAACGTCATAATTTACCTGGTTCAAGTCACAAGCGCGGAAATATGCCATTTAACCACCGTGTTCTATCTAAGAGAGCCTTACAAACCTTGGATAAAGAAAACAAAAATACAAAGAAGTCCATCGCTCTATGATCTGCAGATTGTACCCCCGATGATGACGATCGAATGGAGGTATGAGTATATGTACCTGGTAAAAGGTAACTAGAATAGCCCACATCATGCTCTACTCTGGCCCTACTTGCTACGTAGATACACACGGCAAAATTACAATCTTGAGGCGTGAAAAAAGCAGAAGTATTATACACAGTTTACATAATATGAGGGATAGAAGGATAGGATTTTACATTTTTGAGAGGATCGTATGCACAGTAGAGATGTCAGCATGGTACAAAACGCATTAGTGGGATAAGTAATTGGTAAACAAGAAAACGAAGGAATATCACTTCAAAAGCTCATATCAAAGCCTTACAGTCCGGGCATGATACAGATGGAGTATTATCGTCTGGGATGCTAGGATAAAGCTTCTCCCAATAAGGTATATAAGGGCACGCAAAGATCTTCGTCGTGCGCCATTTCAGGGCCGACTTCTGCTCTGCTCTCTGTTTCCCCTTTCCTTTGTCCTTCCTCCCCCTTTCCGTTTCCGTTTCTATTTCCATCTCGTCATCGGATCCATCGGATCCATGGTCTTCGACACCTCCATCCAACTCTTGGTAGCAAATCATCCTCGCAAGGATCACGTCTTTCAGATTCCCCATCACACTCATCTTGCTATCGACTCCAGGATACTTAAGAATAGGTTGTTGAGCCATCTTCACGAGTCCAGGGGGCAAGTGTTTCAGTCGTTCAAGTACACTGTCCCAAGGATTACCTCCGTTTGCGGTGACTGAAGATAATTTGCCTCGTGGGGGTATGGGGTATGTGTATGATGCGAACATAGGGTGAAGAAATTTGGAACAGGGATCCACGGCTAAACGTCTGATGTATGGGGGTCCTATTGCATTTGTTTCTGCATCCGGAGAATTTTCTTCGAGACATCGTTGGTGATACCATTTGCCACATCTGGGACAGCAGCGCCAGGCTTCTTGAGGGTTGGGTCGTACAGGAGCAGGTGTATCGTAGCCTGAATCGGTATTGTTCTCGGAAACTGGGAATGGGATATAGGTTTCGTCCTGACATAGTCCACACATAAATAGAGTCAAACTCGGCTATGCCAATTTCGTTTTTATGCATCAGATTTCGAACGGCAGTGGGAATCAGCATGCGAGAATATACCAATGATTGAAGAGTAGTAATGGGAAATACTCACAGTAATCGTTTTGCTCTCAGCGTCGAAGAATCCACGTGAATAGAAATCGTCGGGTCCAAAGTTTGTCGTGCCCTCATAAAATTCTACATAGGGATATATGGTAGTCTGGCCTATAGCAAAGCCACAGAGTTAGCGATGGCACTAGTTAACGAGCAGGGCAATTTGCGTAAAAGCTTACCTTGCACTACATTGGCTGATAGAAATTTGGTATCGTTGCTCAGAAACCTATCGTTCGGGGTGGTCTGTTTGGGCAAGTGGTCGAGAATATACTGATGATCTACATTGATTGGCGGTGCGCCAGGTTCAGAGTAGAGTTGGTTGATAGAAGCAATGATGTCATTGGCAGAGTAGTACCAAGCGACATTGAGCCAAACACGCTTCTGTTTGACTTCGGCTCGCATATCGAGAATCTTGCAAACCCATGCATTATCGGTTTCATCATCGATAGAGTTGACCGTGATACTACATAATGTATCAGAAACAAAGGTGAGCACGACGCGTAAAGCCAACACACAACTGGTAGTAGCGTGTTATGATACTTACTCGTCTCCATTGGCAAAGAAATGATGATAGACTTTACCATCCTCTGTGTTCAATATGGGTAATTTTAAGAGGTCGATGTGGGGCAATTTGTTGAACGCTTTCACGGAGATACCACCATCATCTACCTCTATCTCTCGCTTCTTTTTGGGGAGGGTGAGTCGACGGGTCCTTCGACGTTTCCTGGATGGCTGAGTATGAGTTTGGCTAACATGAAATTCCGGTGGCCCCATGGTGATATCCTCATTGGGGTGAGGTTTGCTTCCACTGGCACTACAGGAAGGGTTCATGATGGTTCGGTAACAAAGTGGAGAACCCTTGACTAAGAGATGTCGCGTTAGGCGGTCGCCGGTTAGGCTCGAACCTACGAGTCAACAGTACGTCAATGAGTGGCTCGACAAAGTGGCAGATCATCATCATCATCAAAAGACTCACTCTTCGCTTTAGGAAGCACGCAGTCCAGCAACGACGTCCTTGCGGCTAGAAGCAAAGTGTCACTGCGGTCAACGGTCAAGGAGGTAGAGATAGAGTTCAGGAAGGCGGGAGGGGTGATCTTCGAAGTTACATACATATTTGCATCTGTTTGCATCAGTTGTGTTTTACGCGAAACCGGCTAACGACCTTATTGTAGTACCCATCGAGCTTCCTGGACTCAAAACATTCGAATTGGGTTCTTAAGTTCAAGCAAGGAGTCATCCTTATCATAGTGGACCTGCCAACTTCAGGATCGTTGAACGGGTCGAGATATTTGAAAGCCGCAGCGAGTGCTGTCGAAGTGGCGTCGCTTGGCTATCTTGTCGGAAGAGTTGAGAGCTTGATCATCAAGTGTACGGTTGGAGCCAAGATGTTGAAAAGAGACCAGTGGTGATTGAAATTCTGAGAATGGATGTAGCGAGCATACAAGGGGAGAAGTACATCTCGGACCGAGTCTATCGCTCTAGCAGGGTTATAATCAAAGATAATGAAAAATATAATATATGGTGTCATAACCAAAGATTTCCTCGTTCGTGCGTGGAAAGAGTCTCAGTGATCTTGAAAGGTCCAAGAGTTCTAGGGTGCATAGATAGGATAGAGAAATCTTCTATTGTCAGTGGGTTTTTGTTTGGCAAGTTGAGTGCAAAGATATATGCATAGCAATATCGATGTTTTCAAGGCTTGAGTGCACTGTAAGAACGGTTGTCAATATATTGAAATAAATAGACAAGAGTTCCGGACTAACCAAAAGATTCGATATCCTTACGTTATATCGAGGTTTGAGTGAATACTCGACATATTGGGGCCAACTACATAAAATTTTGCACGAAGAGTGAAGTATATGCATTCATCGAGGACCTATTCCTCGACACTTGGTGGTTGTTAGCACAACAAGTTGACCTCCACTCCAGCGCCCGGTTCCTACTGTGCTCAGCAGGCGACTCTACATAGTGATAGTCGAATGCCCCAAATTCAATACCGTCACATACATGGTAAAACCATCAATTGATGGATACCAGAAGGTTGTGATACGTTGTCGTGTTCGTGGAGGGATGTAAAGAAACGTCCGGGCTTAGTGGCAGTATTCAAATAAGATTATCATATTTGTCCTTGTTATTCAACACCAACACCCATGATTATCTTGAGCGAGACATACTTACGAGTATCACTTCATATATCTTACTTTGAGGAGAACCCAGAGGGGAGAGGAGAGATGGATTGCTTGTTGTCCCGGACAGTGCGTAATATATGATTCATTGGGAGCGTCCAAGGGCGACGAGGGAGGGGGGTTGATAGAAGTCAGGTCGAGCACACAAAGGTGGTGAATATGATGATGAACACCTTGGCTGTGTTGTCGCAAAGGCAATACATCGACTTGATGGCAGGTGCTCTACGTTGTCATACGGTCCACTTGAATTTGAAGGGGTGAGAAACGTGTAACTGGTGACTGAGATTATTTCATAGAATAAATTGGACCTATTAGTCGGATTAGTATTTACAAGTTTAGTAAGAAACGAAATAAATAGGGACAGGTATATAACATATGCTCACCTCGCAGTGCAATTGCGCATACATACCTGTGATACTTGGTATTTTCCAAGAAATACTAATGATGTATTAACAAGCGACATTTCTCAATTGGCGATTTCAGAAACTTACATTCACTGCACGAGAAACGAATACTGGAAGGCTAAAGAACGCTCAAGCTACCACCTCGAGCCGGTGGTTTGCGGTGAACTTTGGATGATCCTATTCTTTGACATATTCTACCGTGAGAACACTTCAGGGCCTGGACCTTGATCCTCGAAATCTGAAACATAGGCATAGGGCCCGACACTTGAAAATCGGGGAGTCGAGAGAGTTAAAAGAGTTGGTTCGTCAGGGAGCCCCAACCAGATGGGCGGACTGAATGATCCGACACTAGTGATCATGGTCCCATGCCGCCACGAGAGACTCGAACGGACAGCTGTATCTGTAATGAGACGAGAAGGGGATAACAAACAAAAGACTTCTCGATTCCCATATAAGCAGCAGGGTAGATCCTTCGCGCACATAGTCAAAGAGAGTGGACGTATTCCATGACTCCATAAGTCTAGACTAGCATGGTCTGAATTGAAATAGTTTCTTGACCGCCTCTGAGAGACGCTCAGAGTTCATGAATCCTACGTCATAGCTGAAGAGGGTGAGAAGGTAGGACAGATGGGGACAACAGGAAAAGCTCAAAGAATACGAAGGGGAGGCGTTGACAGCCGTCTGTTACCGGGGGCTTTATATATACAGGAACGAGATGAATTTTCAGAGGGAATGGTCTACAGGAAAGCCCGGGACATGTACAACTATTATGCGACAGCGGCACAGCGGATGGAGGGGAGGCATGTGTAGCAGATGAAAGTACGGATGGTTTCGGAGGAGGGAGGAGATAAGTAGGAGGGGTTGCGAAGGGAAGAAATATGGAAACCGAAGGCGACTGTCGCTTGTTTGAAGTGATTTAAAAAAGGAGTTAGAGGTTTTATAGCCGAATGTTGGGGAATATGTTGAGGGCATGTGGGTATTACCTTGACAGTTGACTGCTGTATATAAGGGATGCTGCTCAGGCACAGGAGGGGTGACGTGCTGGTGGTTACATCAGAGTAGAATGAAATTGGGAGAGGGGAACAGGGCCGACGTTGTGGGATGGAATTCGAAGGGTGGCTTGAGGATGATCTGAGATCGCGATCTGGCCAGGGAGCGCTATATGAGGCCGGGGGAGAGAATGCGTTACATACGGCTGGGCAGGCAGGGAGGTTTCGCATCTACGCAGCTGCCATTGCCTGTGTTCTCCCCGTCGTCGAGTCCCGCCGTTTCCTGCCTGCGTCGGTCGATGCGCCCGCGCCAGATAGGGAACGGCGGGGGCGGGCGTTACAGGAGTCAGAGTGTGACAAGAGTGTGAGTCTGTGTGACAGGCCTGTGCGGGGAGTGTTTCGTGGCGAGAGAGAGGCCGATTCGAGCCAGAGAACAGACCGACACTGCCAGTGTTATCGACAGGAATCCGCACCGTTTCCTCTGTCTTTCGAGTTTCTGTTCGCCGTCCGTTGTGCCGTTTGGTGCTTGAGGCTCGTTTGCTTACCAGTGTGACCGCAGCAGCCTCGTGCTGAGCTGTCGTCTTGCGCACTCGCCCTCTTTACTTGATTCTTCTCTTCATCCTTGGAAATCGACTCTTTTTCTGTAGCGTCTGGTCGAGTGTGACAGAGTGCGGACTGTCAGTGTGTTGTTATCTCCTCCATCATCCATCGCCCCCTCTGCCTCTCTGCTCCGTTCCGTCCCCTCTCCCAACTCACGGTCCCGCCGTAAGCCTTTTCCCTTCCCCTTCCCCGTCCCGTCTCAACAGTCGTCATTGGCCCGCCCCTCCTCTTCCCCGTCGCCATCACGTGTCCCGTCCCCTCCCCTTTGCGTCCCATGTACTGACTTGCCCCTCTTCACGCAGACACTCACGCGTCGGCCATAACGGCTCCCTCGCGTTCTCGACTTCTCTCAAACACGCGTTGCGTTCACCATGAACGTCAACGGTCCCCAGGGTCAACCGAACCCTGCTCACTACGCTGCCCTACAGCAGCAACAACACCAACAGTCTCAACAACAACACGCTAACCAACAACAATATGGTGGTCCCGCCAGCAACCACCAGCTGCAGCAAATGTACATGGCTCAGCAAGCCAACAAGTTTGGTGCTCAACAGCATCCCAACGCGTCCATGTACCAGCAGCAACAACAACAGCAAATGATGCAACAGCAGGGCTTTAACCCCGCTGGAGTTAACCCGTCTGCCCTGATGAATGGTCGAGGAGGAATGCCGATGAACATGGGAGGTATGGGCGGAGGCATGGGTGGTATGTCGCATCAGCAGATGCAACAACTGCAGAACATGTCTCGCGTCAACCCCGCGATGCTTGCGAATGCGAGCGGGGGAATGGGTGGTATCAACCCAAGTCAGTTGTTGAACCAACAACATATGGGTATGAACGGTAATCCAGGTGCGTTGATCTGTCGATTCTTTTACAACGTTTATCTGACCGCGTTTGGACAGGATTGGGTATGGGAGGTGGTATGGGTGGAATGACGATGAACGGCGGCATGAACATGGGTGGAATTAACCCAGCTGCGTTGACCGCTTCAAATAGTGGCTCAGGTACGTTTACTTTCTGTTTCCGAGAATAGTCTTCTCTCCGCCCTATCTTCATTCATCTCTGACAAGCGAGTGGCTTCGGACTCGTTTCACGCTAACGATCGAAGTCCTTCTCTATTTATTCACGGTTACTAACTACTGTTACAGGTGTACCGACATCGTCGTCCCCTCCGATCCCCTCTGGCTCTGCCGCGCCTCAAACGCCCAACCTCTCTGCCGCCCAACCTGCTTCGAATCCAGGCAATCCCTCTCATTCTCAACATCCCCACCAACTCAACATGCCTAATCTCGGGCTGAGTGCGACCCAGATGCAGCAGCTGAATGCGATGCCGCAGCAAGAACGCAACAAGGTACTGCAGCGGTTGATGCTGCAGAATATGCACCAACAAGGTCAACAGGCGCAGAACGCGAACCAGATGGGGAATATGGGGATGAGTGGAATGGGAGATGGATCGAATACGATGATGAACTTCAGTATGAGCGGCAACCAGGGAGGAAGTGGATTTAATCCGCAGATGGCGCAGATGAACCAAATGAACCAGATGCATCTCCAGCAACAGCAGCAACAGCAGCAGCAGAGACCGGGAAGTTCTGCTGGACATCCGCACCCGGGGATGAACAACATGAACATGGGTGCGAGTGGGATGGCGATGCCGACTCTGGGGAATGTGATGATGCCTCCGCCGTCTTCGATCCCGCCTCGACCACCGACTGCTTCTGGTCAAGGTCCTCGACCGACCCCTTCGCCTCGTCCCGGGACTGGTGGCGGATTCCCTCAGCAACAAGGTCAACAACATCAACAGCAGCCTCAGCAACTTCCTCAACCTGGGACAGGCACGGCACCGAACTCGAGACCGGGTACGGCTGGTGCTAGTCCGTCTCGAGGGATGGCTCCTCCTCCACCACGTACTCAGACGCCTTCTCGTATGCACCAACAGCAGCAACAAGGAGGGAGACATACCCCCGGTCCAGGATCGACGCCGACGTCTGCAGGACCGAGTGGAATGTCAATGGCCCAGCAGCAGCAAAGCTCTCCGTCTCGAGGGACGACAAACTTACCTACGCCGATTCCGATCCAGCCTCGACCACCGATGATGAACATGGGTGGACAGATGCAGATGAACAACATGGGGATGACGAGGGGAGCGGGGAGTCCTGCACCTCGACCAGGGACTGGACAAGGACAACGGGTGCCGAGTCGACCTGGGACCGTCGCGCCTGAGTTTTCTGGACAACCCAACGGAGGAAACAGCCAGCCGATGCAACAACAGCAGCAAGGACAGACGGCTGGATACCAGGCTATTGCGCCGGCACCTTCTACGCCGACGAGTGCGAGTAGTATGGATGGGAAGAATGTGAGGAAGGTGAGTGGGACACCGGGACCAGGGACACCTGCTTCTGGACAGTTCCCTCCTTCGCAAGTTCCTCAACAACAGGCTCCGCAGCTGCAGAGGAGCGTGTCGATTCCTCCGAACACGGCGAGTATTTCTGCGGGTGTGCCGAATCCTGGTCCGCGCCCGAGTTCGACGGCGAGTGCGCCTGGCGGGGGCGGGGCGTCGACGGGTCTGGCTGGGATGGGGATTGTAGGGAATGTGGGGATGAGTATGCGGGCGATGGGTGGGATGCCGAATGTGACTGCGATGGGAGGTGGAGGAGGGATGAATGCTGCTGCGATGGGTATCTCTGGGATGGGGACGATGGGGAACATGGGGCCTATCGGAGGCATGAACAACATGAACCAGATGGGGATGATGAACGGAATGGGACCTCCGCCGTTCCCTCGGTCGCAATCGCAAGGCCCTCAGCCGACTGATCCTAGCATGGCTGCTCAGCCTGGGATGCAGCGACAGATGAGCGGCGACGCCACCGGGATGGGTGTGCCTCCTCGTGTTTCGGTGCCTGCGGTGAATGGGTTATCAGTGAACACGAATTTGGCGAATAGCGTACCTAACCCTGCTCAGATGATGGCGACGCCGACGATGTCGTCTCCGATGAATATCCCTACGTTGCCGAGTTTGGAGGTACCGACACCGCAGGATTCGAGGCAGGGGTCGCAACAGCCGCCTGCGAAGATGAATGGTGTTTCTGCTACAAATGGATTGGGAGCGAATGTGTCTACTGGCTCTACTGCGAACGGAGGGACGAAGATCATCAACCAATACCCACCCCTACCGGCGGGACTCAAGTTCAACCCGATCGTGACGAATATCACACCTGTCCCATTCCTCGAGTCTGCCAAGTTGATACCGCCGATGTCGTCCGAAGAGATCGGGCACGTACAGGAGTGGATGAAGGTGGATAAGGCGTATGAGGTGACGTACAAGAAGATGAAGGAGGATATGACGGAGGAGGTGAGGGAGAATGTGGTGAAGGGACGTGCGTGGTGGGAGAAGGATCCGAGAGCGACTGTCGATGAGATGAGAGGGATGGCTGGGTCGAGGAGGAGACCTGGGGAGAAACTTACTTTGACTGGTCTCAAGACCGGGAAAGATGATAGAAGACCGAAGAAGGCGGGCAAGAGAGAGGGTTTCAAGCTGTAAGTGTTCCGTTTCTGGTTACCTGCTAATTTCTGAGCTCATTGTATTTCACCCTCTGTAGGCCGAGAAGCATCGACCCCGATGATGCGACACGGAGAGAACAACTTGTCCCCATCCGGCTTGAGTTTGACGTTGAGCATCAGAAGATGCGAGATACGTTTGTCTGGAATTTGAATGGTGAGAGCACCGCTTTTTCTTTTTCCGTACCTATGTGTGATATTCATTCTTATACGTTTATTTCTCTTGTGGTAGACCCGATCATCACGCCCGAGATCTTTGCACAATCGATCGTAGATGACTACGCCCTTGCACCGAGTTACCACGCCACTATCACCAAAACGATCCAAGATCAACTTAGCGACTACAAAGCGCACTCGAATACATTCGGGGAGGACGGTTTGCTCAACAGTCCTGTTGAGGATCTTATCGAGAACGGCAAGTTGGATGACGAGGAAGCCGTTTGGTGGGAAGCTTGGCGCAAGCAAGTCAGGAGTGAAGTGGGGTACAAGCAAATTGGTGGTGAGGAAGGCCGTAGTAGAAAACGACGCAAGGTCGTCAAGGACGAAGCCATCGAAACACCCGAGATTCTCAAACACAGCATCTCTGCGGCGAGTACAGATGCCCCGATGTCTGTGGACGATTTCGAGGAGGATGAGAGCAAGATGAACGAGGAGTTGCGTATTCTCATCAAGGTACGTGTCCCTTATATATACCAGGGGCTGCGGTTTCTGACTCGGTGTTAATTTTTTTTCTGAGGATAGCTTGACATCATTGTTGGTCCCGCGAAACTCGAGGATCAATTTGAATGGGATCTGGAGAATGAAGATCCTTCTCCTGAGCAGTTCGCGGAGATCTATGCAAAGGAGCTGGGGCTCGGTGGTGAATTCAAGTAAGTTCCTCACTCGACTAGTCTATGTTGTTCCATTCTAACAATATCCTAGGACGGCTATTGCTCACTCGATCCGTGAGCAAGTCCAGACTTACCAAAAGTCTCTATTCTTGGTCGGACACCCGTCGGACGGCACGATGCTGCAAGACGATGATCTCCGCATGTCACTTCTACCTTCCCTCAGCACTGGCGCTCGATCCATGGATCAAGTTGTTGCCTTCACACCTGTCTTCATTTCCCTTAGTGACAGTGAAATCGAACGCAACGAACGTGAGCGTGAGAAAGAGCTCAATCGTAGGAGACGAAAGACGACCCGTGGAAGGAGAGGAGTCATCTTGCCTGATCGAGAACCGCCCAAAACGTTCCGGACGCCAGCTATCGGATTCCCAGAGGTTGACGCTGCAACCCTTAACCTCGTTGCTGCTGCTGCGGTCCCGACAAGAAGAGCTGCCGCTGCCGCTGCTTCACTTACTATTGCAAACATGGTCGCTTCAGAAAACGGGACGGTTGTCATACCACAGACGGCACAAGCTCCTCTTACACCACAGGTTTCTACACCAGTTGCACCAGCCAAAGACAAGAAACCGAAGGGGCTGTTCAAGCCTCCATCATACCCATCCACTGTCTTGCGTCCTCGTGCTCACGTCAGGGCACCCACCGACTCTACTGCTGCGGATCCATCAACTCTGCCACCCCCATTAGAAGACGATATGCCTCTTCCCACTAGTAACAGTAATATCGAAAATCGAGGCGCTCGAGTCGTCCTCTCTGCCAAGCGAGTCAAGGAGCTTGAGAGAGAAGCGAAAGAAAAGGAGTATGTCGATGGCCAACATGCTAATATCATCAATGGTGTTTGGCATTGTTCGAACTGTGGATGTCCTGAGAATATTGCTATTGGACGGAGGAAGGGTCCTCTTGGAGACAAGTCGCAGTGTGGTCTTTGTGGTATGTTCAATTTATGTATTGTTGTTCACTATACTGACTAATATTGGAATGTATAGGCAAGTACTGGCATAGGCATCGTCGTCCACGTCCTGTGGTGTACAATTCGGATCCCGAATTCCATCTCAATCTCAAGAGGGAAGAGGAGCAGTCAAAGATCAACAGCAATCGCAAGAAACGGCCTCACGCTGCTAACACCGAAGCACCTCCTTCGAAAGCCCCTACCGTCGAGCCTGAAACTCCAGCGAAGCCCAAGTCTGAGGTTTGGACCGAAGCACCCAAGGCTAGTCCCAAGGAAGAAAGAGCCGTTTCACCCATCTCGACCGCTTCCAGCGCCTCCGAAGCTCCGTTAGCAGCTCAACGAATCAAGCCGAACGGCACTACCAAGCCAGCTGCACCAGAACCATCGACTCCTCCACAACCTACCCCCCCAGTGACGGCTCCTCCTGTTACCACACCACAGACTCCTGGTGCGGCACCCGCGTCTTCTGCTGCACCTGCTGGTCAAGGTGCTCGCCCAGTAAGTTAGAGGGTTCAAGATACAGAGTAGAGGTGCTGACGAAATCTCGCGAGCAGCCGGCACCAGATTGGTTGAAGCTTGCTGTGCAGGAGATGCAGAACAAGTATCCCGATGACCAATTCGAGGTCATTCTTCGACGTATGAATCACCAACCAAACCCTGAATGGCGGATAAGGTGTTTGGATTGTCCTGGCAAAGTAAGCAAACATTTTTTCTTGAATTTTATTTACCGTAATTGACTCGTCGCTCCTTTTAGCTATATACCCCCGGTCCTGGCGAAACCCTGACCAACTATGAAGTCCATCTCAAAAACCGTCAACATCGGGCCAAGGTGAACGCTCGGGTGAACAACACGAATACGACCACCACGGATTCTTAGACTCTCTTCTTCTCCTTTCTACTGCTCTCTGTCTGGAATGTAAATTGTCGTTATGCATTGTTTACTATTAATCTGCTCTGCTATATTGTATTGTTATCATCGCCTCTCTGTTGTCTATTTTCAATCAAAGATTATTTTCTCATGTGTGTACACTCATTCCGAATCCCTCGATGTTGGCGCGTGTTGGTTCATCGTGGGACCACTTAACGTATACAGGGTGTATAGGTGAGGCATACTGTCGCTTCAGTGTATATGGTTTTATCGCCTTCATCGTCCTTGTTTCCCCTCACCCCATACCCTCACTTACTATCTACCAGTAACTCAAAGCTCTCAATGCCGAGGTCCTCGAATATAGCTCCTGTAAGTCAATGGTCACAAGTTCTACCGCGGCTTTGAACACTTACTTTAGCTATATCATTGGAACTCAGGCAGTGCCAGGTTGGCTAAGACTTGCTATGCAAGAGATGAGCGAAAAGAATCCTTATTTCCTTTTTGATATCATTCCTCGTGTGTCTCCCATAACGCAGACACACGAATGGCGTCTCAGATGTTTGGATTGTCCTGGCAAGGTAAGCCAAATGAAGCGTACTCACTAGTCTAACCGGAGTATCTACTTATCTGGAAGTTGAATACAGCTCTATAAAGTGGGACCAGGCGAAACATTGGATAACTTTCATATCCATTCACGAAACAGAAACCATCGAAAGAGAGTGAACACTCGGTTGATTGAGACTATCAAGGACAAACGATATCATTCACGCTTGTAAAGAAATGGATCAACGAGCTTTGTTGTTTTATTGAACCAGGAATGATCCAAATACAAAGGAACACTTGATGGGAGTGATGCTACTTATAGTCGTGTACAGTAACTTAGTAGAATCGGACAGTGCTTGCGAGAGTATGACTTATTGTGTTTGTACGGAGGTCGGAACCGCTTCGTTCTTTGGTTATGGATGTACTCATCCCGTTGAATGATTGGTGTATATTGTATCAATATGACTATGTGCGACTCTATACTTGTATTTATGCTTATGCCTTCTACTACAGGGACTCAATACTCAAGCTCAAGAGTCGAAACTACCCGGATTACCAAAAATAGAATGCCGATCGTAATACTAGGCGTTTGGTAAGCACTAGTTAACCGACTCGAACTTTGCCTTATGCAAGTGGCAACGGTATGCCATGATCACTGCAGTAGTTCATGCATTGTTGTTGAACGTTGAGCCATTTCACAAAGGCTCTCAGCCCCAGTAAGGAGTCAGGTCCATCCATCAAAACGTGACAGCTCTATATTCAATTCATCCATGTACGCTGCTTTCATGATGATGCTACCGATTCTTGTTCTCCTCATGGCCTTCTGAGATTGTGACCCAGGATATGTTTACACTATTCCACACGCTAATATTCTGGTCAGTAATTCTTATTAACCTATCTGGTGGTCCGTGTTTACTGGAATGTAATACAGGTCATACTGGCTCATTATAGCTCCCTGGGAACCCTGGTGGTTTATCCAGAAAGACGGTAATACACCGCGAATCGCAAATCTCTCGGACCTTATGCTAGTGCCTCACAGAGATGCTTCTCGATACACAGACCAGGAAGAGATTGTTCGCGATGCTATCACGTACTATCCTATGATTCATTATCTTTCATTGTGACCCTGCTATAGCATCAGACTCGGTCCGAAATGTACTTCCTCCTTGGATGTTCACACTTGCAATGAACACATGTTCGCCACATCCACAGCAATCAGCGATTGTTCGATCCCCGCTGTTCTCTTTTTAGCATCTTAGCTCCAACCGTGCAATTCGAAAAGCTCTCAACTCGTCCAAGATAGTCAGACAATGCGATTCCGACAGCACTAGTTGCGCTCAAATGTTTTGTTCAACGATCCCGAGGTCGATAGAGCCACTGATCTTTCGATGATAACAATGTTTCTTTCCCCGAAAGCGGCCTACCCATATACTTTGAGTCCAGGAAGCTCAAGTGGGTACCCGAGTCGTTGTCCGATTTCGCTTAGGACGCAACTGATGCAAATAGATACATATATGTATGTAACTTCGAAGATCGCCCCTCCGTCTTCCTGAACTCTCCCTAACCGTTGACAGTGGCACTTCTCTTCTTACTCCAAGGATATCGTCTCTGAACTGCGTTCCTCTCCAAGTGAAGAGTGAGTCTTGATGATGATTTGTTGCTTTGTTGACCTTTTTACTGATGTGTTGAATCGACCACCTAGAGCGCCATCTCTAGGCCTCTCCACCTCGTTACGGACTCATCATGAACCCTTCGTCTAGTGGAAGTAACCTCCATAACAATGAGGATATCACAATGGGATCTCAATCTCAAGCTGGCCAGCAATCCGAAGGAATTCCAAGAACCCATCAACCTACCTCGTCAAAGAAGAGGCGAGAGAAGGTGGTAGAGCTAACGGTAGAAGACTTACAGGTAGATGTAGCTGATGCTACTATCTCCATGGATGCGTTCAAAAATTTGACTTCCATCGACCTCGTGCAATTACCTATATTTGACACAGACCACAATCTTTACTATCATTATATATTCAGCAGAGGAGACAAGTGAGTTTCATGACACACTGTTGTCCGTTGTATGTTAGCTTTACGAAGCATGCTCATAATACCTTGTGTAGTATCAAGGTCAACTCTGCCGATGATAAAACCGGTACCAATAATACATGGGTTTGCAAGATTTTCGATATACGAGCCGATACCGAAATGAAGCGCGTTTGGTTCTATATCGCTTGGTACTATTCTACCAATGACATCATTAGATACATTGCGGGACGCTACCCTGAGAATGATGATGGCTCTCCTACAACCCCAATCAGTGTATATCATCAGTATCTTGTTGATCACTTACCTGCACAAACCACTTCGTTCGATAGGTTTCTGAGCAACCATACCGAATTGTTGTTAGCCAATGTGACGCAGGGTGAGGTTTTTCACACAATTTTTTCTGTTCGTAACTAGTGCCACGGCTAATTTTGTGGCATTCCTATAGGCCATACTACCGTTTATAGGTATGAAGAATGTTCTGGGAGCTCACCAGAGTTTGAACCCGACGAGTACTATTCACGTGGAGATTTCAACGTTGAGAGCATGGAGATTACTGTGAGTATTTCTAATCACACTGCTCTGCCTTCATTGGCGTATTCCTCTGATGTATCATACACTTAAAAACGAAATTCCTTTTGTCTCGTCAAATTGCCATAGCCGAAGTGGACCGATTCTATGTGTAGACTATGTCAGGACAAAACCTATATCCCATTCCCAGTCTCTGAGAACAAGACCAATTCAGGAGACAAAGCACCAGATTCTGCGGCGCAACCCGATCCTCGAGAACCCTGGCGCTTCTGTCCCGGATGTGGTAAATGGTACCACCAACGGTGTCTTGAAGCAAAGTCCCTCGACATGGAAATAAATATGATAGTACCACCTTGCATCAGGCGATTTGCTGCAGACACCCGTTCCTCGTCCCCTCCGAGTCACCCTGCTTTCGCACCGTACACGTACCCCGTACCTTCTCAAGGCGAATCGTCTTCGGTCACTGCGGAGGAAGGGAATCCTTGGGACGGTGTGCTCGAAAGACTGAAGCACTTGCCTCCTGGACTCGTGAAGATGGCGCAGCAACCTATTATTAAGTATCCTGGAGTCGATAGCAAGATGAGTGTGATGGGGAATCTGAAGGACGTGATGATCGCGAGACTAATTTGTGACCAAGAGTTGGAAGGAGGCGTCAACGGTTATGAATCCGATGAGTATGAGGAAATGGAAGTGGAAATGGAAATAGAAATGGAAACGGAAGACAAACAGAGGGGGAAAAGCAAGAAGAAAGAAAAGGGGAAGGGAAAACAGAGAGCGGAGTCGTCCCCAAAACGGCGTGACACGACGAGGATTAATGCGAGTCCTTATGCACCTTATTGGGAACTGGAAAAGCTTTCCAAACACTTTCACGACGATGCTGTATCTGTATTATGCTCGCGCTGTAAGGCAGTAATCTGAACTTTTGAAGTGATGTTATACCTCCGTCTTTTTTACCAATTTCCTTAGGCATTCAAGTCAAGAAATACGCCGTTGTGTAGCACCATCCTCTCCCAAATGTAAAATAATATCCCTATTACCTCTACTCCCATAACAAGTGGATTGTATATCGTATATCTGCTTAGCTCAAGCCGTCAAAATCTAGGTTGCAACGAAGTTCAGGTCGTTGAACAAGTTGACATACCAAACTTGGCTTGACACTCATATAAACGCTCTCGGCAGACACCGGGAGCGGAAGAGCGTCACCCACTCACCGACCACGCATTTCAGCCTATTCATCATAAACAACTTTCTCTTCATCCTCCTCTCTAGACATATCTATAATCCAAAATGAGGCCCACTGCTGCGAGAATGAGTGAGATGCCCGGACGTAAGTTTGCATACCAACTCACTGGAGGTAGAGCACTGACCGTGACCGAACTGTAGCCAAGGTTTATGTGAGTACTGGCTATTGTCGAGACTTGATCTTTGCTCTCGAAATATAAGGGCGAAGACTATTATATTGAAATGAGGACTAGTATGGCTTACATGTGCCCCTATGTAGAACCTATGGTGGGGTGATTCAGGCACCATGAGACAGAAGGGTATCATTCAATACAGTACGTTCCTTCTCAACATTAGAGTACCAAATTCTGCAACGTTCTTTGGCTCTTAGGTCTTGCACCCAATCGTCAACGCCCTGCGAAAAATCTCATCCGAAACTATCTGTTTAATGGTTTCCGTCGTCTTTCTTCTCAAGCCGTTTACTGGGTCATCCCGTTCGGTCTCGGTACGTTTGTGCTTACAGAGATCGAACTCGTCTGCAGGAATGTTAACATACGGTGCTTCTAGGATACGGTACATATACTTGGGCGAAGAGCTATGACGCATGGCAGAACAGCAAGGCTGCTCATGTTGCCGGTCACGGTGCTGACCACTAAGCGTTAGATATTGCAATACATTTATGAGCTTTTCATTCCAGCTTTCTTCCGTCGCCTCAGAATTGTGCATGTTGTGCCTAGGATAGTTTGAATTTGGTACTGCATACATCACTCTTTAGGGTACATATCATGTACTTTGCAAAGTTGTGCCTCGACGGCGGGAGAATCCGAGTCTTGACTGAACATACACTCAGAAAACCGCACTGTCTTGTCATCCGTCTTATGCATCATGAACTATATCGTAAACTAGTGCCTTACAGCTATAAAATCACGAATATATATCGAATCTAAGTATAGTACATACCGTGTGGCGAGCGGTTGCAGTAGGTCGCAGTATGCCGCCAGCGTCTATACAGAAACAACATCCACCCTAGCAATATACAGTACTATACGTGTCAGCTAATTTCCATCACCTTGCAGAGGTATGTACTTCTCAAGTATGCGACTAAGACGACCATTCACATGGTAATCGTATAGATGATCTCTCATACAACACTTTACAACCTGGCCAACTCTCTTGGTGCTCTTGCCATGCTCGTGGTGGTTGCTTACCACTTCGTAGCCGTTAATGCTCGGGAATTGTCGAGGAACGAGAGCACTGTGCAGGCGTCATAAGGTGTGTACACTGGATCATTCACCCCATTTCTAACTCACGAAGCTTAAGAGATATATAGGGCAGTCTGGTACCCCCATCGTTGATAGAGGGGAATACATTCTTTCATCAACTAATGTATGACATGAAGTCCATTTGCGAGTGAGGAACCGGAATTTCAGCTACGATGTAGCAACTATCTCGTAGCTCCTCAAATAACCACATCCTTCTTTTACGAAACCCACTGCGGGGCGTACAGAGGATTGACATCGGTTGTTCAATGATGCCGACAACTATGCTTTCTATCACCATGCACATTGGGTGTTAAACTGGCAATATGACTCCGGATCCTTCCTCCCCGAATAACGAACGTCCGTTTCTTCCAGGTCAAATCATGTGTTGATGCCACTGAAGAAATGACTCCACATCAAGTGGCGTCCAGTCCCCTTCTTTCTGTCATTTGGGCCGGTATTTCTGATACATGAGTCTAGAACAGCAGTCCTATGTATGTGCTGATATCGTCGCTAATGTCGACTTCAGATACCTCTAGACCCAGGTGTACTACTCAAGGACCAGATGAGCATAGCAATATCGGGAATATGATCTTCGGTATCTGAATGGCAAGATTTTTGTTTTGTACTCACTTACCTGAAGAGTTATTGAATTAACTCTCCCAAGGCACTATCAAGGTTATGTGGCTGACTGGCTCTGGGATGGTATCGGTGGTTGTGCGAAGACATTCTCATATTATGCATCACTTTGCAACCCTATGATCAGTGTAAAACAGTGCGATGGGTAGCTCCTGGTATTTTGGGAACGGCGTATACCTCTCTTCCTGAAGATTTTACGAACCTTCATCAGTCAACTCTGAGCTACTCGCCAATGGAGTACAGGGGAGGATTTGTTGTGGTACGATATCGATATCTTCTCTGCTACGCCACAAGGTTCTGATAGGTAGCGCTGCCTCAATAACTGCGACGTGAACAAAGCAATGGTCCTCGTTGCCGGCGACGAGTTGCTGAAAATGTACAACCACTATCACGCAATCTATAACCCTGTAAGGTTTCATGAACCGCTAGAGTGGTATAAAACTCGCGGCCTTGAAGCGTTCTATAAATCATCAGTCAGTATACTCATTCCTACAGTGCTAACCGAGAATTTTGTGTCTTCGTCGTATTGTAGGCTTATAATTACTATTATATCACATGAATACAACTAACAGTTTCTCAGCCCTAAATATGGCATTCTCCTCCAAGATCGTCGATACTCTTCGAGAGTTCCTTGCTCGTCCAGATAACGAACAATTCTTAGCCGACTTCAAGGAGTCATTTCAGACTGCCTTAACCCTGGATATCCCCCAATTCAAGAAATATGGGATTCGAACCTTCGATGATTACATCAACTACTATGAGTCCTACCTGACATGGATCCCCACGGAGAATAACGACGGAACATGCGTTTACAATCACATCTGTATGTTCTACGTTGTTCTCGACCTAAACCCTGTCAGTACGTGGCAAACCCCTATCGTCCCGTCTGGCCCCTGGATGTGGCTCTCCCAATGGATCATCGATTATGCCCAGGAGATGGGGAAATGGATGGATACCCCCGACTCCCTCACTCCCGCATCACTCCAAAGTTTCAGGGAGTCTCCCCCGTATTGCGTTGAGAATTACATCGAGCCCGATGGTGGCTGGAAGACCTTCAACGAATTCTTCGCTCGCGAGATCAAACCCGAGTTACGTCCCATCGACAGTCCGAAAGACGACCTCGTCATTGTTAGTCCCGCTGACTCCGCCTTTGATGGCTCATGGGACGTGGACGACAACTCTCTCACCAGCCTCAAGGGTATCCCCTGGAGTATCTCCCAGCTCTTGGCGGATACTCAATATGGGGAGCGTTTCACGGGTGGTAAATTCTGCCATTCATTCCTAGGTCCAACCGATTACCATCGTCAACACGCCCCCGTCCGTGGTACGGTGATTGAAGCTAAGATCATTCCTGGTCTTTGCTATCTCGAAGTTGGAGTAGAACAAGATGAAACGGGAAAGGCTAAGCTGGTGATGAGGCGTAAGCTGGTAGCAGCTTCTCAAGAAGATACCATTCTTGGGGGTGAGTTGGTCGCCCCCGACTCCCCTGGGTATCAATTCCTTCAAGCCCGCGCTCTCATCCTCATCGACAATCCCACTATCGGCTTAGTCGCTGTCATGCCAATCGGCATGGCTCAGGTCTCTTCCGTTGTGCTTACCGTGAAGGAAGGAGATGTTATCGACAAGGGGCAGGAGATATCCTACTTCCAGCTCGGTGGCTCAGATTGCGTGATGGTCTTCCAGCAAAAGGCGAATGTGGAGTTCACTGCTGATTTGAATTGTCCTTACAAGGTCGGGAACCAAATTGCCAAAGCTACCGTCAATTAATGTTACCTGGTGAGTTTCCTTCATATTTCGATTATACAAGCTCAAACGTATTTAAAATACCACTCACACAAGAATTTCTTCGTACTTTAACCTACCGGAAGTCTCGAAAAGATGCCTTTGAAATTGTACTATCCGTGTGCAAATTCCTATATATGGTCTTGTCTGACAAACCGATCAGCTGTAACACTACGTAACTTCGATACTCAAATTGAATGACTGTTTCCTTTCGAGTTCCTTTCATTGCCGAAGACTATTCACATCTCTTGTTCAAGTTCTCGTGAAATGTAACAAATGACTACGAGTTATAAGACCTGTTTATGCCGAAGACGTATCACCCGCTCAAATGACGTTTATTCTACCTCGGAGATCTGCATCGGAAACCCCAGTCCCCGCTCTGGTCAAGGGAAATACCCACACGAAGAACGCCGTTAATCTCATCCCCTCATGGAACTTGAATGGAAGATGCGGTGTCTCCTGACTTTATAAGGTAAAGTCGTACCATCATACTTGAAGTATGGCTATATGTCCATTGTGACCTAATATTAGTGTATGCGGGGGAGGTGTGAGGTGTCTATAGTTCGGTCACGTTTTCGGGGACAGCTGGATTGCGTCTCTAAAGGCAATCCTTGCGCCGATCGTAGATGAACGCTCCGATCAAGATCAGTCGCAGAGGGATTTATGCCGTCCAAATCCGGTCCAAACACTATATATGTTCTCAATCATTCTGGACACCTATTTCTGCTCCTTACGTCGGCAGACATGGATAAAAATATCTATCACACGTCAACTATTTATTTTATCATATTAATTCTACTACGTGGTCTCTCCTTCGTCTTCTACACTAATGTACTCATTTTCTCAGGAGAGTCGAGAGGCTTTGCCATGCCAGCGAGGTGCCCCTATTGCTGTGGGTTGAGCCACATAACTACATCAATAACAGACAATACCCATTATTTAGCCCTTGACATCCGCCCTGAATGCTGGATGACGTTAACAAACACAAAGGAGAGAGCAAGACGGTAGCTAGGAACTCCCGACATATTCTAGATTGTACCTAGAGCCGAATAAGAAAGCAGGTATGCCGTGCCCGCCCTGTTTTTTCCTCGCCAATAGAGCTCTTATTATGCATTTAGTACATCTACCAACTTCTATGCATCAAACCTCTCAAGCGATGTTACTTTTGCGGCGTGCACATTGTGGTCATGTCGGGGATCCCCTTGTACTTTGTTTTTAGGGGTTCAATATTTCAATATAGAGAAACGGTGACATGCCCACAGCTAGGTATATAAGGCTGGACGCTACTCCTCTCCAGACCAACAGTTTGCGAATACTCCAACTGTATGCACACCTATTCCTCTCTGTCAATATAAGGACTGACGTCGATATTTCCAGGTTACAAGCCCTAGAACTAATTGTTGATCTCTACTCCATTTCGTGAGCAGCCCTTGCTTGCCCCATTTGTAACCGACTCACTCATCGCTCGTAGTCTTCACCATCATGTCGACCTCGCCTACGATTGTTGATACCCTCCGCGAATACCTCGCTCGTCCCGAGAATGAAGTCTTCCTCCAAGACTTCAAGCAAGCATTCAAAGACGCTAAGGCATACGACATCCCCCAGTTTGAGGAATACGGGATCCATACTTTTGATGATTACCTCGCTTATTTAGACACTTACCTGACCTGGCTTCCCACCGAGAACAGAGATGGGAAGAGTGTTTATTATCACATTTGCATGTTCTATTTTGTCATCGACCAACCCCCCTTCAGCCAATACCAGACTCCCATTGTACCGTCCGGCCCCTGGACGTGGCTCTCTCAATGGATTATTGACTACGCTCGTGAGGTCGGGAAGTTTATGGACTCCGAGGATTCTTTCAGCCCCGCTGCACTCAAGACTTTCGAGAACGCACCAAGCTACCGTATGCAAGACTACATCGAGCCTCCTAATGGGTGGAAGACATTCAACGAATTCTTCGCTCGCCATATTAAACCGGACCTCCGACCCATCGCTAGCCCTGAGAACGATCTCGTCATTGTCAGCCCTGCCGACTCCGTCTTTGACGGATCGTGGGAGGTCAATGAGAGCTCCTTTACTAGCTTCAAGGATGTTCCTTGGAGCATTTCCCAACTTCTGGAGGATACTAAATTTGGTGAACGTTTTAAGGGAGGTGTCTTCAGTCACGCCTTCCTCGCTCCCAACGATTACCACCGCCAGCACGCACCCGTTCGCGGTAAGGTTTTGGAGGCTAGAGTAATTCCCGGTCTCTGCTACCTCGAAGTCGTAGTGAAGGAGCATGAGGGCAGGCGACCCACGTTGGGTATGAAGCGCAAGCTGCAACACCATCCTGCTCACGTTGCTGCCTTGAAGAATGCCGACCCGTCCATCCTGGACGATTTGGACGCACCTGACTCACCAGGATACCAATTCCTTCAGGCTCGAGGTCTTATCATCATCGATAACCCCACGATTGGCCTGGTTGCCGTCCTACCTATCGGTATGGCTCAGGTCTCCTCTGTCGTGCTTAGCGTGAAGGAGGGTGATGTTGTCGTGAAGGGACAGGAGATCTCTTACTTCCAGCTTGGTGGTTCTGATTGTGTCATGGTTTTTGAGAAGAAGGCCAATGTGGACTTCACCGCTGATCTTCACGTTCATTACAACTTCGGCCAACAAGTTGCAAAGGCCCAAATGAAGCATTAAACGGTGGGTGTTTTCGATCTCAGACCTTGGTTCTATGCTGATCATTTGTGGTTTGACTCAGGATATTGACATAAAGACCACACTAACTTCCAATTCCTTCGCAAGATTTTTGTATATGGAATATATGTAACATTAGATATATCTTGGATCTGAATCAACCAATGCTATGATATTTGCCGCAACTTCGCTCGTTTTACCACATTTTGCGAAAGGAGCTATGAGGATATTTATTTATGAATACCTGAGTTTTATTAGCTTAACTCTCTTCTGTGTGTTGTTTGTTTTGCCTCCAGTGAGATAGCATGTTCATCTCTGATTAAGCACCAGCGTGTCGATTAATGCAACTACCCGCACATGAACTACCAAAGATAGGATTCCGATCACTGTCTGGGCGTCCAATATGATGTACCGATCGGGTGAGGTCACAGTGGCAAGCATAACACTTTCCGTATACTGTTATTAATTACCGACTGCATTCGACCACATCTTGTGATAGACTGTCTTACGATATCGATGGCATGGGGAACGCACAATCTCTGACGCGAACCAGTGGAGCATTAGACTCATTTGTCGCAGAACTTGGTTCAGACGTGGTTTATGAACGAAGGTATGCGCATGACATTTGATGTACCATTCATATGGCTGACACTCATCTGACATAGTCTTGGCTCTGCCCGCTTTCTGAAAACAGTACGATGCAGACACAAGAATGGTTACCTCGTGGTGAAGATCTTCATCAAACCAGACCCCGGTGTTTCACTTCGCAAAGAACACCGGAAATTTAAGTGTACGTATGTGCTCTCATTCGCGCTTTGTTAGACGAAATACCAAGCCTCAAATAAATTACAGCTGCACGAGATGCATTAGCAGATTTGCCCAATATATACACTTACCAATCATTTGTGGAGACTGACAAGGCTGGGTATCTTGTCAGACAATGGGTAGCAAGTAGTCTCTACGATCGAATTAGGTTCGTTGATGATATTTCAGATAATACGATATTGATTGACTCTATCTCTGCAGCACGAGACCCTTTCTGTCACCAATAGAGAAGAAATGGCTTGCTTTCCAACTGCTGAATGCACTTCGAGAAGCTCGGAATCGCAAGATTGCTCATGGAGATCTCAAGACCTCAAATATTCTCATCACGTCGTGGAACTGGCTATACTTGTCCGACTTTGCACCACACAAACCTGCCTTACTTCCTCTAGACGATCCTGCAGATTTCTCGTTCTATTTTGATACCAGTGGTCGTAGGACATGCTATATTGCTCCTGAAAGGTTCTATACAGCAGAATCACATCCAGAATCCTCTAGGAGACGAGATAAGGATCAAGCTGGCGAAGCAAAGAAGGATAACAAAGTGACAGAAGCTATGGATTGTTTTAGTGCTGGATGTGTCCTGGCCGAATTGTTCTTGGAAGGTGCTCCATTGTTCACGCTAAGTCAGCTCTTCAAGTATCGTGAGGGGGAGTTGAACGTCGACCCTCAACTGTCTGCAATTGACGATGAGGGCGTCAGGGTAGGTGTCGTTTATGTTGTTCTCCTATTATCATGCCTTACTTCGTGTTAGGCTCTCATTAAGCAGATGATCAGTATTGACCCCGTAGTCAGGCCTACCTTTGACTCCCTTCTCCACAATGCTCGCGGAACAGTCTTCCCTGAGACATTCTACTCGTACCTCCACAACTATGTTGCAACAGTAAACGAAATCTCGTCCTCATCACCTTTCCATTTTCCTCCGCAGTCACATTTAGCCAGTGCTATTGCGTCGCCCATTTCTCCACAACCATCCTTAGCCAAGAACACCGTTATCGCTACAACATCCAGTGGTGCAGTTGTTAACGGAGGTCTAAGTGATGTATTCAATGAACCACTACCTAGTGATTCTGATCATCGGATGGATAAAATATGGTCTGACTACGAAAGTGTTGAACCTTACCTATTATCTACTCCCCTGGAAGAAGAGGATTTAGAGAAGACTATCAAGGAACCGGTCACTGTGGAGTATGCCCATCCGTCTGCAGGAATCATGGGACAGCCGCTGCAGGTAAGAGCAATCATTATGAGCAAGAGTGTAATACGTTTATCTTGAGCTCCGTGGTCGTGAATAGGATATCTTCCCTGTCGAGTTGAACATACCAAATCGTGAAAGTAGCTTGCTCAAGGGCATCTCAAATAGCAAACGTGCTTCACATACAGGTAATACATTTGTTTCAACCGATTGATTATGTACTGACTCATGGGTCATACAGATGGTCCTGCCTTGATTCTGCTGGCTCTCATCACAGCAAATGTTCGCACATGCACACTCCCATCATCCAAACGGAAAGCACTAGACGTCTTCCTGGCATTAGCCCCTCATCTTACTGACGAAGCCAAGTTGGATCGTATGGTTCCCTACGTTATCGAACTACTCGGCGATGATTCACCCTCTGTTCGTTCCGGGGCAATACGCACTCTCATGCAAATTGTGCGTATCGTTCGACAGTGTGTTTGATATTTCCTTGACTGATAGCTCTGCTCTGCAGCTCATGCTTGTCACTGTAATCACACCCTCTAATGCATCAATATTCCCAGAATACATCATACCAGCCCTTACTCCTCTGGTCCGTGATCCGGAAGTTTCGGTTCGAGCCATGTATGCCCAATCCGTTGTAGCTTTGGCAGACACAGCTGTCCGGTATCTGGAAATGGGTCAAGCTTTACGAGCGCATGGTGCATATAGTGGTACTCGTAGAGTCGGTGAAGCCCTGGAATATGACGAAGCCCATTTTGAGGTATGCTCGCTCCACAGGTTTTGAGTATTTTATATTCACCCCTCATTAGGTTTCGTATGATGCGTCGATGCTTGAACTACAAACAGCCATCCAGGAACACCTAACGAATCTTTTAGTCGATCCTTCACCGGTCGTTAAACGAGCGGTTCTACACAACATATCTGCACTGTGTATCTTCTTGGGCAGACAAAGGACGAATGATGTTCTTTTGAGCCATATGATCACGTACCTCAACGACCGAGAATGGTTACTGAGGTACGCATTCTTTGACTGCATCGTCGACGTCGCGGCCTGTGCAGGGGGTCGGAGTCTTGAAGAGTACATATTACCTCTCATGATTCAAGCACTATCTGGTGAGCAGATATCGGGCTCTAGGATCGAATTCTTCTTCTGATGCGATGTCCGTTAGATGTGGAGGAGACAATCGTCGCGAAAGTACTTGCAGCTCTAACCAGTTTGTGTGAACTCGGCCTCTTCCAAAAGATGAAGATTTGGGAGATGATGAGTGCCACGCTCGGCTTCTTGTATCATCCAAATGTTTGGATAAGGCAAGGTTTGTACTACGGCATTCACTCTAAACTTCAGCTAACGCCATATCATGACAGGGGCAGCCGGATTCCTCGCAGCAGCGGCTAAACATCTTCCTCCAAGTGACGTTTGGTGTATCCTGTACCCTTCCCTCAAATATTTCTTGCGTTCGGAGGTAAAAGATGTCGATGAGAGAAGTTTGTTAATGGCTATGAAATCACCTGTTTGTGCTTACATTCTTTCTAACCACACGCCTGCTGACCAAGTGGATAGTTATCTCGTCCCGTCTTCGATGCCGCCGTGCAATGGGCTATGAAGGCTGAGAAGGCACCCTTTTGGCGATCTCATCGAAGCACAAAGACAGAGTCACCAAGAGAGAGCCTGACTGCCGTTCGTGTTACTGGTGTAGGGGCGAGGTCCAAATCAGACGAGTTGAGTATAATCTTATCCCTTCGGATCCTCAAATTTAATACGAGACACAATAGGGATGAAGCTCAACTTGCCAAACTCCAAGCCCTGGGAATGTCATCAAGCGACGAAGCTAAACTGATGGCTATGCGAGATTATATACTGAAACTTGCTAGAAGCGTTTCAAGTTTTGCATCAAGAGTCAGCTTCGAACCTGAATCTGAGAGTCTGAAGAATACCACGACAGTAGAGCTTCAAAGATTAAGTGTTACACCACAGACAATCTTCCTGAAAACACTTTCTGGCGATGTAACTGTGCGACCTACTCGTCTTCTTCCTATCAGCCGGCCACCTTCCGATCTGGCATCCCGTATATCAGCGATTGGTAGTCCCCGCTCTCATCGTACGTTGAGCATTGATCATTCTGCTGGTATTACGCCTGCACCATTCGAAGACTTGCGAAGACGGTTAGCAGCGATCAACAGCTCCGCCTCATCACTGAGCGTATCCCCCAATCTACGCGAACCACGTAGCCCAACGATACCCGTACCGGAGCCCCAACTATTCCCCTCCTCATTAGATACCCCTGTATCAGACGTTCCACTTGAACGACCAAGCAGTCCGTCTGAGTCTGTAACATCATCGTCATTCCGAGGCGCAACACAATTCTTACATGCAGGCGATGGACAAAAGGCAGCACCATCCGTTGGCTCGTCAAGGGCCAATGCCGTCGGATTGCTTGATGCGCATTCAACGATCCACTTGGAAGGAGGCACACCTGATAGGTCATCTTCACCTGTGTCTATTGCTGGAACCATCCGTGGAATTGAACGAACATTCCCTCCTATATCAAGCTACGGTAAGTCTCATCTATTCTATGAGACGTTTACAAGTCACTCAAGCTTATGTGTAGACGGCCATGAACCTGGAATAAGCAACATGCTTGAACATCTCTACCTCGACAATAACCGTGACCTTCAAAACGACTTCGGACCAGCTGTTCACGAAGGTCCAATCCGCCGGCGTAATGCGGGTCGTCACAGCTACGTCTCAAGAGATGGCAATCATCGTCGATTAGAAGCCAACCTCATTGCCCATCTCAGCTCTCATTCGGACGCGATTACAGGACTTGCAATCTCTCCCGATCATACGTTCTTCATATCCGCCTCTGACGATAAAACGTTGAAGGTCTGGGATACTGCGCGCTTGGAACGGAATGTTACGAGTAAACCTCGGCATACCTACTCTCAACATCATTCGAAAATAAAAGCGGTATGTGTTGTTGAGGGAACTCATTGTTTTGTAAGTGCAGCGGAGGATGGTAGCATCCATGTAGTCAGAGTACATGTTAGTGGTGGTCAGAATGGCGGAAGCGGGTTGCCGAAGTACGGAAAGCTCCAAGTTGTAAGGGAACATCGACTAGAGAACCCAGGTGAATATGTGACGTGTATGACTCACTATATGACAGGTACGTCTTTACGGTATCTCAATCTATAGATGCTGACTACACTCGAGCAGAGTCTTCTTCGAATTTACTTTTCGCCACCACGCACTGCAACATTGTTACGCTCGATCTTCGAACTCTGCGAATTACACAAACATTGGAAAATCCGAGACACCTCGGTCCCATCACTAGTATCTGTCTGGATCGCAAACGTTCATGGGTCGTGTGTGGTACATCGACTGGTATTCTCTCCCTATGGGACCTTCGTTTTGGTATCATGATCAAGAGCTGGAAAGCGGGTGTTGCGCTTCAGGGGAAATCTGCTAGAATATACCAGTGCATCCTACATCCAACGAAAGGCAAAGGACGTTGGATACTTGTCGCTGTTGGCACAACTGCAAGGGATGCGGATGCGGATTCCGAAATGATTTCGCCATCACAAACCCTAGTCGAGGTCTGGGATATTGAGAAGACTGCTGTGATGGAGTCTTTTATCACTCGAAGAGCCTCTTCAACGCCTGACACAATCGATGAACCTCGTGAAATCCCCGGAGACGATGCTGAGATGAGTCCTGCAGCCGCTATAGCAGCTCTTGTACAGGCTCGGCAGGAGCATGGTACTGGTATATTCGACTTCAGCTCTCGTCGGCGCTCAGGTGCTCAGTCCTCTAGAGAGTATTTGCCACCTCCGATTCAACCATCGCCAGATGTTCGGGCTATGATCATTGGAACAGAGTTAGGCGGGCATCATCCAGGTCATAGGTCGGCTATGGCAGAGCCTCTTGACCTGCAGTCTGGGAAAACTTCGTCGAGAGGCTTCTTAGTAACCGGCTCCGAGGACCAAAGGCTCCGGTACTGGGACTTTGCGCGACCAGAACGCTCGACTATTCTCAGTGGTCCTGATGTCGATGCTGATAAACCGGGATACAGGTATGCATGCCATCCAATTCTTCAATTTCAAGCATTTGTGTTAACTGTTTACATACAGCTGGGCGCAGTCAAACGCCGGAGCGACTTCATATGTCGAGACATGGAACAACGTTGCTGATTCAAGTCTAAATAATCGCCCGCCGCAGCGATTGTCGTTAATCAACCATAATCAGCAAACCCTACTCCGAGCCCACCAGGACACAGTGACAACTATACTCTCACTCGAATCACCGTTCCGAGGAGGTATTGTGAGCGGAGATCGCGCGGGAGTTCTCAAGGTCTGGCGCGTCGAAGGTTTCGAGAACTCATAGTCTCACAATTATACCATCATTTCCTATATCTTTCAACTTGAACTAGACTGTATATTATTGTAATGTTTTTTTGGCTAGATGACTCCATTTGCTAACAATCAATCATTTATGACTACTGGAAGAGGGGTCCACAGGCTATACATTTTGTCGTTTGGAAAGAATGTCCACCGCCTGCGATTATGCACCAATAAGGATATGCTGAGGAAAAGAGAAATAATGGGACTAACTTTATGCGCGATTCCGTAGACGGTAGCCATCGTATGTGTTCCCAGTGACTATAAGTATCTTACATAAGCTGGAATGCAGACTCAGAAAGGCAGAGAACTGACCAGAGGAATGACACTAGCATCCACAACGTAAATATTTCTAGTAGCATATACCTGTATGAGCAGGATGAGATATCTCGCTATCAATAAGAACGTAATGAGGAGCATAGATACCTTCAAGTTACAATCGACAACGCCTCCTTGGTCCCGAGGGAGCATTGAAGTTGGCCCTACATTCAAACGTTCGAGTCAGTGTACAGCAAAGTTTACGAGGATACTTGGATCTTTACCAACTGGGTGCCATGAACTGAATGCAGTATTTCTGACGAAGTCCGTCAGCTGATTATCTGACAATCCTGGAGATGGAGTGATCTGTTTCGTAATAAAATCCGTAAGAGGTGCCGTTTTTGACAACCGTTCGATGAATTTGATGCTTTCGACAAGTGTGGCAGTTTCTGATCAGCGGTGAGTCTCTTATGGTGCCAGCCAAGAGTTCGTCAATTCATACCAAAGTCGTTTCCAAGGTGTTGAGGA
Organism: Cerrena zonata; assembly: GCA_038087015.1. Lineage (NCBI taxonomy): Eukaryota > Fungi > Basidiomycota > Agaricomycetes > Polyporales > Cerrenaceae > Cerrena > Cerrena zonata. The sequence goes on from JASBNA010000029.1 coordinate 326,223, forward strand.
TCTAAGCGGGCCAGATTCAACGGATTTGAGCTATTTATATGTACATTACCCCGAGAAAAGGGGTGCATGGATACCGCTGCAATCGCCATATGCGAGGTGCTCGTGTCATTTGAACCACCAGCTTCGGCGGCGCCTGTACATATGAGGGTCAAGTTGACAAAAGCCACTCGAACGGCAGTCGTACCTGGCAGAAACACTAACCTACACAAATGAGAAAATTAGTCAAACGACGTAGAACGAAATCACGTACTCAATATCTGGTACGGTGGGGTCATCCAATAAGGCTCGCTGTGTCGTGATCTGTTTCTCTGTCGGAGTTCCTTGGTAGACCCTCAGGGATTCGTCCAACTTAGCTATCAGTTCCTTGAGTCGAGTAGGATTGATAAAACTTTGTACAGGTAACATGGCCACAGTAGACGAAGGAATGGATCCCAGCGCGCCAGTTCGATTGTGAAGATACAAAACCAACTGTTCTGCGGCAAAGGTAGCATTTCGTGTAAGGTCTTCGACCGATGGACCAAGTCCGGGTTTGAGTTCAAATGATACCTGAGAGATATGTTGGATTGAATTCGCGGGGTGTCCGACGGTGACAACGAGCTTACCACGACATCTGTATGGTCCTGACGTAGCCAGTAAAGTATTAACATCGAAGCTAAAGAACGTAATTGATTATTCACAAACCTGCAGATTTTCTCCTACATGTGGGAGATCGACTTGAGAGATTATGCTCTGTTGCTTGAGAAGGGTCGCATTGCCGATCCCTAGCGGATAAAGGATATATCTATTTTATCGCTATAACAGTTAAACAAGACGAACCCGAAAACTCTAGTATCTTGGGGGTTTGGAACGTCCCTGGACCATGATACGTGTTTTGTCAAATCAGCTGTGCTTTCGGCATATGATACAGTGGATCTTTCTTTACCGGCAGCCAACACGATTTGTCCATCAGTTTTAACTCTAAGAACCTGTGATTTGCCGTTTTTCACAAACTCGACACCCGTAGCTGAAGCGTCCCCGGATTTTGCATCTTTACTAAGTTCGAGTTTCGTGACTTCAGCACCAGTGATGAGATGCAGGTTCGGCTTGGTGATACCAGATACGACAAGATCTTCTCCGTAGAAAGCATGAGACCGATTGACCGGTTTTACTGCATATGGAGTGGACCAGACACCTGCCGGGAGGCCTCCAGACTATAGCGATCAGCTAATTATTATTGCATTGTATACGTTATGGTCAGTAGACCTACCGCGCTCCTTGTCGTTTTCACACCGAGAGTAGTCATTGACGATATGAAGGCCGGTGTTAGGGGTTCAGGGTCCCAGTAGGTCGAATATGTAACATCAACGGGTCCAACAGAGCCATGATCGGAGGCCAAGTCATTTGCAGCAAACATTTGAGCATCATGAGATGATGCAGGGGTGTACTTCTCGACAGCCTTGATATGAGTGTTGATAACGTCGAAATTCCATCCTACATTGCCGAGCTTTTCCCAAGCTACAAAATCAGTCAGCATTGTAAAAAATCAACTCAAATCCTCTTATTTTACCATCATATTCGGCTTTGTGGGATCTAAAGAGCATTGAATACCAGCCGAAACGCAATCAATTTAAACGTACTTCACGTAGAACATGCCATTTACAATACCAGTCCCACCCAGTAACTTACCACGGGGAGAAGGTATTTGCCTGTTGTTTGCATGTGGCTGAGGGATTGAGGTAAAATTCCAATCGATGGCCGTAGCGAAGAACTGCTCGAACATTTCTATAACATGTTCATCAACACGTAGAGATCTGAAGATGAGATTGTAATACCAGGAATAAGAGTTGTATTTGCGACAACGCGTTCACCCGCTTCTAAGAGTGCTATGGTGGCATTTGGTATAGCATCAGCCAGCCTATATGTGAAACGCTAAGTATTAGGTGCCTTTGTGGATTAGTTACCCATGACCCACCCATTGGCGACAACGAGGCCAGCTGTTCCTCCGCCTAGAAATGATATTAGGTATAAGCGTACCATTGAGAACCTTCATGTAACGCGTACCAATAATGACGAAGTCGAAGCTGTCATCGTTAGTGAGTTGAGCGGTCAGAAAATAAGGAAGAAGAGGTAGATACAGTTGCGAGAACATAGCGTTACCCCGAACGTTACAAGCGGCTGTCCAAGTTATATAATAATATGCTGCTTGCGGTCAAACGAATAGTCGGAGACGTGAAATGGAATCCCGAGCCTTTGACAATCGTATCATCCACAGAGAGCACAAGGAAGCAAACCCGTGAGGTGTGGCGAGACACGAGTCAAAGTCAGGCACCGGGCGGTGGAATCACAACTCAGAAGCGGCGTATAAGGCTCGCTTTCGGGTGAAATCCGATACAAGTTTGACAGAGATTCCCGACCACACAAGTCTTTCTTTCTTGTTGCGTTTGACTTTATCTGGAGAAAAAATGGCTTAGGAATGGTGCATGATTGCAAACATGCAGACTTCAATGTGGACACGCCGGAGAGGTATCCTGATGATGGAAGCGTGAGTGTAAAGATTACGACCAAATCAAACATACCCTATTCATACTAGTAACCGTAACGCTGGTGCAGCGGTTTCCGGAGGCTAGTCGTTTGTCATGGTGTGTGAGCCCTGATGTGAGTTAAACTATTCATGATGGGCCCATATAATTCGTTCATGTGTCTCTACATATGGTGATCACGTCTCGACTCTGGACTAAAAGTTAGGATGTCACTGTTTAATAGCACTTAACGACCAACTGCATTACGCACATCTCTGTCAAGAGCCAGTCTAAGGCTGCGGTGACCGTTCTAAGCAACCTGTTTGCTCCTGGAAAGTATCGATGCTGAGGACAGGTTGATGCATGATGAGTCAAAGGCTCGGGCAAGAGATAGGATGATACTAAACCTCGGTTTATATTCCACTGCTTAAGATAGATCTATCATTTTTAGAAGCGAATAAAGAAGTCATTAGAACGTACCAATCCAGACCTCACAGTACTAATAGCCTCCACCATCGCCTGGAACTAAGCCTGAGCTTGTGCCAGTTGATGGGCGATTACTTAAGTGTTTGTCTTTATTGATTTCTAAAGCTATTGCCGTAAACGGAACATGCTAGTACCAGCCTCGAACTTCGCCGAAGAACGGTGACATTGGAGGATGGTGGCTACTTTGACGTCTCTACCAAAGCGAGGACTCAGTTATACAATTGTAGATCTCTGGAAGTTCTAAATGCTTATAATTCGACACCACAAAGTCTTAGGATATTACCCAGTAAAGTAGGGTTTTATTAAGCAGTGCCAGTCACCTAGCGGTCTACGTCGAACTTGGTTCCGAGGTCAAACACTAGCCCACGAAACGAAAGCTGTGCAGATCGACATTTCCTACCAGGCAGGAGATGGTGTTTTGTTGTTCATTTCTACAGCCAGCCACACTATTGTAACGACAACGAAAGATTGTAATACGCGCTTGCGAGACGGAGCTGAAATAAAGACCTGGTATCAGGAAGGCGTTCGTAACTGATAATGATGAGTCAAGTTGAGATTTCAAAGAATCTAGCGACGATTTCTGATACACTGCAAGATTATTCAATTGAATTAATGCTTTTAATATTGGGCACTCACGTTATCAAGGGGATCGTTGGTCGCTCCTGTTTCCGTCCCTCACTTCTGAGTCTGAAGAGACGTTAAAAGAAGTTGTGTCCCTCTGACCAAATAGAAAATTACCTCAAACGTCTTCGGTAACTCTGAAATAATCGACACTATAAGATCAATAGTGGCAGCGGGGTTGTACAAGAGACTACCACAACTCGTACAAGTTGCCACCAGTACGTCAAGCACACCTGGGCGCGCAATCTCGCGAATGGTAAGGGAACTTTCAGTGAGTGGGGGTTTTGTGCATGAGAGATATGCAGATTTGAAGGCGTTCCACGCTTCGTGCGAGTTGGCCGCCGAACAAACCCTGCAAACAGGGTTACTGTTCGCAACGAAGTCTGTGCTGTTGTTAAACTTCTTTTGGAGAAGGATGTGACGGGAACGTTGCAGAGACACTAGTGGTGCGAATGCTACTGCTGATAGGTTGGTGCCTTCTAGCTGTGCTAGAACATCAGGATCACAAAGGTCGATCGATAAACAATGTGAGATTGCGGTCTGCATTTCCTCCTTCCAGCCCCAATGAACAGTGAGTGCATACACACGCAAGGGTTTGTCGATGAAAGGGGGTTGGGTAATGATTCTCCGGATGATGGCGGGCGGACCAGGCATATCGTATTTCTCCGCGGCGTTGAGTAGGGTTCCCGCGAACTCGATGGTGTCTATCGCTGGAACTCCGATCCCACTAACCATTTGCAAGATCGCGGCCAGGACATCCGCCGACTCATCGAGTTGTATGCGATGTTTGTTGATTGCGGAGATTTCGCTGGGGTTTTGTGGCAGAGTGAACATGACACGAAACCATCCCGAGGTGATCCTCAAGACAACGGAATATAAGAAGAATTGGGTATTATCCTTCGATACAAGGATAACGTCTGCATCCGCATCCGAAAATTCTGGATGAGTAGTGAAACCGGTATCGTCTTGGTTCGTCTCCGGAACGACAACGATCGGTTCCGCCATAACGTCTCCTAGGACTCAGTTTGGAGCTGGGTACCGCCAGAAGTTGGGACATACCGTATTGTAGTCGATGTTGGTATCAGACAAGATTTTGCCGGACTCCAGGTGAACATGAGGCTTCGGCTGGGGCTTGGTAAAATAACGTTCAGCACTGTGATCACGTCGAACACGTAACTCGATCGATAGAGAAAAGGAAGCAGCTCGGGTTTCCTTTCCTGTCGCAGAGGAAATAATGCATTATATATGTTCGTAATGTTGATAGACATCTTCTGACCAGAGGAATAGAAGAAACTAGATTGGTGTGTCTTGGATCCTCACAAGTACTATAGAATGAATCGACAGCGATTGAAGACACAGGGTAGATATCAGACCTCACTCGTAGAGGATGAGATTTTGGGTATATGAGTTGACCTTCGAACCGACAAGGGAATTTGTTAGCCAAATCCGTTTCCGCGTGCTGATGCAGACATTTCTAATCGGGTGAGTATATTGGTAGCATCTCAATATGTCGACACAAAATTAAGTACGAAGCCAGGCGGTCTTAGCGATCTTTTTCTGTCGCTTCTGCTCCTTGAACCTCTCCTGAAGTATGCAGTTCAGTACCGGTTAGACAGATAAAAAATGAGTACAGACCAGATCCTTTTTACTTGGCCGCTTCCTTTTCTTACCCTCTGCCTCTTCCTGTTCTTTCCTCTCTGCAACCTCCGCTTCCCACGCATTGACATCAAAGTAGAACTGACTCATCCGTTTCGCTCGTTCGTATTCAGAAAGGTGGGTAGGATCGCGTGCATCCGCCTTCGCGAATGCGCCAGTTCGTGCATTGAACTTTGCCGAGTGTTCAAATCCGGCACCCGAGGACGAAGGTCCTGCAAGAAGCGAAGGGTCGAGGTGGGCTAGAGAAGGATCTATCCCCTGCGCTGCTGCCGCCTCCTGAAGTTGATACAATGATGCTAAGGAGGCAGATGGCGGAAGCCCTGAGCCTACAGAGGCTTCTGGCAGGGTAGAAGTAGAGGCAGCGGGAGTATCGGAAGGAGCTGCAGGCGTTTGAAGAGGATTCGACCATGTTGTTTCGTGTGTCCTTCCATTGTAAAAGTAATAGGCATTGTGAGCAGGGGACCAAACAGCCTGCCACTCTCCAGCAGTCGCGACTTGAGGTTGATCCGTCGTGGATGTTTCTTCGGACTGAGGCTCGTCTGGAGAGCTATCGCCACCGTTCTCGTTTTCGGATTCATCTTCGTCCTCGTTCTGTGGGGTGTCAGCTGAAGCGTTGCGTTCCTTCCCCTTCAATTTCGAGCTTGTATCCTCCTGTTCATGGGTAGGTTCATTCTGAGGAGGTGGTGATGGAGAACGTTCTGGACTTGAGGAAGAGGCCATCGCGGTGCGTGGTCAAGATATAACATTGAGCGCTACATAACCCCGCAGTATACAATCTAGCCGTCTCGACGCATACAACTCTCTATCTTTAACCACGACCACGACCACAACATTCAAACTCAAATATAACCCGAGAAATAGACGAGTTCAATTGAGACAGCTAGCTGTAATAGCATAGCCGTCCTATCTCTACCAACAACCAAAACACGCCACATACCAAGGTAAAGCAACTCAAAATCACCATGCACTGGAGCATTGGGCTCACTCAGACCTTAGACATCTTAGCCATCATGAGCTCTCCAGAGCACCCGATGCATATTCCTCTACCCCCTCTGCGGTCTGCGATGAAGCATTCAGCTTCTCGTCCATCAACACCTTCAATAGTTCAGTCACCGGGCTCGCCGCCTCTGAAGCCTTCCCCATTCTTGCCAGTCCCATCCCCAGCAATATCTGGATATGGGACGCCTGTCCCTGGAGGACCTTCTTCTTCTTCCTCGCTACTATCACCCCCACAGTCACCCTCTCACTCTACGATACCTTTGGTTGCTTCCCATGGATATACCCCTAAGGTCTCTTTCGATACCTTTGAAGATCCCTCGGCCTCCATGTTCTCCTACACACTACACGTACAGAGTGATGGCTACTCTCGGAACAGAAGCACGAGGGTGTTCTTGTGTGCTTCAAGCCCGGACGACAGTGGCCGACAAGCGCTTGATTGGGCTCTCGAGAGTTTGGTACAGGATGGAGATGAACTCATTGTCTTCCGCGGTGTCGACACCGATGACTTAGGTAAATGAGATATCTCAAATTTCCTCTCGAATTCTAAACCTTATGCGCACAGAGAAAGATCACGACCTATACCGTGAGGAGGCACGCGAGCTCATGAAGCAGATTCAAGAGAGATGTCTGGAATATGACCCAGATCGTAAAGTTGGTGAATTCGACACCTTATCCTTGTCTCTATCTAATTCTCTACTCTTTCTAGTTATCCATCATTGTTGAATTCATCGCTGGCAAAATCCCCAACACGATAGATCGATTGATCTCATTATATCGTCCGGATTCCGTAGTAGTGGGAACTCGTGGTCAGCGAGGAGTGATGCAAGCTTGGGCGGGGGCTTTCGGCTCCCCAGGTGTTGGCAGCGTGTCAAAGTATGCCCCTCTTTACGTGTACTCAGTGTTGGTGAATTTCTACTGACGCTTTGTGACAAGGTATTGCTTGAGTCATTCACCTGTCCCAATCATTGTTGTCCGACCGGAGAGCAAAGTCCGGAAAGCTATGGCTAAACGTCGTGCTGACCCCAAGCGTGGAAAGCACTTCGACGAGTAAGCAGTCTCAATATACCCTTCTCATGCACCTAAAGTTCTGATCATTTCTATTCCCCTTTATAGATTAACTCGGACTCGTACAACTTCAGGGACCACTGGCGTACCACTTTTCTCTTCAATTACTCGGTCATAATTCCCCTTTCCTCCTCGGTCAATCTTTGGTCTCCCAAATTAATCTTAATTCCCAGCCCTCCTTCAATTTACGGATGGTTGTAACTTTATCGATCCTAGATCGCAGTGCTCCCTTGTACCATCACTCCCCTCCCTCCTTCAATGTTGTTCACATGTAGCCAAACCAAACCAAATAGTTCCCTTCTTCGCCTTTGCTCACCCTTCGCACCAGAATATACATAATAGAGTCATAATCATCAATCATCATTCTTGTACTCTTGGGGTATCCAACGGAATAAGACCTTAACTAAAGAGGGCACGAAAAGCAGGTAAAAACAAAACAAAACCACAGATTGAGATACACCGCCACACATTACCGTCGCGTACCAGTCTTACTCCTACTAACTCTTGTCTTCCCGGTCTCAGCAGGAGCCTCCTCCCGTTCCTCCGTCGCTGCTCTCCTTGTCGTCTTCCGTGTCGACTTGGGTTTCGTCAATGGTACTACTTCTTCCTCTTCGGCTCCTTCGGGTGTATTCTCTTTGTCTCCTACCTCCTCGAGAGACTCCTCTACGACGACTTTCTTCGAGGAAGCACTCGCTTTACTCCGACCGGTACTCTTGGAGGCAGGTAACTTGGTAGTAGCTGCTGCTTTGCGTCCTCGACTCCCCTTCGACGGTTCTGAGGAGGCCTCGGGAAGAGGACTATCCTCCACCTCTTCCTCCTTAACCTTCGTTCTTGCACTCCGTCGTACCTTAGCCCCAGACACTTCCTTGTCAGGAGATGGGTCTCGGGGAGCAGCGTCCTCTTGTTCTTCCTCAACAGTGATAGGTCTAGCTCGAGTACCTCGACGTGTTGTTGACTTCGGAGGTTCAGAAGTAGAGGCCGATTCAGGAACAGGGGTACGAGCAGTACGTGTCTTTCGTAAAGTCCTCGTTGGTGCAGGCTCTTCGGGTGGAGGCGTTTCAGCCGCTTTGCGCCCACGACGAGTAACTTTTGGAGGTGACTTGCTTGGCTCCTCGGGCTCGTCATCCACTTCAGGCTCGTCTATGGGCGGAGGGTTCGGGGCTGAATTCGCCCTCCTCTGTGAAGGATATAACGGTTCAGAACAAAGAAAAAATACGACTATCCAAGAAAAGGAACTGACATGATCATTGTCGGTCTCTGCAATGACCTTTGTCCTGCTGGACGACCCAGTTGCGGAAGGCGGCTAAATGGAGGGAAATGATTAGAATTATGCGAGAACCGTCAGACAGATCGCACTCTACCTTACCTTCTCTATCTCAAGACCCTTAGACCGAGGTTTGCGAGTGACTTTAGCAGCTGTTGAGGGAATTTTTGAGGTTGAAGGTTCTACAGGAGCTTCTTCCTCAACACCAGTCCTGCTAGGTGCCCGAGCAGGTGCAGAACGAGGAACAGCGCCGCGACGAGTAGCAGGGATCCGAGAACCTGATGCAGCAGGCTTCTTCAGACGGCTCTGAACGGTCTTCTGTGGTCGCTCTTCTAGAACTTCAACCTCCATCTCCATTTCCTCGGTGGGTTCGGGTTGACTCGGTGCTTGGTAACCAGCGGGGGTGGCAAGCATAGAACCAACTCCTTCAAAGGCGGGAGTTTGAGGGGGACGCTCAACGCGGAAGAGTTCCTTCATGCCGTCCAAGCGAGGAGTTTGTATAGCACGACCCTGGTTTCGGAACAGCTCTCGTACACCTGTAAGTTGAGGTGTAGCAAAAAGGGCAGGTTGCCTCGTTGGTAGCTGCGCAGTGCTTCTATCTTGCTCGCTGGAACTCATCTCAACATCTGCAAGGTCCAAATCATCTGCGTCGTCGGCAAACGGATTCTTATCCAGATTAGTTGCCTTTCCTGCAGAGCCGGCCACAGAACTGGGGCCTGGAGTTGAAGCGAGCAATGAGAATTCTCCAGGCTTCTTCGGACTCAACACCATAGAGGGTCTGGGTCCCATACTCTGTCTTCTCTTCACGCCCTCGACCATCTGTTTCATCTTCGCAAGCATGATCTCTGTGTCTTCTTCGGTTTCTTCGGGCTGTTCGGGAATAGTTGAGGATTCCCTGCCATTCGTGCCTAGGTTAAGAGCAGGAAGAGGTGCTGCTTTGATAGGTGACAATCCGAGGAGACGTTTGGTACCGGGAGTGAAGTTGTCAGGCATGGTAAGTGCACTTCGACGACGTTCCTGAATAGCCTGAGTCATAGACAAGAATATAAGTCAATCAAATTTATCAGGATATCGGTCAATGCTTACCCGTTTCTCTTCTTCTGTGAGTCGTTGTTTCCGAGGTGAAATGAGGTGTTCTTCCGGTTTCTCCTCTTGCTTCACAGGTACAACGATATCTTCAACCTTCCATGGTTCAACAATTTTGACCCGCCGAGGGCCAATAGTAGCCGCACCAGGATTCGAGGGACCCATAGAATATCGACCATGATCTCGTTCATTGGATGATACTCGAGTGAGTTGAGGCGACATGAATCTACCAAGTGGAGGTGCCGGCGCAGCGCTTTCAAAGTGAGGAGTGGGGAATGATACATTGGAACTTGAAGGTACTGGTTGTTCAGGCGACTCTTCGTCTTCGTCTTCGTCTGGCTCCTGTTGGGATGCTGCGCTGTCGTAAAATTCGAACAGTTCCTGAGCGTCATGCTCCTCTCCTGGAGGTATTAGTTCTTCGTCATCTTGTACCTGATATATGAGGAATTTGTAAGAAACTGTTACTTAAATTGTTTTGAAGATCCTTACCTCCATTGCATCTTGGTCTTGTTCATCATCCTGATCCCACTCCCCTTGGATGTCTTGAGGTACTGACGGAGAGCCTAAGGCCCAACCAAGTCCACCCTTGACTGCTTCCAATCCCTTTCTCCACCCACTGACGCGAGGAGCTGACCGTGACTGGTCATACTCGTCTACTTGCATCGGCTCGTTCTCTTGATCTTCCTCCTCCTCTTCCTCAATGAGGTCGTTGATAGTCTCTTCAACTTCTTCAACCTCTTCTTCCTCTTCTCTCTCCATTTCCCTCCGCATAGCAGTTCGCTGAGCGGAACGAATCAACACGGCACGATGTAACGAGGCTCTAGGATGTGGACGCCGTCGAGGAGTTTGCTGCATCTGTGGTGAAGGTTGGGCGGGCTGCGGAATGGGGAACTGAGCAACACGTCCCGACTGAGTAGATTTCGGAGTATCAGGCTGTGGTGGAGGTGGCTGGAAGACGACATGTTCCGTGATGACCAAATCCTCATCTTCTTCTACGACACGAGGGTGATTAGTTTCAACAAGAAGGATGTCCTCTTCTTCTTCTTCTTCTTCTTCTTCCTCTTCCTCCTCGTTTTCCTCTTCTGGATCCTGTGTGAACGCGCCACGCTTCAATGGCGAACTGTCGCGTACGTTAGAGCCACGGAATGGTGTCTTGATAGGTGTCTGGAGTATGCGAAGATTCTCTCTTGGATTTGGGCTTGGCCTTGGAGAGAAAACCTGCGCGCTTTGAATCATGGATAATCGTAACTTTCGTTGACGGGGTGTCCCGCTCCCAGCTTCAACTTTCGAGGGAGTAGAAAGCAATATGGGTCGCATCTCTTTGGGCGGATAGCAGAATTGAAAGCGTTTCTTGTGGATCTCGATCACCGAGCTGTTCGGAAGTGGTACAATAACTGGACCCGAGCTCGGGTTGGATGCAGGAAAGACGGCACACCCGTCTACAAGGAGGCCGTTCGTACCAAGGACCATAAGAAAAGCCTAGCATGTCTACATGTGAGCTTTGCGGATATGCGTATACCAAATAACGACGCACCTTACGCTCCCTAAAAATAAGTTTACAGTGGATAGAGCTGACAGAATCATAATACAATCTCAGATTGCAGCTTGGATCTCGTCCAATCGTTACCTCCTCTTCGTCAATTGGATAACAAGCCACTATTTCATCGTCGAGTCGTTTGAGAACCCGGAGTGTTCCATATTTTCCTACGTCGCTGGCGTCCATAGTGGCGATGAATGTATCTGAGTGAAGGTCTTCAGTCACTCGTAAGAAGATGAGGTTCTCCAGCCCTTACTGGTCCTGTCCTGATGTTATGGCTTGTAGTTGTACATATATTATTGAAGAGGATTGGCAAAACAAAGGTCTATTCTAAGACAAACGCGACCAACTCCGTCGCGGTTCGAGACGTACACGTGACATATATCGCGATCACATGATCGTGCTTCATAAAATCTCGTCCTTTTTCGTTTCGCGACAGTATGTTTGATTCTGAGACAGTACTGCAAGGCTAGGATGCTGGATACTGGAGTCAAGGCTGTGACCATTTTCAACAAACTATATTTTTATTACTAGAGTTATATGAAACGAAACAAAACGAAACGAAATAAGACTTTCAAAATTTTGGGAGCAAGTAGTTGATACAGAGAAGTCCACGGGAGCAGTAAAGATACAGAGGGGGTATCGGGTCAACTGAGCGAAGCGTAATATTAGTACTAAAAATAGTTTTTCAATCCAGAAGTGTTGGGTATGAAACATAATCCGAAGGTCCATATCGAAACCACATCAAGTGGCCGAGAAGGGGTATGCTAGGTCTCTAGTGACCGCCAGTTCGTTGAGCTACGATGGTTAAAGCTCCGAGGATGATTTCCCAAGCAAGGTCCATCACACCCCAAAGCTCGGCATCGAAGACACCCAGAGCGCAGACATTACGCCAAAATGCGTTTACAACTTTGGCGTAGTTCATGAGGATGGGTAAAGCTCCTTGTGCACCTGCTTGTTGGTACGCAGATGCAGCTAAGTTGTTGGCGAGGCGCGAAAGTCGCTCTGCCGTGAATTGGGAAACGTATACAGAGCCACTCGAAGAGCTGGACCTGATAGAGGAGGCGGATGGGAAGGAGGATGCCAATACGGGGAGTAAGGCAGCAAGAAGGGTAGCCGGGGCGCTTGGTATGAAGATAAGCGTGCATGAGAGGGAAAGTTTCAGCGCTCGGAACTGTCAAGGGAACTACTGGAAGGGTGAGCGAAGCAGCCCTGTTTGAAGGACGGGAGCGCGGAAGTGGCGGAAGAAGGGTGCAATGCGCAGCAAGCACTAGTGCATGAGCGGGATAGAGGGGAACTGTCACAGACGCTCCCGCTGCAACTTGAACTGCGAAAGAGGCAACAGTGGGCGTTGTGGGTGAAGATGGCGATGACCTCGAAGACGAAATGGCGAGCACGTGAGTTGGGAATGCATTCGAACTCGGCATCGGGTTTGCAGGTCGAACTGCAACATCCAAAGTGTTCGTAAGATGAGACCTGGGTAGGGAGCTCGGCAATGTGAGCAAATTCAATGCCGCAAGCATTCTGTGGAAAGATTAGTGCGAGTTCTCAAATGTAGAGTAGATAAACAACATACTCATTGGACTGGCCAGCCAGATGTTTTCTAATGTATTCGAGCGGGACATCTTGTAACTCGGGCGCGAGTTGCACTATGAAGTCGCGTGAGACCTCCGAGAAGGTCGGGCGCTGCAGGGACCTAGGAAGCTGAAGGCTCGATGGGACCTGAGTGGGATAGTGTCCATGTGTCTCCATGTTGGACGCAAGGTGAGGAGGAGCTGGGCGAGAAGCAACTTGGAACATGGCTATTTATGAAGGGATTAGTGGTGATTAGAAAGTCGAATGCGTCGAAGCGACAGCTGTCGGTGGGATAATAGGGTTTGGAAGAATGTCTAGGGACTAGGGACCAGAGCTGCCTGTAATTGGTGATGCGTTGAATCAAAGCTCGGCTTTGAAATGAGTATGTAAAAGTGACTCTATCAAGGAGCAGTGACGAAATACGCTGTTGTGCGTTGAGTACTAGTAGCAGGGACTTGTTGATCTGCTTTCGCTGTGTGGAGTTCAGGGAAGTGTCAAGTACAGGCATTCTTATATTTCCCTGGAGACCAGCCTGAAACCAATTCGAGAATAAAGGCTCTCCAGGGTGCAGCTGTATTCCGTCAAACCACATGGCGAAGTCAGTATAAGAGAGTGAACATATTTGGACTCTTGCTTGTGTCGCTTCCGGAATGGGCTTGCACGTGGAGTGAACTTTCTTACCCGTTATGGCTATCGTTGTGGATGGGTCAACCCAAACTTTCTTACTGGCGGTTCTTCTGAGAAGTTTTCGCTCATCCTCCAGTGCTTTAGGAAGTGCTTCGCAGGCGGAGCGTGAGTTTGGATTGAGTTACTGATCCAGTGATATATCAAACCCGAGTCTATTCCCAAACGTCGTTGCTATCGCAATCTGACGTTGTATTCTACGAGTCACCTATCCATCACCCATCCACGCTTCTCGCATGGTCTTTTACGAAGATATGACGTTCTAAAGTACTTCTCTTCCTTGAAGTGGTACAAGAGGCTCTGAAATTCGGAGGTAGGTCGATATACAGATGGCTTCTCAATACAACACACTGCTTCTTTCAGTAGCAAAATTGTCGCTTGCAAGTCATTTACCGACGACGAGAGTTGTGAGTCAACGGCGTCGTGGGTAGATTCGATAGTCGTATCCATTGTTCGTAGATCTTAACCTTTGGGAACCTCGACCTCTGGCAAAGCGTTGCTTCTCTTTTTCATATGACTCGTAGAAGTTGATCGAGTAGACTCCTGGGTTGATTTACTACGAGCAGCAAGGCGTGGCGGCTTTGGGGCATCGTTGTAGTTTTGTTGATTGCCATTCGACGGTCCCTGTTTGTCGGGATTGGCCCCTGGATTTCTCTGATGATTCCAACGACGCTCCAAGTCAGCAGCTTCGCTATTCAGTTGTTGCAACAAGCGTCGCAAGATTGGAATCATTTGAGTATAAGGCATGCGATAAAGCTCCAACGTTGGAGAGGCGACATAAGCCCAGTCTGACAAACGTATGAATAAGTATTACATTCAATGTGAAATATCTTACTTGGCGTGATCCAATGACTTCCTATGTCATCCTCCCGAAAGATGATCTCTTCCTGGCCTTTCTTGTCAACAACCACATCCGCACCACGGGTAACAATCATCACGAATGCGGTTTTCACTCGATACCTGATTGTATTCCGGATGACGGCGGATTTATGGATCCCCTTGACGTTTACGACCTGAACCAACGACATGTTTGCTTTTCCTGCTTTCTTCTTCAGATCGTAAGTGAAGGGAGGATTGGGCGCGGGTGTCGTGGGCTTATTAAGTAGGCCATGAGGGACCATGCGGATAGAGATATGTTCATGCCTTTTCAATGGCAGTGTATTTACGATGTCCTTCCTACCAAGTCTCGCTGCAGGGTGTTTGGAATCAAGGATGTGATGAGGGACGATCTTAGAAGCATAGTAGAAGTTGCTAAGATTGCTAGTATCGCCAGGGGTGGTCCTTTTGAACTGGGTCAATCGTTAGTAAATGTATAACGCATATCCACACATGCCTCACATTGATAGACTTCAGACTTGCAGTCGCCTTTGGGAGCCGTCCAAATTGGAGGCATGGTGGCTTACGCGGCATTGTTGTAATTCATCTTGACTATCTGTCAGCGTCATAAGCAAGCAACATAGCGTCCACCCAACTGCTTACATCCCTGCGAAGCCAAGACACGAGTTGCTGGTCATTAAATGGACGAGATACGTGTTATGCAGTAACTTGGACTGACCGGGCTGCAGATTCAACTTGTTGTTCAAAACTTGAAAGAAGTCAAAAGGACTAGGTAAACCGTTGAACCCGGGCCATAATGAAGCTCCCACGTGGCTGAGCGATCACTAGATACTATCCGGGTCTAGACAATTTACCCAACGCCACGACTTTCGATATTTTGCCTATCCCTTCTTGGACCAAAGTCCTTTACAAACCTCAGGGGAGTGAGATAGTCGTTACAGGAGATCAGGACTTGGAAATATGTGGGCTTGGATAAGATACAGCTCATTCCGAGTCAGAGAAAAAATGTGACATAAGGCTATTTCCACGTACTGTACTGTAACGTTTCAATGGCTATTGCTTGTTTGCTATTCAATTACCTGACAACGTTTCGTATAGAGTCACCGTGACAATGACTTGGCAAGTGCCAAATGGGTAAATTGTGTTCGGTTACTTCGGTACCTTTTCTAAATTATATCTCTTCCCATGAACGCCATTCACTCGCCGCCCACTCGACTCTGATGTCCCTGTCGAATTGACCCTACCCGATCGAGCTCACTTCACTATCGTAAACTGATGCAATGGAGATCCGGGTCGGAGGTTGCATAATGATCACTTCCTGAAAACCTCCTTGATAACGAGTTGTAATGTGAGACCGTTTTCGCATATTCTAAACATCCGTTGAAATCTACTCCGGAGAGCAGTAGTCAATCCCAAGTCGATCCTTACCACCTCCTCACCACTAGTACCCTCCGGTACCGCAATTTTAACTTGCGTGACATTTTTGCCAAGCCTACGAACTCGATTGAACGTCTCGAGAACCGAGAACGTGGACGATCGCCGCTCATATAGTACACAATGACTTAACATCAGCCAGGAACCATTCGGAACTAGTCATGATTGGACCATACTTAGGTCGTTGCGGGCCTATCTCGGCCTAAGACCTATGGAAGCGGGGGAAAGCCGCACTAGTGAATCTGATACATAAAAAGGAGGACAGTTGTGTTTGCATGTTTCCTCCACTCACAGTGACTGATCGCTTTTCTCGTTCTTGACTAGTGTTTAAGCATCTAGTCTTAACGGCTTATCTGTGCCTATCCTATGGCGTCACGTTCTCTCCAAAACACTTTCCTTTCTTTCATTTTCTTGTCAACATTTGTCTCTTATTTCAGAACTGCTTTTGCTGTGACCGATTACGCCAACGCCTTCATCGACCCTGAACTTATCGTCTCTAAGAATCTCAATGCATCGACTACTCTTGCCCAGAGAACTATGCAACAGTGGGCGTCGTCCCTCACTGAGGGTGGACCTTGGAGTATGTCTATTTGTTTATTTATCTATCGCGTCTCTCGGAATTGACACAAATTCACTAGGTGTAACTTTTAAGAGTGTTACACCACCTTCAGGGAGCAAACATGACTATCTGAGTTATGCCCCATAGTGCGTGTATTTGGACCCCCTCTTCTCCCAAAGTCCCACCATAACACTTTGACTTAGTTACTGGGCTGATTGTTCCCAAGCCGGAAATACAACGGCATTAACTGACGAAGAAGGTTTGTTTTCTGTGTCATGAAATAGTCGACCATTGTCGATTTACCAACTTTTAGCTCGCAAGCAATGCAACTGGATCCAACGAGACGGGCAGATCAATCCCGCATCGCGTGATGTTACTGATATCGATAACTTTGAAACCCTGGGTGATGCTGTTCTATACAACACGATAACGTGGGCTCTTCAGGGCGACAGCTCCGCATCTGCTAACTCCGTGAAATATATCCGAACATGGTTCCTGGACTCGGATACAGCCATGGCGCCCAACCTTAACTTCGCGCAGATGCAAGGTGGTCCAGACGGACAAACTGGCAGTCACACTGGTGTCTTGTAAGACACGACTTTATTGTCTTCCATAATTTGTTGAGACTGAGGTAATCTTTCTACAGGGATCTGAAGTGTATGACGAAGGTTGTCAACAGCATCCTCATTTTGAGAAGTGGCAAGTCTGCTGACTGGACCTCCGATCTGGACGGTCAGATGGTCGGCTGGGCAAAGGAGTATATTTCCTGGTTACAAAGCTCACCTCTCGCTCAGAAGGAAGCAGCATCAACTAAGTATGTCATTTCTTGTATTTGGTCTAAGATATGTCTTTTAATATCATCTCAAGCAATCACGGTACATTCTTCTACAACCAGCTCGCCGCCCTTCAGATTCTCGTTGGTGACAAGGACGGCGCTCGCGGATCTCTCCAAGCGTACTTCAACGGTATTTATCAAAATCAGATTCAAGCTAATGGCGAACAGGTAATCACTGTCAAATTTGGCACCCCTCTGTTTTCACTAATTATTCCTTGTCAGCCTGAAGAAGCTCAGCGCACCAGGCCATACCACTACCGTGCCTACAATCTAGCAGCCATGATTGTGAGTGTATTTTTTCGTTAAACTGACAGTAGTATCCTAACTCGGTTCATGTAGACCAACGCCCGTCTGGGAGAATACATAGGCTTCGATGGCTGGAGCATCAAGACGTCCCAAGGTGCTACGATCCAAACTGCTGTCGACTACACTATGACAGTCGACCCAGGCGAAGATACAGCTGAGGAGCTTTACCCTAATGTTGCTGCTGTTGGTACGTAGAGTTCATCCCCATAATATTGATCTTTCTCTGACTTTTATTTCTTAATCAAGCTGCGCACTACGGGGATCCCGATGGGAAGTATGGTTCATTCTTGATGAAGAAACTCGGAACCGATCTAGCCAAACAACCTTACTTTGCGTTCAACACATTCTCTGTATCTGGTCTTCCGACATCTTATGGTACGACAAGCTCTGTTAAGACATCTGCAACTAAAGCTAGCGCAGCCTCAAGCTCTACTTCAACCGCCAAGATCTCTGCAGGCCCGGCTCCTTGGGAATCGGCTGCGTTATCGATTACAGTATCTTGGATGTTCCTTGGAATCGCTTCTAGCATCTGTCTCCTGATGGGAATGTTTTGATTGATCTCTTTTTGTGTATAACCCATGTATGTTTCCAGACGATACTTCTTTGTCGCTGAATATTGAGTTTCATCAGATAACCTTGACATAGACTGGGTCTGGTCCTTTACGTGCCAATATTTCCAATACCCTGTATAGCTCAGTTTGTATATGTTTCGGAAGATTCGACCCGGTTCTCGGTCGCAGGCGCGGTTTGTTCCGCTGCAAAACCCTAGGCATAGTGTACCTGTCGTCGTATTTATTTCGTGGGCCCTGGGATGCCCATGTAATGCAGGTCGTCTTTCTAAAGCTGTTGTGACACTGCACGAATATACTAACCCTTGGCATTGTTCTTCTGGTTTCACGATCGTCCAGCTCATCCCATGACAGATTACCAAGGGACTTCCGGTCTAATCAGATCGCCAACTCTGGCCAACTGCCCAGAAATCACGGACCCAACTGTCAAAGAAAATTCAGAGCGGGGCGCCCTCCATTTTTAAATGGGATTGAGGCGTTAGGGCCGTAAGCCTCTCTTCCGTTTAGGGAAATATTCTAGAGTCTCGGGCCCTTGGTTTGCCTGTGGATATGATCTCATACACATAGCTCTTCCTATCTTAATGACAGGCGAGTGGCTCCGCTACTCATATCTGTCAAAATGGTAGATCATAGCTCACAAACCACATTGTTTTAGACACTAGAGCCCAGCGCCATATGACTAAAGCCGTTTGATACCTCCGTCCTACCAATGATTTTGTCAATGTCTGCATTGCCTCGGCGACAGAAGATTCCAATAATACTTTATCCGCCTGTCATACGTACCCGCCGAATATCTGTAACGGAGTAGGTGAGCGTTTGTTTAGTATTTGCTCAACGTCTTCTTTTCTTATTTTACCTCCCGGGATATAGACTTTGTAAGACCATCGAGGTACCTTTTCTGTTTGAAAATAAAATCTCAAACGGCACTCTCAATGTCTATAAGATCCGTCTCTCGGCCACATAATCTGCCGAGAAAACAGTATATAAACCCGGCAAGAACAGGCCTAACTATCCTGCACAATAGCACTAGTACAGTGTATTGATCCCACCGAAAGCTTAACTCGCTGTGAGTACTCCATACTATACCTTCATCGATACCTACAGACTGAGCCGCTCTTAGATGCAAGTCAACATCCTTACTATCTACATCGTCGCACTTGCTTCCATAGTGCAGAGTGCTCAACTCCCTTCTTTGTTTGCCAGACAATCAACCTGCTCTGTTAGTTCCGGTTGCAACTGCTACGTAGGGCAAATCTCCAGCCCCTCTTTCGGTGACGAGCCCCTCGCTATCAACACATGCGACGGACAAAAATGTGATTCTGACCAATCTCCGCTGGTGGGTGCCATCCCTAGCCCCATTGGTGATATTGCGTACTCCCTTGCCCAAGGAGTAAGTGTCTCACAGAAATGCCCCGAATAAGATGAACTAAAAATTACTGTAGGCATGCATTTAAGAAGTTCTAGTGACGAGGTCCACGATCATAGATAGAATGTGTATCATGATAAGATAGCTGTGTGCTCGGAAGGTTAGAAACGGAGTCAAAGATGTACCAACCTTACGATAAAATCGCCATCAGTCGAAGACTGAGTCCCTAAGCCCGTCAATCCCCATACTGGAACGGTCCGTTACTCCCTGAGTAATTGAGCTGCATATTTAATTTAATTTTGATACGTTGAGGTGACCGTCTCTGGTGTTGAATTTTCATCGTTTGTGCCATCTATTTATGAGGCTGAAGACTCACCCAACAGATCAACACGACAATGTTTATAATATATATACTTATACATTGACGCATTTAGGACCATGATTACATTCTCACATAAACATATGTCTCCGTCCGAGGCTATCCTACTTGGCAGCCGTACGATGAGTCTTGAGGTTTGCACCGTTGGTTTCGCCCTCGCTCACAAGTGAGTCAAGGGGTACTTATCCCAGGGACCACGAAAAGGTCGGTGCTGGACAGCTTGAATGCCCTCCCCGGGACGCACCTTAGAATATATGTAGCTTGAGGTTCGGGTCATTTAGTTTCCTCCGCAGAGTACTTATCCCGAGGACCACGAAAAGGTAGACCCAGGACATCTTGCATTGTCCCCCTCGGGTTGCTATACAGTGATGTGAGGGAAGTCAATCGACGAGAACGTTATGATACATCGATAAGTCCATCAGCTGTGGATACCAGGATCGTGTACTAATGGTCGATACCTTGTGTTCCGGCACCTACAGAGCGCCACTGTACCAAGAGTGAGGCGAAAGTGGCAAGGGATGGTGCGGTGATGGTAGTGGACAGATAGAAAGTGAGTGCAGGCTGAGATGAAAAGGGCCGGCCTTTAGGTACTCAGGCTCAGGGAGAGGCTGACAGGTTCGCCGCCGCCGCGGCGTACAACCAATAGACCTTCCTAAAGTGGAGGAATTTGATTAGATAAGCTCTTCTGATACCACTTCCGAGTAGGTCCGAGTCCGATCGCGACAAACTCTTCAATCCTGACAGATCTGACCTTTGAGCCGTATGGTCACAGTAAGTTGGCATCCCCATATCACTCTACATTGAATTAGCTTACGCTAGCTCTAGTACTATGCTTATCGAACTTAATACATGATCGTCCCGTTTCGCCGTTGCCTAGTCCCAAGCTTAGAACTGCATTCTGGAGGATTAGCTTCAAGCTTCAAGCCTAGAGGCTAGGTTAATACTAGTACCTCTCACCAAGCAACTCCTCTAAATCCTCACACTCTGACTTCAATCCGAGTGGCTCCTATAGGTACCTTTCATAACGTGGTCGGCCTGAGGCTTCGCGTGTTTATGTCATCGTCAACTGAAAATAGAGGCCTCACCATACGTCATCAACGAGTACCGAGACTCTGAAGATTTGGGCTAGACTCAAACAGGATGAATATATGGTTTCATTCCAAGAACCTTCACTGCTTATGTTGTGCTATCGGCTGACCTCTTTTTACCATTGGCAACATACCGCACCTTACAAAACTGACAGTGACATGGTTCGACTTGCCCTTGTTTTCTAAGGCGACCGCTCAAGGAAATGCAGAGCGCGACGCCCTCTACTTCAGATGGGGCGAAGGCATCGATAATCCTGCTGTTCGACAGAGTTATCACGGACCTTCGGACCTGTTTGCGCTGCGAAAAGTACTCAAGATTTTGATGTGTTACGAATATGTTTAGGCAGGACTTTTGCTCAATCATTGCCTAGATAGAATTATCGAGACGGATGAGTAGACACTCGCAAATGAGAGTGTCTACTCATCCACCTCAATATTTCAGCACTAAGCCATTCTGTAGCTCCATTCCACAGAAGAACTAGAGCCTTCTCACCCGAGTCGGGAGTAACACAAGTCTTAGTAACACTCTGTTCATTGCCCGATGTGTGCACTATGTATCTCCGACAGTAAGTGTTTGTTCTGAAATGATGAGACGGCATGCTTAGGTCGGAAATATTTTTATCCCAGAACTATCTAAGCTGAAGACTAGTAATATCAAATACTATTGCCAGTACAGACTGCTTGGTATCATTTTGGCGGCCATTTCGACGCCTACTAGGTCTCATCTAGACAACTAGTCTGGTTAGTAAAATGGTATATATATCGCACCCGAATGTCCCAGCTATCACCACTAATTTTCGTAACATCGAAAGCCCCGTTCCAAACATCGTCAATGTGAGCACTTGATATCTCCTCATCCATACTTACGTACTCACCGACTCCTAGATGCAATTCAATACTCTTATTGGTCTCGCCACCACCGCCCTTGCTGCTATAGTTGACGGTGCTCAGCTGCCTCCTTTGGTGGCCAGACAATCCACCTGTTCCGTTAGCACCGGTTGCAATTGCCTCGAGGGCACTGCCGACGTTCCTATGATAGGATCCTTCTCCGTCGACACCTGCGCAACTATGGGCCAGACTTGCATTCCCGCCGACTCTCCAATCATGGGATCCGTCTCTACATCCGCCGGCGTTATTACATTCGCTATTGCCACTGGGGTAAGTATTTCCAAAAAAATCGTATTGAATACTAACAACTGATCTTTTTTAGGCATGCAACTAAGAGAGTTGCGCCAGAGGTGAATAGGATGCGGACTAATAATTAGCTGTGTGCTTGGAAGTAAAATAAATTGTGATATGATGTCGAGAGTATCAAGTAGTGTCATGATGAAGAAGAGGCTATATATATAGTTATGTCTGGGGTGAATTTTCGAAAGGTGTGAGGTTTACAGGATGTTATATTATCAAGTACGACATGGCTGACGTTTTGTTTCGATGATGGTGTACCGAACAACGTCGATTTCTATAATAGGGTGATCGCTGAAGCTCTTGCATAACAGCAACAAACATTGAGTCCCGCAAGTGTCAGATGGGCCACCACCATGACCACCGACGATGACCCCATCTACTTTCTGCAGCGCTCCGGGAGGCAGTATATATTTATTGAATTCTTTCGTCGTACAACATGCCCTCGTTATTGTGAAAGGTCGTTTTGCGACATATCTACACCATGAATTCTGAGTCGTCTCCTATCCTCTCCCGTATCTCCTGCCAGTGTCGAACTTGCCGTTCGCTCACTACATGATCTGCACCTACAATGATATTGCAATAGGAGCGCATCCGATGGCAACAATGGGCACTATGAAGCGAAGATTCAGTGGATCATCGTAAAAGACAGAGGAGGATGACTGTACAAAGACTGGTATTGTCACAACATACTAAGTTCGCCTTACTGAAGTGCCATTGAATCGTCAGTACGCTATCGATCAAATGAGAGCAACTACTAAACGTACCAGGGATTCCCACCTAGACCGATAACGCTTACGGGGTCGCACTGGACGCCACACTTTGTGGATACTGGTAGGACGACTATGCCAAGAAGGCCGAGGAGTGTACTCATGACAGGATCACTGGCTGGGAGAACACTTTGGCAACATAGAAGTGACGCTGCAGTACATTGCGGTATGTCTCGTCGGGTTGGCGTGGCTTCCGCAAGGATCATGCTCAAACTGATTGTGATCATAGTGAGGATGTTAACCATTGTGTCTTCAGGTCAGTGACAATGTGTGTTCCGACTCTATGATGCTATCCTTACCCTATTTATATTCTAGAGACAGTCTCGGGTCTTTTATTACGGTACCAAAAATGTCCATAGAAAGCAAGGTACAGAGCTTTCCGCCGCCAGCCAGTGACATGAACCAGGAACATGAAGCTGCTCGGGATTGCGAGGGCAATTAGTAGGGATTAAATAAGATCAATGTCGCCTGCAGACATATTCACCTTTCCTCTTCGGGTTTGACGTTATCTCGATGAACTTCAAGCTGCCGTTCTATATGATGCTCACCTTGATCTCGCATGGATACCGGCTTATAAGCCCGATATACAGAGCATGTGTGCGGGGCTAATTAGCCAGCTTTCCACTTTATCCCTACCCCCTAGTTATCTCCCCAGCGATCGCTGGTCCTTTTCCTCTTTCAAGAGGTCGATTTGGCGGAGATTTCAATATTTGATAAGAGAGATGGCAGAGATAAAACATATGAGACAACATACCGGTACATCTCGGCGTCCGCTCTCCCGGTTCCTCCCCCCATCATTCCGTCCTCCTCGGCCCTCCCTCCCGCCTTCCCGAGTTCCGTCCTCCCTCCTCGCTGGCGCTTATCCCCCGCCGCGTCGGGGAGGGCGGGCTCTCGCTGCCCTATGGTAACTCACTCAATACTTACTCTATTGACACGTGTCATATACCATTCGAAAGCGTTTCGTCTGTAGAATACAATGGGGTCCTTATACTATATGTATATACTATCCAATATACATTGAAGTCGTAGGTGAAGGTTTTGTAAGTATTTTGTTCTATTGAAGTAAGTATCTATACTATGTATAAGTAATGTTGTTAAGAGGATATGTTACCAATCAACGGAAGCATTGAGCCACGTGCACGCGATATGTACTGCTGCTCGGACAACAAGTCAGCCATTATGCAAAGATAAGTAACAAATTGTAGTACACATACAAACAAAGTGTTACAATATATCTAAGTTTGAGAGAAAAGTCTCTAGTCCTCGCATCTCCTGTTGAAACTCTTCATCCTCGTCAAAGACGTCCTCGTCATCCTCGTCATCATCCGGATTGGTGGGTATAGCATCTTCTGC
This sequence comes from Cerrena zonata, assembly GCA_038087015.1. Classification (NCBI taxonomy): domain Eukaryota; kingdom Fungi; phylum Basidiomycota; class Agaricomycetes; order Polyporales; family Cerrenaceae; genus Cerrena; species Cerrena zonata. The sequence goes on from JASBNA010000029.1 coordinate 350,375, forward strand.
ACTAGAGGTTGGCCCCACATCCATGGTACCATGACCCACTGCACGAATACCGCGAGTTCGTTCGCCTGTAAATCCAACAAGAGAATATATCTTTTGAATATAGTTAAGCAAGCTGGAGTTGATGCCGATTCGACGAGTTATGAAGTCCCGTACAGGTCCTACAAGCGGATCATTCGAGACACCAAGTTGTGTGGTTACCTTTGAGAAGAGTTCGGTCTCGTCGTAGATTGCAGTGTAAACCCGACATGTTTCGACGTTACATCGGGTTATTTCTTCCTTCGCTCGTGCGATTCGATGACGGAGTTTGAGCATCTCTCGGTAGACCGGTTTCACCCACGGCTTGTCGCGAATATCGTTTCTTGTACTTCGAAGCATTGTCAGTTCTTCAATGTAGCCGCACTGTGACATCTTCGCCCAGTCAAGCTTTTCACGAGGGGGGGTGAGACGACTAGCCGCGGTGTTGTAACTATCCACCGCTCGTCGTATTGCCTTCGACCGTGTTTGCAGCAACTTCGCGATATGTGTTCGCATTTTATAACCTACACACACACTAGTAATCAATAGATAATGTGGTAACATATGGACAGGCTTACCCGTACCAGCAATATTAAGCTTGTGCAGCTCAAACAATCGCTGAATAACAAGTTTATGAAGTTTGTCAATAGCACGGTGATACGCACGCTCAACAATATACTTTAAGGTTTCGCTGTACGTAGCATCACCTGGTATCCAGCGTTGAGTAATGCCCAGCCTACATTCCATATCCACAACGTCACGTAGCAGACTATCGCAACGTTCAATGGCAACACGGCGTTGGGTCTCTAATCGCATGGTGGCAGAGGTAGCAGCTGCATATGCTCGGCTGGTCACTCCCGGTGTCTCGGAGACGAAGGTGGACTCGGAGTCCTCAAGGCAGTCAAAGTAAGATGAATCACACTTGGACTTGTCAGTGCGTGCCGCTTGAAGGGCCTGTAGAAGTTCGACATATTCTATCCGGAGAGTATTAGTTTCCGGTTCCTCACCTAGGCGAGCAAAAAAGTCAGCCTGCTCCTTTTCCCAACGGTCCATGTCTTCATCGGATACATTGAATTGTTGTTTTGATTCTTCGAGTGCACGAGAGTCGTTTTCGAGGACGTCCAAGGCCTGCTTGTAGTTACCGAGAAGGAAGGTGCCAAGGTTACTGTACTTGTCAGTGTCCCACTGGATCCAGAAGTTGTCTTACCAGAGGTCACGTCGGAAAGCAGAAGCGTGCTGTGTTCCTGAGGCGAGGCCATTGGAAGAGCTGAAAATGCGTTCACATGTCTCGAAATCTCGAAGTCCAATGCCTTCAAACACAGAAGGGTGGTTCTTGCGTTGACACTGGTAGTTATGCGAGTAGCCGTGGAATGCATTGACGAGGAAGTCAAATTTCTTCTCAAGCACAGCCGGCGCAAGACTTGAATTGTGAACGGTGACTCTGAAGGCACAGCCAATGTCGGAAGCAACCGCTGAGCGTCCGTCGAGAACATCGAGGGCCTTCGCAACCATCGCAAGCGGGTACTTGGCACTAAGTAAGCACTGGACCGTAGCCCGAATTTTGGGCTTCATAAAAGTAAAGTAAAATTTTATAAAAAGTCTCTTACAAAATATGATTTTTAGACCTAAAAAATGATCTAAAAATTCTGAATTGTAGCAGAATTTGTTGAATCATAAAAACCTTAGCAAATTCAGACTTTTGTATTAAGTTTTTAGAGTTCAAAAAGCTCAATTTTCATATATTTTTTATTAGAGAAAAATTTAGTATTCAAAATTCAAAATTTTGATACACTTTTATTTTTCTAAAAGTGATACAAAACTTAAACTGCTAATTTGGCAAGATCAGCAGTATTGTATATCTAAGCACCTCTATCAAATAGTATGATTGACAGAGACTATGATGTATCAAGAATAGTAGTCTATATCTTCTCTTTAGGCTATCTATTAATGAAACTTTATTCTAATATATACAATTATATTATGATTTTTGGACAAATAAAAATGTATCAAAATTTTGAATTTTGCTAAATGAAGTTTTCTCTGATAAAAAATAGATAAAAATAGAGTTTTTTTGAACTTTAAAAAGTGGATACAAAAGTCTGAATTTGCTAAGTTTTTTATGATTTATCTAATTCTGCTACAATTCAGAATTTTTAGATCATTTTTTAGGTCTAAAAATCATATTTTGTAAGAGACTTTTTATAAAATTTTACTTTACTTTTATGAAGCCCAAAATTTGGGCTACGGTCCAGTGAAGAATGTAAGAGATTTCGGGAGTGCAGGAGAGACAGAAAAACTTACAGCTCTCCACTACGTACCATGTTACATACCCACAGGATCAGACCATGCTCACATGCGGAGACATAGATCCCAGTCTCATCAAAGATTCCCCATGATTTCTTCTTGTTGTCGGAAGCCGCGGCCTTCCAGTTCTTCACACATTGATCAATCTCATTATGTGTCTGTGCTATACCATCAGTGGGATCACCCTCTACAATCTGCCCGGTAACCTTCTCGCCTTCATCCTCGCTCTCATCGCTTGAATCTCCCGTGCAAATTTCGCGGTGTTTGGTGGCTTGAGTCATCGGGCGAGACTTAACTTCATTCACAAACTGATCAACATACTCGCGGGGGAGAATATAGTCAGACTCGGCATAGACACGAGTATCTGCAGCAATACGGTTGTCATATGGCAAGACTCGTTTCAGGCTGTTATTGCCGTCGTGTGCCCATAGCCTTGCATACTTGAGCTCAGGTTCATCCTCCAGCTAATACATAGAGTAAATACAAAGGAATTGTACATTAGAATGGGATGGCTTACTACGTAACAGCATGCCGTACACGCATTTTTTGCCCTCCAGTTAGGTGTATTTCTGCCGAGTACCGTTGCAATGCGTTTGTCTATCAGGCGAAGTATACGAAGATATATTTCGTATGTCTCCGACAAGATAGTACGCAAGTAGCGTCGGAAGGGAATCTAAGATTATCAAACATCAAGGGAAACGTCAAATATTGTAGAGAACGTACCATGTAATAGTCGCAGATAACACGCGTGAAGGCTTCGATACTCATCAAAGCTTTCCGAGATCGAATCCGATGGAATAACTCAAGGGTTCGAAAACCAATAGCAACGCTGGGAAGCACAGGCGTTTTGACGAGGAACCCATGCTCAGCGAAGTCCACAGCAGCTGAGGTACTCGTCGGTGGTCGGAGGACAGTATATGATGTTTCCATGGAAAACAATTCATAAACAAGCAGGGTATAGGCTTGGGAACTCTCTTCTTCACGTGAGGGAGGTACAGGAGATGGCGAAGATGCTGGGGTATCACACGTCGAGGGGGAAGTAGGTCGAGTGCGTGTTGATTGACCATACTTCCACTTGATGTATGCATCAGCCATCGGTTCTATGAGAGGATTCCATGCGCCCATCTCCTGTTGCCAATGTAAACGCCAACTTCGAGGATGTCGCGAACGTTGTCCTCTTGCCCTAGATAAATTCGAAATCCATCAATACGAACAAAGCAAAGCCAAACTAAAATGAACGAACCAATGGAGATTTGACATGGTATGTATGATTTGCAGGTCATCATTGCAGGGTGAGTCATCTTCGTCATCTTCAAGCCACTCTTCAGGACCAGGCATAGAGGAGTCATGGTCAATGTTAGCATCCTCCACTGCACTGTCCGGCATAGCAAGGGAATCGGTTTGGATAGTGTGAAGGAGTCGACGCCCGGCCTCATCGAGACCTAGAGCAGCATTGTAAATTATAGCTAAATACAAAAATAATATGCTTTACCTGCGTATTGTTCCTGCAATCGCCCCCTGAGTTTCTGGCGTGCTTCAGCTCTTGCTTTGAAACCTAGAGTGGCAGAGACCTTCTCTACCGCAGAACGATTGGCAAGTGTCGAGAGGGACGTGTTAGACGACACAAGTTGCACTTTTCGCACCTGGCGACTGACCCCACTGTAGCGTTTAGACCTCGCCATGTGTACCGTGTATGAGCCCCGTCGTGCGGCATCTTTGGAGTCCTCGGCGGACAGGCGGGACAATCGTCGATCACTAAGTGGATCGATCGCCGTGTCCCCGACCCCCCAAGCCATTGGCTGATCACCTGGGTACCTTACGCCTTCTCCTGACTTGCAAATATGGCAGCGAGAGTCCGACATGACCTCGCCGGTATCCGCACCCCAGAGGATAACGTCTGTGTGGTTGTTCTTGGAGGTGAGTCTGCCGGAATATATTCAACAAAAAGGTCTGTCTGTAGCACTCATTACCAAGGAATTTACTTACTTACAGTATGCATATAGCCTCCCCCGAAAACTTTTTCCTTCCACTGACTTCACATACTCCAGCGAGCTTTTCCCGATCCTGGTGTATTGTCGAACACTAGTGGATGCGGAGAGTGTCTGGAAAGTACAGTCTCTCATCAGAACGATTGAGACAAAGCAAGACGTAAACGAAATCTCGCACCGTCTCCTTACAAGTCCATCGTTGGGTGATCTCTTCAGCGAGTCAGCTCCCGGAGAGATTGCATTCTATGCCGCCCTCTTCAATTGGCTACGGCGTCCTATCATCTTTTTCTCTTGGTAAGCTCAAGCCCTATTAATCAAAGCTATTCTACAGCTCACCTCATTCTCGTCATGTACAAGGGCCGACGCGTACGCCTATGTCAGTGCGTATAAATCTGCGAAGGTTGTAGAAGCAGAGACATTCGTAGATGCACTGGTCTATCTTTGTGACAGACCACGCGAGACAGGAGGGATAGATGAAGTCGTACGGTTTGAACGGCCCTCTGCAGTAGAAGAGGCCATAGAACAGATGGCGTCGGATGGGAGTCAACGCACGGACGGTCCTGAGCTGTCTGACGTTTCCACGCTTGCATCAGGTTCTCTCGCTTCTCAACACGGCGCGCTCGGTACAGCCGGAAACTCCTCGACTTCACCTACGGGAGGGCTTATTCACAATAATCGAGGTACGTAGTCTCCTGCAATGCATATGCATGTATGTTATTTACGCACTACATTTATACACCACATATATGTTCACGTACGTAACATATATGGCGACGTTGTAAGGTCGTTCGCGGACCGTCCACCCACACACGTTTCTGTCCCTTCGCTCGGGAAAGGTGCTGACATTCTCGCCGATGCTCTCGGACATACATCCTCGACCATCCTGCTACTCCATCGAACCTATCTCGACGCGTGTCAACTGTCCACGCCGCGCCATTCTTTTATCAAAGAGATGGTTTCCCATGGTTTGCCTCTTTGTGAGGCTTCGTCATACTGGGATACGATTAATATTACTCCGAATAGTAGTAATACTTATGTACACAGAGATAGAATGGACCTCAATGTAGAGTAAATGTTATAAATTATATACCTGTTACCTTGAACTCCCCTGTGTCAGCTGAAAGTTCCGAGTGAATACAATCACTGGCATAATAGACCCAGCACTATGTACTACATACAATACAGTACTGGGTATGTATGGATGGACACAAATCTTATTACATGGTAGATATATGCTTGAATTATTACCTTATGCAAACACTATACAATTTGTTGGGTTTCTACTAATAAGTGCAAGAAATCGAGTGCATGAAGTTCATGTTCTCCATACTGATTTAAGAACATGTCCGTAGACAGACCGTCAGAGCGAAAACTGCATAAATTGCAAAGATAATGGGTCATACCGTACTTCCTCTGACCAATATTGATTCTGTAGTATTGGGGACTCTGGCTCCACAGCCAGATACCCAACAATGGGCACAAAAGCTACTCCAACATATTCTACATATTTAAAACGATGTTTTTTCTCATTATGAGGTTCCTTCACATCCGGAAATTGAAGCAATGTGGATGGTAACACAACTATTTAGGTGTCGTTTGTGCAAAGTATACTCTGGGCATATCTTATGAAGGTCATCGCTACTCGAAAAGCTTACAAGATGTGACACAAAAGATACCAGACGATATTTGGGATGTTTCTTTTGAAAATAACGGGCGCCAAAGCAATGTCATAGCATGAAACGACGACTCAGAGCGGTCTCACACCTTACTTCAGTTCCGTATTTATCCCAGGGCCTTCCGTCTCAGCTCAAGTATACGATAACATTCATATTTCTATCTGTTGAGATGAATATCTCGTCCATCATCCACCGCGGACGCTCCGAGTCTGTACTGTCTGCCAGTGTTCAGCGCTTCACACATAGTCTTCAACTTATCGATTAGACTCAGTCGTAAGCCCCTTGCTTCATTACTCCATCTTACGCTAAAAGCTCTCGGTGATATTACATCCCCAGCTGTAAGTCCAAATCCCACTGACAACACATTACCTTCACTGGATCGTAGCCCAAATTTTAGGCTTCATAAAAGTCAGGTAAAGTTTTATAAAAATTCTCTTACAAAATATACTTTTTAGCACTATAAAAGTGTCAGAAAATGCTAAATTGCAGCAGAATTTGATGAATCATAAAAATCTATATAAATTCAGACTTTTGTATTCAATTTTTAGACTTTAGAAATGTTGAATTTTTATACATTTTTTGTTAGAGAAAAATTTACTATATAAAATTCAAAACTTTTATATACTTTTGATTCTCCAAAAGTAATATAAAATTTAAACTGCTAGTTTGGAAAGGTCAGTGATATTGCATACTTCAATATCTCTATCAGATAGTATAATTGACAGAGACTATGATTTACCAACAATAGTAGTCTATATCTTCTTATTAGGCTCTCTATTTATAAAACTTTATTTTCATATATACAATTATATTATGATTTTTAGAGAAATAAAAGTATATTAAAATTTTGAATTTTGTATAGTAAATTTTTCTCTTATAAAAAATATATGAAAATTCAATATTTCTAAAGTCTAAAAAGTGAATACAAAAGTCTGAATTTATATAGGTTTTTATGATTTATCAAATTCTGCTGCAATTTAGCATTTTCTGACAATTTTATAATGCTCAAAAGTATATTTTGTAAGAGAATTTTTATAAGATTTTACCTGACTTTTATAAAGCCTAAAATTTGGGTTACGATCCAGTGCTTGTACTTGAGGAAACGTATAGATAATGCCCCCGCGCCGTGCTACACTACAGCAAAAATGTGACTACCAGCGGGAGTACTACACAAGGTAAGCCTCGTCCAATGTACCGTGCAGTTAACTCACTAGCCAAGCAGAAATTCTGAGGCTCGACGTGAGTATCAAGTTCGGTACAACCGCGTCAAACGTGCAACTCGGCGCAAATTGTCGAAGGGCGACCTTGAGGCCTTGAAGGAGAAAATCCGACATGAAGTTAACGGCACTATACGGTAAGCTATTGTTCTAAGTGGATATGCACTCATACTAATTGTTCCGTCTCCTAGTATATTCGAAAACCACATATGTCGTAAGTCGGGTGTACTTGATTCCGAGTACACCGCCGACATGGTGGACGACGAACTTCATTTGATTGAAGATTTACAAGACTCGAGGGTTTCTGAGTCTAGCAGCTACTTCCGCGAGCATCCTGATGCGGACGAGGACGGCTGGATTCCAACGTACACCAACCAAATGGAAAAACGACTGCTGAAGGAAGCGGAGTGGGGCCGTCGTACTGCTCACCTCCACAAGGAAGGAAAGGAATCAAGAGAGCATGTTCATGCAATGCGCCGTCGAGTTGCAATCATACACCAGGAAATATACTTGCTGCGACAAGGGCTTGAGGTCCCGACTCTTGCTGTCGATGCTAACGCTTCTGTTGCATGTGGATATGGGTACGTATTGTGGTTCTGTTACATGTTATGATCATTTCTTACGAGTTTCTAGTGTGAACAAGACGGAATTCCGACGCCGTTATGGCTTTTAGCACGTAGAGCTCCCTTTCGCCCGTCATACTCATCCCAAACTTCTGTACAATTGATGGCAGCATTAGATAGAATATGTATTATGTTGTATAAACACAGTAACATGTTTTAATTTACATTTACTTGTTCTTAAACATACCCTTTGGGCCATGAGATATGGGCGCCTTTCATGTAGTTTGTCAGCATACATGGCTTGTAAGATCCGGTTTGCACAGGCACCTACGTGTCAACCGATGGCGGGTAGATGGGAAAGTCGCTAACGCTGCAACAAAACTGGCTCTGTACGCGTCCTCCGTCTTCCCTCCCCTCCTTACCCAACAATTTCGATGTCCACCGTGCACCTTACCTACCACAACATGCCTTGAAGCTTCGTAGCTCTACAAAGCTTCACCTACGACATTGCAAGTGCGATTCACGGGTGAACTATGTACACCTAGCAATCTAACCAATCATGAGTGTCGAGATTAGCCCATGCACACGTCGTGGTCAGCACAGCATAGAAAATGACGACAAATGGTGAGTGAATCGTTCTACCACACGCTTAATTTAACTCTCCACTCCTCTAGATTATAGTGTGATAGGACGTTCTTCTACGAAGTCCAAAGAACTTCGCCTTGCGCCGTGGTCGACCAGTACAATTGCTGTACCAATATCTCAACGGTACTGTTGCTTGTATTATTTCTTCAATCTTCTTTACTGACTTCTGTCTCGGTCACACCCTCTCAGCTCAACACCACAAACCATATCGTTGATGTGGTCCCGAAGGATCACAACTGTACCTGGCACGTTGAGGGGTAAACCACTCAAGTCTGTTGAAGACCACGCGTGCGTATCACCTGGTGCTCTATGACTCAGGAACTTCTAAATTTTTAACACTCGTGTTTGTTCTTCCAGTTGCTACCTAAGCCAAAATTTTCGGTGTTATCAGTGGATAGAGTCAATCCTGGTTATCTCAAAAGGAGGCCAGCTGAGGCATATCGTTCTCCTATCCATACCCCTCTTCTCTCGTTCTCATTTCCATGGTCGTTCATACTGCCCGCACCCTTTCTCGACGCCTTGATCGTCTCGAGCCTGCACAACGTCTCGTTCGCTCCCGTAAACGACGCTCTGACCTGCATCTACCCCGTGTTCAGGTGAAGAAATCCCTGACGTTTGCAGAGCGAACGATTCGCAAGGATGCCTTGGCGAACGCTCGCGCCAATATGAAGACTGATCTTCAGGCAGCACTGGACCGTAGCCCAAATTTTGGGCTCCATAAAAGTAAAGTAAAATTTTATAAAAAGTCTCTTACAAAAGATGATTTTCAGACCCAAAAAATGATCTAAAAATTCTAAATTGCAGCAGAAATTAATAAATCACAAAGACCTATGCAAATTCAAACTTTTGTATCTACTTTTCAGAGTTCAAAAAAGCTCAATTTTCATACATTTTTTGCTAAGGCAAAATTCAGTATGCAAAATTCAACATTTTGGTATACTTTTATTTTGTCAAAAATTATAATATAATTGTATATATTAAAATACAGTTTCATAGATAGATAGCCTAAAGAGAAGATATAGACTACTATTCTTAGTACATCATGGTCCCTGTCAATAAGACTATTTGATGGAGATACTTAGATATACAATACTATTCATCTCACCAATTTAGCAGTTTAAATTTTATATCAGTTTAGGAAAAATAAATGTATGTCAAAACTTTGAATTTTGTATTCCAAATTTTGCTCTAACAAAAAATGTATCAAAATTGAGCCTTTTTGAACTCTAAAAACTGGATAAAAAAGTCAAAATTTATATAGGTTTTTGTGATTCATCAAATTCTGCTACAATTCTGAATTTTTACATCATTTTTTGGGTCTAAAAAGTATGTTTTGTAAGAGACTTTTTATAAAATTTTACTTTACTTTTATGGAGCCCAAAATTTGGGCTACGGTCCAGTGCAGCTCGCGACGAGATTCGTTCTCTCGGTGGCCTCCTATCTCAGAAGTACGGTAACTCGGTAGAACACTGGTATGACCGTATCATGCAGTCCTCTCGGTTGGCTAAGACTAGTCGACGAACCAACCGTTGGAACGTCTACGTGTCTCTTCGCTTGAGAGAGCTCAACCTTGGTAGGTGCTTGTATATATCTTTGTCGCTTTATCTTCAACTCTAACACTTTGCTTTAGCTATCCCTGCAGGCTCACCCAAGTTGAAGGCCAATGACCCTGAAGCAATGGATAAGATTCGGTCGGAGTGGGCGGCGATGTCAGCGGAAGAACGAGTGTTGGCGACAGAGGAGCATATGAAGGCGATGACAGAAGATCGGGCTATGAGGCTTACCGGCGAAAACAACTCTGGAATTGCGGCATTCCATGACGCTATCTCAACCTTTAAGTCTGTTGAGAATCAGGTATGGTGCTGTCGTTTAGTCTTACTCACATATGCTAATATCCTCTTTGTAATAGCTCCAGGCTCTCTATGTCCGAACTGGCGTCGAGGTACTTATGTTCGCTGTGCGAAGTAGCCAGGAACAATGGTTCCGTCCGTACGTCATGATGACGTCTGATCGCGCGGGGAACTTCTTCCACACCTGCTTCAACCAAGACACGGAAACCTATGCCACTCGTTTCGAGGCGTACTGTCTCTCTGGTATTGAAGGTATGTTATCTTTCATCATATTACATTACTAGCAGTAGCTAACCTCTTCACAGGCGTTCAGAATAGGGTGTCAGCAGAGATAGCTGCACTGAAGGCCCAATGTACTACAGGGATCCTTGCGCAGCTGAGTAAGATTTTTAACTCCTGCTTTTATGCTGCAGATGCTTAGACCACATCAATAGATGATTTGCTCACTCCCACTGTTCTATCCAAGATGGTGTACTCGGACTTCTTTACTCAAATCACTTTGAAGCACCACATAATCTATGAAAACTGGCCGGTTTCTAAGTTCTGCACCCCCGGTAAACTTACTCTGCTCGAATTACGCCGGTTGCACCATGTCCTCACGAACGGGGCCCCTCTTTTCCATCACGTCCCTCTCGCTGAATGGGACGAACTCGATCTTGACGCATTCCAGACTAATCATGCATCCTTTTCCCCCACCGCTGCTCAACCTCTTGGCGCAACAGCTATGTCTGCCGCCACCACTTCTACTACGACACAACCCTCCAAAGGCGATGTGATGGGTTCTCCCAACAACGACGAGCCTGGTGCCTCGAACGGCGATGCGACTGGTGCTTCGAACGGTGATGCGGCTGGTGCTTCGAACGGTGATGCGGCTGGTGCTTCGAACGGTGATGCGGCTGGTGCTTCGAACGGTGATGCGGCTGGTGCTTCGAACGGCGGCATGACGATAACAGAAACGAGCGGGGTTGCAGCTGCTCCTGCGCTCCCTCAAGCGGCTCCTCTGCCTGCTACTCTAGGCGGGAACATGTTGACACTAGATGGTGGGATGGTAATCAAACATAGACAGTGACGTCGGCGGTGGGATGCAGGCTTGACGAAGGACCAGAAGGCTGAGATTTTGGCCCTTAGAGAGGCTGAGAAGGCCAAGAAGGCAGGACGTTCTAGTAGCCAGTCGGGAGGTAATCCTCCCCAAGAGTAGTCATTCGTTGTAGTTCTTAACCTGCGCATGAAATGTAGTACTTGTATCATTGAAAGAATGATACTACACTTCGACTCAAAGAGCCAATGGTCTGAATGTAAGACCTATATATAATAACCTTGAATCACATCATACAATGTAATGAACGCACTGGCTAAGAGTGATCAGGTACAATTACTATCAAAATATTGTATTCAAGCTCAACACTAAGGGCAAGTCACAAGCATTGACACTTGTTTGCGGACGTAACCTCGTCAACAATTCAACTCATTGTATTCTCAATAGCATCATAGTAGTAAGTAGTAATACATTGCACGACGCTCGTTGACTAGATGATACGTCACGCTCCCGCTTCGCACACACAAACCTACACAACGTTGAACAACGTCGTTCTTGGAGCAGCGAACCACATCATACATATGTGTCATCATCACGCAATACGTGCCGACACGCGTTATATCCTATGACTCAATTTCTATGCACACTACAACCATTTACTTATCTTCCAATAACAGGCATACCCGACTAGTAGCCCGAGGGGCAGTGTGCACGCGGCTCAACGTGAACGATAAGTGCGATGGTTCCAAGTCGTTCATTGTTAGCCTAGTAGTAATAGCACATTACTTACATGCAGAATACAACCTTGAGTACTTCAATAGAACAAGATACTTATACAAAGTTACATCTACTCAGTTCTTATTGACGACATAAGTACAACTTCAATGTATATTAACCAGAAGTTAAGGACCCCATTGTATTCTACAGGCGAAACGCTTTCGAATGGTATATGACACGTGTCAATAGAGTAAGTATTGAGTGAGTTACCATAGGGCAGCGAGAGCCCGCCCTCCCCGACGCGGCGGGGGATAAGCGCCAGCGAGGAGGGAGGACGGAACTCGGGAAGGCGGGAGGGAGGGCCGAGGAGGACGGAACTCGGGAAGGCGGGAGGGAGGGCCGAGGAGGACGGAATGATGGGGGGAGGAACCGGGAGAGCGGACGCCGAGATGTACCGGTATGTTGTCTCATATGTTTTATCTCTGCCATCTCTCTTATCAAATATTGAAATCTCCGCCAAATCGACCTCTTGAAAGAGGAAAAGGACCAGCGATCGCTGGGGAGATAACTAGGGGGTAGGGATAAAGTGGAAAGCTGGCTAATTAGCCCCGCACACATGCTCTGTATATCGGGCTTATAAGCCGGTATCCATGCGAGATCAAGGTGATGATGCTCCGAAGTCGAACGGATCTGTCCTGTAAGTGAATATATTGTCTCTGCGAGATTGCATGGTCTACGGCACGTATAAGATAGTCAACGGGAATGATGTATGTCAAAATGTCTAGTAGTAGTGGGATCCATTCCCCCTGAATTTTACTTATATCTTTACATCAATTCTGTGGGTACAGAAGTTGAAGGTGATACGACTTGGTGTGAAGTTTTAGACATTGAGATATCCTTTGTGAAAGTATAGATACCCAGTTACACGAAGACTTTCAAATTGGGGTCTGGCATTCTTAGTTACCAAAAGGGGACGATGCGAGAATCAGATGCCACGTTGTTGTCTCGATCCCCAAAGGATGGTCGTGGCGCCAGTGAGACCTGTATACACTCACTGCAACCGTTCACTGCCATTCTTTCATTTCCCCAACCCCCATCTCCTTACTTCTGTCAGCCTTCTATTGATTGGCCTGCAATGTTTGCTGACGAGTTGAAAACTCTAAGGAGATTGGGCTTCAGACATGTATGTAAGATCCATATGTAATTGCTTCCGGAAATTGAGTTATGTTTTTGTGTATCAGGTCCTCCTCCAAATCCTCAACTTTGCCTCGGTGTTGGCTTCTGGCCTCATGATTTGGAAAGGACTGGGTCTCATCACGAATACGGAATCCCCTATAGTCGTCGTACTAAGGTACGCTTTACTCGTCATTGGGGTTGTAACTCAAGACTGGACACGTTTATTTGTATAGTGGCTCGATGGAACCCGCTTTCTATCGCGGTGATCTATTATTCTTAACCAACCCGGCCAACGAGAAGTACCACACAGGCGACATCACAGTTTACAAGGTCCCGGGCGCCGACATTCCTATCGTTCACCGAGTACTAGAAACACATGATGGCGCAAAGATTGGCCGGAGGTCAGGAAAACAGACTCTCAACACATCCAATTTGAACTTATATGTTTCTCTTAGAGCATCTATTGTTGCAAGCCCGCTTTCACAGGATCAGCTGCTACTAACCAAAGGTGACAACAACTACATCGACGACATTGAATTATACCAAGGTCTGGAGTGGTTAGAGCGAAAACACATTGTTGGAAAGGTCAGGGGGTATGTATATCGACTTTGCCCATTACCCTGTTTTGTTAGCTAATGCTGTCCTACAAGTTTCCTTCCGTATATTGGATATGTCACAATCGCTATGGTATGTTTTCCTAAAGTCACATATGGTACTAACATGGCTCATAACCCCTTTTCAAGAATGATTTCCCTCAGCTGAAATATGCGCTTCTTGGAGGACTAGGTCTATTGGCACTAATACAAAGGGAATAAACCGGTTCGTGTTAATATTGTACCATATGCATCGAGTTCGAGATATTACAGTGCTCAAACTCCTATTTATACAATCCGGCTATGAGTTGGGCATTTGTGGACGGTCCGTTCTGTACTGGTAGGTGTCAGTGTTTCGGGACGTGTTGACACGACGTCATCAGCCTCATTATGGCAGCACAGCATTAACTTCGTGTACGTCTGTTTGCTAAGTAAGATAGGCAATTTCCCCTGTTCATGGAGGATACAAGAGGATACAACGTTCGCAAGTTTGCGGCATAACTGTATGTAGTTTCTACCGTAACTTGAATTCCGGTTACAACTATTCCCACCAACGCTGGATTGATGGGCCAAGTCTTGTATGGTGGTCAGGAGACACCACGCTATCTCTAAACGGTAACTCGAGATCATTTGTACCGGTATCCTCCACATTCATGACCGTCGCCCCTTATCTGCTCCTTGCAAATTGCTATCATCGGAGACAAACATTTCTTTCACCCGTTTTATCTCAAACCACTATCTATGGATAATCCTACACACGATCACCGAGGTTGTCACTTAAAGCGAAGTAGTAATTGGGCTCCATCTCTAGGCATTCCCAGGTCGGACCCCCTCTGCTAACTACCATGACGCCAACTCTTGCAGACGAAAAATCCTCGTCGTTCGTTACCGATGAGAAGGCTCTAGAAACAGAGGTCTCGGAAGAGCCCATTGTCGAAGCAGATAAGACTTCTCTTCTTGACAAGGTCACTCAATGGCTCTCGCGATGGGGAGTTGAAACCCAAGGGTATGTCTGACTCCCCTTCTGGTGCTCTTCCTTCGCTTAATGAAACTTAGAATCACGCCCACTTCTGAAGAAGAACGGACAGATAAAAGGATGTATCAAATGTTCTTCGTTTGGTTCGCAGCAAACGTGAATATCTTGACGTGAGTCTATTAATGATTACTATTTATATGTTTCCGTTGCTTACGAGGCTATAACAAACAGATTTGGTGCTGGCTCGGTAGGCCCGGCAGTGTTTGGGTTAGGCCAAAGAACATCATGTCTTACCATCCTTGTGGTCGATCTCATGTCAGTTTCAGTCTTCATTCAATTGATTCCGCCCTCTGATGAATATTCCTAGTGCATGCGCATTCCCGGCATTCTTGTAAGTCGCAACTCTTCCTTGAATTATATATCGATGCTAGAATGCCCTTTGTATCTCAGCGCAGTCTTCGGCCCGAAACTCGGAACGCGAGCGATGGTCCAAAGTAGATTCTCTTGGGGCTACTATGGGGCTATCATTCCAAGCATACTTAATGTTGTGTCAATGGAAGGATATCTGGTCATCAACTGTATAGTCGGTGGTCAGGCTCTAGCCAGCCTTTCCGACCACCTCTCTGCCGCTCTGGGGATTGTGATCATCGGTTTGATTTCTTGCGCGGTAAGCCGGACCACAATATTCTTTTCCGTCACCTTATCAATTCAAAAACTTAAAATAGGTGACCTTCTGCGGATACAAAGTCTTACACTGGTAAGGTCTGGTGCCTTGCGCGTTATGAATTACACGTTAACATGAAACCCGATTTGACAGGTATGAATTGCTAGTCTGGGTACCCAATGTCATAGCATTCGTCGTGATGCTTGGCGTTGGAGGAAAACAACTCACCCAAACACCCGTGACGGACGCTGTACCAGCCTCGGCTGGGTCTATTCTCACGTTTGGTGCTGCTCTCGCGGTCACGGTCATTGCTTGGTCCACCATAACTCCTGATAACGGCGTTTATCATGACTGTCGTGCATCTGCGTAAGGCCTCGTTTTTTCTATCGACGTGACAGATGCAAACAATTCTGATGTAAATGCAGGTTCCGAACCTTCATTTATGCCTACCTCGGGCTCTTCGTAGCGAGCGTAAGTCACCTTCCGATTCTAGCTTCAAACTATAAACTCAATCTAGCACAGTTCCCGGTTCACATCATCGGTGCGGCATTCACTGCTGCTGCCCCATACGTTACGACATGGCAGGAAGGTTTAGGGAACGGTAACGATGTAGGAGGCCTTGTTGGCGCCATTCTTGCTCCTGCCGGAGGGTTTGGAAAATTCCTGCTCGTTTTGCTCGCATTAAGTACGCCGAGTGCTTGTGCTCCGACGCTATATACGGTTTGCACAAGCTTCATGACAATATCCACCGTATTCGCCAAGATCCCTCGGTCTATCATTGCCGTCGTTTCTACCGCCATGTAAGTTTAGTCACAAAGTCGCACCTGTCAGAAGTCTGACAGAGTTTTCTACAGCCTTATTCCTGTGGCGATTGTCGGTGCAACGCATTTCTATGCTACATTTGTCCAAATCCTAAGTAAGCCGTCGTGCAGATCTCCATATGCATACACCTTCTTAACTCCTTTTTAGGTTTTATCGGATATTGGCTCGCTCCCTTTACTGCAATCGTAATCACCGAGCATATTCTATTCCGAAAAATGAAATGGGCAAACTACGACGTCTTGAGATGTTGGAATAAACCTGCGTTGCTACCTAGTTGTCTCCCAGCTCTCATTACTTTCGCCATCACAATCGGTGTGGTCGTTCTGTGCATGGAACAAGAGTGGTGGACGGGACCGGTTGCTAAAGCGGGCACCGGGGACATTGCGATGATAGTGGGGTTTATTGTTGCGTCGGGTACTTTTGCTTTACTCCGGTCACTAGAACTGCATTTGCGGAGCCGCAAAACAGATGTCTCGATATAGTTCTATACAATTATAATGCGAAAAGAGGACTACAACAACAAATAATACAGGCGTGCTTCTGGGAATACAAGGGTCGTGGGGGTATGTTTGGGTATGGCGCATTAATACATAAAGGTGTCGAAGTGATAGACGTTATGAAAAGAACATGACGGACGTTGCAAATTCGTATTACCATTTACAGATCTACTGTATTTCATGAGCACTGCTCAAGATGAGATGAGATTCCAGACGGCCTCATGAGCCGTCAGTTTCCCAAGCTGCGATAGCCCAATAGGACCTTAATGTGGACAAAGATCGTTAGTCGCTGAAGAATTTGATAAAGATACAAAGACATACGGTGGAAGATCGAGTGTTCTCCGCCTTTCTTCCATTGGTGGTGGTTCTTCTCGTTCGGTATAGAGAGGTAAAGGATCGACAGTAGAACGTCTCCGAGTCCCTCTACGTCTTACGCCTGCGCGACGTGATTGAGGGACCATACCAGAGCTTATCTCGACGGGACACGAAGCCTCGACAGTGTTCCCGACACCCGCAAAGTTTACTTTGATTGTCATAAGGTACTATAGCATAAATGACAAGTGTTAGCCTCGAGAATGGAACAACGTCGGAATAAGGCAAACCTTGAGGCTCAAGATAGAGTCAGAGAAGGTCGGGGTGCCTTCGAGAGTGAAATAAGAAGAGATCTTGGTTTCTTGCTTCCACACCCCTTTACGGCCGTTCGAGGATGGGATCCACTCTTTGTCGAGGACACGAACCTCGGGGCCGTCTTCGCCGGATGAGGATTCTTCGCCCAAACCGCCCAAGCGCACATAATCATCCACTTCCTTGACCGAGTGTCCATCGACCACAAGGTCAATTTGTCGTTGGAGCCAAAATGAAATGTCTTTAGCATGTTGTGGTGGTGTGGGGAAGACTGCGTCTTGTGATCTTCTAGAACTCTCTTCCGCTTTCATTTCTTTTGTGAAAGTGACGATATTAACGAGGAAAGGAATGCGGGTGAATAGTGGTAACGGTGACAGGCATGGCAGAAGAAGCTACAATTTGGAATTTCAGTTCATTATGACGCTGACAATGAGCGAGAAGAAGATGCAATTTTACCTCGACTTGCACGCTTGAATGTGATCCAAACACACCCTTTCGAATGCGAGCTTCCTTTTTGACAGGAAGCCATGGACCGTTCCAGCCACCTTCCAGAGTTTGACGATGCTGTGTGCCCAAAGAATCTGGGGCGACAACAGAAAGTGGGACAACTATTCGATGACTGGAAGCATTAGGTCGTGTACCGAGTACTTCCAATACATGTCCCACACGGCATTCCGCGTGTATACCATCGACTTGGAAAGAAGGCGGTAAATCCTGGGGTAGTTTGAAACTAAATGGGATTCTATTCGAGGTAGAAGATGATGGGGTGTCTGCGCGCCAGAGCTCGAGCTCTTGATGATATAGCGAGCGAGAGTTCTCCGTCTTTGGGGTGAGTTTGGGCGGCACGACGTAAAGAGGACTGTTGTCATGAATTGTCACCGTGACAGACGTGTTTAATCTAGAAAAGGGTGACCACATATCATCGTCGGTCATAAGTATAAGCATTCCGGCTTGGAAAGAGCGGAGTTGACTTACACTTCGACTGAGCCAGATAGACGAGCAATGAGAGTCGTAATACCGCTGCTGCTGAATAAGGGAGTGTTTAGTTCGATTTCACCATGTACAGTCTCTCCAGCTACGAGCATACGCTGCGTAACGTGCAAAGAGATACCTGCGCTGCCTGCAGCCATGATGGATAAAGTCGATTGGATGTGATCAAAGATTGACAAGTTGCTTTGCTTCGTTAATTCGTAGAGGAGGAGGTTCTAGTATGCTTTATACCGAGTCCTGAATCATAAAAGGTGGGCAGTAGGACGGCAGCCAGGCATCCTTAAACAATCAAGATTGTGACTGTAAGAATGGACATCGACTAGTAAGAAAACTATCAAACTGCGCTCACCTATGGGCGTTGGACCCTGCATGACTGAATGCTCGTAGGTATACTTAAAGGCAGTCTGAACTTTGTCGAGACAATAAGGTCCATACAACGTGTGTGAAGGCTAATTGTAAGACACTGTATAAGATTCTGTCAAGGCGTAGGCCCCTTCCTGACAACCACAACGTTGTTAGGGGTGTTTATTGTCTTTGCGTCTACATCCGAATAAAGGATATTCAAAGCCGAAACGGTATCCCGCTTCCAGAGCACAGATGATCTCGTAGCCGACGAGATCCGTATCCGAGAAAGGCAAGAAAAGACCGAGGAGAGATCCATAAGGTAATTATACCGGCTTTCCAATGACTTCCCTAGCTCATGCCATGGTGTAGATTGTGAAAAGAAGGAGAGGAAGACAAACATTCTATCTTTCTCTATTGTTTGTAAAGATACACACAATGCTAATTCCGAACCCGATATTGTCAAAAAAGCACAGTAAGGTAGCACATACGGAAAGAAGGGGAAGAGGGAGAAATCATAATCAGCAGGATTACGCGAAAAGATAGTACACGACCTATATGGAGAGAGACCAAAGCAAAGCAAAAAAAAATCGGTTTAGGATACGAATAAGTCCAATTATGAAGTGACCGAACTCACTTTACCGAGGAATAACATTGCAAGACAAACATCGAGAGAGAGAGAGGGAAAGGAAAATCGAGGACGAGCAAGACACATGGGATGGATGGATAAGGATAGATGGGGAAGAAGACACATGGGTGAAGAGGGGAGTAAAAGAGTAAATCTTACATGTCCCTAAGGAGCAAAGCGGGTGATAGAACAGAGCACGACAAGACAGAAAAGATACAATCTGATATACGTGAAGAGAGAGAAAGAAGGAAAGTGGAAAATGAAAACACAACAACAACAAGAATCGAACGACAGCGGCGAAGATGCGGTGGCAACAATTTAACCGCTACCCATTCCACCCATGTATTTGGGATGTGATGACCACATCTCCGGATTACTTGGGTTAGCGTGCACCCACCCATGAATGGGGGTAACCTGCATTGAATGGTTGGCAGATTGTTGGTAGGGTGTAGGCGCAGGGGCGATGTCAGTTTTTTGTATGTACGCGGGATAACTAGGATTGGCGTGACGTTCGTGGGGGATCCCATAAGGTGATTGGTCGTGAGAAGCGTTGGGTGGCGTCTCTATGGTAGTAGGGGGTCCATGATTGGCGTAATCAGACATGGTCATTTCTTGAGGATGAGAGCTGACGCCTGGAGCAGCGTCATACATCTGCTGAGGACCTCCGGGACCGGTGTAAGGCATGTAATAACCTTCATTACCTTGCGAAGCATGGTACGGAAGATGTTGATGGGTAGGCGAGTAGGGACTACTAGAAGCCGTATGTTGCTCGAATCCCGTCGATTGGCCAGAGCTATTATGTGAATAGCGTCTCTGATCGATAAACTGAGGATCTTCATGGCTCGCAAATCCAGGGTTAAACGCATTTTGCTGGACAGCCGCTGCAACGACCGCTGGTGTTTCGGCAGGTGACGAATGCGTAGAGTAAGGCAAAGAGGACATCGGCGCTTCAACAGGAACGCCCATAGTTGGTCCAACAGCAGATTGAGCTTGCCTCTGATGCTGTTGATGTCCCACCATCTGAGGCTCGACCATCGTTGTTGTCACTGCATGAGGATTGATAGCATCAACCGGTGAAGGAGGAATAGACCCAGTCCGTTGTCGATTATTAGGTCTAGCCTGTCCAGGACGACTTCGGATACCAATAGTCGGATAACGCACTTTATCCTTGGATGACTTGCCAGAGTCCTTGGAGCTCGGTACAGTAGGCCGCGAAGGAACGAGCATGGGTTTTGCCTGATCAGTCCGTACAGACGTGACAGAAGCACCAATAAACGGAAGTTGGAACCCGTCATCCAATGTATCGTCTTCAAACTCGGTTCGCTTCCTCTTCGTACCGGCATTACCTGAACCATCATCGCCAGAGTTCCCTCTTGCGATCTCGGCTTTCTGTTTCATCAACTCGATGATCCTCAGCCCTTCGAGAGAGCCTTCGGCGGCATACTTGAACAAGCCCCATTCACGCATAATCTCCAAAGATTCGTCGACACATTTCATAGCCTCAGCGGCCAAGATACTCGTCGGTTGTTGCAATGTTGCGTGCGCACAGACAATCGCCGCATCAAACAGACCTCGTCCGAAGTCATAGTAATCGAATAGGGCGGGTCGGGTTTCCTGACACGCCGAGTGTAGAACACGAGCAGCATGACTGATAGAGTGGGCAGCGTTAATCGTCCCAAGGACCGTTTGGTGAGAAGGCTTGTTAGGTCCATGTCCATTGGCGTCACGGAGGAATGGAAGATAAAGCTTAAGAATCATCCGATTGGCGATCATGACCAATTCACAGCGTTGTGAAATCAACATGGGTGGTGTTGAAGAGGAGGCACCAGACCCTGCGGAATAATGGTGGTGATGATGCGATGAGTCTGTTGTGCTCATGTCCAGACGATAGCGCGGAGGAAGGTCTGCGAGCCAGTTGGTGATTTCCGTCTCGACGGTAGCCGCTTGGTCGATAGAAAGCTCTAGGACGTCGTCTGTGTGAGATTCCCTCGATGTTTGCTTCTTGACGCTCTTCATCAACTGCGCTAGCCTGTAAAAAATATGAACGGGGGCACACACAATACAAAGGGGGATAGGACAGAATAGAAACGCATCAGAAGGGGTAATAGGGGAATAATTGGGGAAAGTGGGGAAGATTTAAGCAAGAAGAAAATAGAAACGACGCCGTACCTGCACTTTAACACCATGTATGCTGAAGTGTTCTCACAATGCTCGTCAGAGGTAGGCACAGGCAATGACGTGGACGAGGGACTGAATGTCTCCTCGTCAACTTCCGCAGGTAGTTTTGTGTTGAACGTGTGATCCGCGATAAGAGTCGGGTGACCCATACAATCAGAAACGAACCTAGGAAGCCCAGGAATAATGCGTCAGCAAGAGGAAACCCAAAACACACGTGGGGCACATGGCAAAGGAACAGCGAGAGACGAAGAAACGACAAGTGAATAAGCAATGGAGACGGGATCCGCGAATCGACAAGGTTGTGATAAGAAATGAAGAAAAGACGTTAGACTCACACGTCGAAATAGAATATGTCCCACCATACTCTACGTCTTGCCTCGGCTTCGAACAAGCTAAAGGTTCCGGGGAATTCATCGGGGTCTATTGGCAGGCCCATCGTTCGAGCGATGTTGATCATTTTGCCAACCTGAATTCAAAACATTCGTAAGCTAAACCGTCGAGGAACCCCATGCTCGAAGTCTATTCGACTGCGTGCACTTACCAGTGGAAATACCTTCTGGGCAATTCGGGGCTGCCCATCATGGAGCTGATACAGAACCTGCAGAATCATGGCCACGAGTGAATCGACATCGTACGGACTAGTCTTCTCGAAGAGATCCAACGACTGCTCCGAGAGAGCAAACAATACCGCCGGGTTGGGATTCGTCTCTCTGCTCACAGATGCGGTCATTCCTGGATGGCTGATCCCAGAGTCCCCCGTCCCGGGCCGCCCATGCTGCTCACCATTCCCGTCTTTCGACACCAACGCACTTAACGCAAATGCTGCCGCCGTCGCTGCAAAGAAGCTTAGGGTAGGCTTCGGCGAAGCACTACTTCCTGCGATGACCGGTTCTCGACGTTGTTTCTCTGGCTGGAATAACTCACGTGCCAAATCCAGTTTGCTTTTCACTGTTGGTGGGCCTGTGTCGAAAGGTTGTTGGGGATCGGGGGACTGACCCCATGTAATCATTGCTTCAATTCGGTGTGTGAAGTGACGGACGTTGAAACACGGATGCAGCGCAATAACATCTGTTAGAGCCTGTGTCAGTCGTATCCGCGTGAGCTGAGTTGACGGCAAATATGCCAGTAGCTCCGGGGTGACTTGAGGGATCTCTGCGCAGTAAGGAGTCGATCGAGATGAGCTTGGCAAGAACTTTTCGTAAGGTATGGGTGGAATAAACGCGGGGGAAGGTGAGAATCGTATTGTTGCAGGACCGGGAGGACTTGTTGAGCCATACGCCGATGGGGGCCCGGAACTCGGTGGTGTGGAGGGCAGTAGCATAGCCGTAGGTTCTAGCTTTACCGTAGGCTTACCACCGTTGCCGGATCTACCGCTTTGAACCCCAAACGCCGCAAGAGACGACCTCCCTCCATCGTTACCTGGGGTCAGATTAAGTTCGGACAACCAGATGCTCGAAACGTCTTCCATGCTGAATACCACGGCACTTCCAGAGGCACCGAGTGCTAGGAGCGCATGTTCGTTTGAAGCCATTCCAGAGCCCGAGGAGTGGCTACTGCTAGCATTGTTGAATGATCCAGAGGCTACCTGAGCGAATGCAGACTGAGGACCGGAGCTATGCGTAAATTGAGCTGCGCCGGGATAAGAGGATTTGAAGGGCGGCATATTAGCAAATGCATTGGATATTGAGGTTGAGGGCGATGCAGAGGACAACTGGGCAAGGGTCCCTTCCACCACTAACAGACGGTTGTGCAATGACTGCACATCACTGATTTACGGCAAGAAGCAGGTACGATCCAGAAGTGGTGAGTGATCGCCGAGAAGGAGGGTCAAAAAAACCTACATTTTCTCTGTTGCTGCTTGAGAGTAGATACAACGCTGTACGGTGTCACGTTTCAAGCAAGAACTACAAGGCGTTCTCCTGTCGCACTTTAGTTTGAGGCGCTTGCACTAGGTAAATGAGCGTCAGTAGGGGAGTAAAGTTTGGGCGACAAGGCGAAAGACATGATGCAGGGAGAAGGCTTGGTGAAGGGGTTGTGAGGGAGAGAGGGATATGGGTGTTGCGTCAGGCTGGGGGTGTGTCGCGGGAAGGAATTGGGAATTGGAGATCGGCTGAAGGATAGAGAATTGTACGGCAACAAGTCTAAACGTACCTCTGCGCATACAACGGTAATCCGAGAGCGGATATGTCTGTAGTGAGCGAAGGGACAGTAGCAAGCAAGCCAATCAACGGTTGGAGGGAAATAGGATGTCTGGGTGGAACGTACGGTCCGTTTGAGTATTTGGAATGAGAGCCATTCTGCTTTGAGGATTGGGAGCCTCCAAGGTCGTCTGAGGGGCCAGCAGCATTACTTTCTGCTCTTGATGGAGAAATGTTGAGGTGGTTATCGGAATCACCATCCATGATGCTCTTTTGGGACCGCTTCTGGCAACAATGATATCAAGGTGTTGTGAGATTCTGGCCAGCTCACTGGGGGAGCGGCGTCGGGGGCTTGGTCTGTAGCAAGCTCGAGAGAGGAGGCAGGGATGTTGTGGTCGGAGAGAGAGAGGAGGAATGTCGAGTTGGACGAGCTTACCGCTTAGACACCGACAGACGATGGCAGACGGCAGACCCCAGAAGCACCGCCCCTGCATTTCCTCCCAGCGCCCGCTTCTGTCTCCCCGATTGGGTCGAAGTTGCCGCACATGCCGCGGCACAGATCGGCCCTGTCAAGCTGCACCATTTTTCGATCAAGGCCTGCACAATGAAACACGGAAGCGTACGTACAAGTGGGAGTGTTAATCCAACTAGTACTCTTTTGTCGCCGTGTGCTGGCCGTGCAGTATGTCGCTGCTCCCTACGCGATCTCCTCGATATACTCGACAATTCAAGCAACACCTTAAACCCATATTGTCTACCGCTCTGCAGACGGAGCGTTCGCGGAAGCAACATACCCCAGACAATCCGGTGACCAAGCGTCCATAACAGCAGGCGCCGAGTGGGTGAGAGTACCGCAGAGAGGTGCCTTGTCTGTGCTTGTCTAGACGCTGCTAGCAAAACTAAACCAGGGGCTATCAGCCACTATCCTCCTGGACTCCTGGTACTCCCGTGTCACTTGCATCATGATCCCCTTTCGTTTACTCCTCCCTATCCCATTGTCGTATTCCTGCTCCCCGGCAGAATTCCTCTCGTCCTTTCCCCGAATCCCAAACTCAAACTTCGGTCATCATCATCAGCCTCGTTATTGCCATCAACCCAGGGTTTTTCGCTTCGCCCACCTCGATCGCAGGGTTCGCCCTCCACACAACGCTTTTCTTCAATATCCCACATGTCTTCGTGCCTTCCTAACCGTGCCTGGTGCTTGTTTCGCCCCACAATGGCACTCCCAATCATTCTCCGTCAACAAACATATCATCTCCATCTCCCTTTAGTCTCTTTCTCCTCGCAACACATGACACTACTGCCGTGACCCTCAAACCTTGCTCATTCTCTTTGGCGACCTGCTCTCACACTCTCCCATCCGGAACGCTCGCCTCTCCCTCTCAAACCCTCTAGCGCCTGGCGTATAATTGACTCGTAAGCGTCTTGCATCTGCCATCGAAGAATGGAATGTCCACCACTTTACAAGGTTCTTCCGTTCTCATCGATCGGACCTCTAATTTTCCTGTCAATTCATCCTGCCCCCCGTAACAAAACTTGTCGTCCCCTCTGGACACCCGTTGAACCACGTTTGCCACAACCCCCCTTGCTCGCCTTTTCCGACAACTTCGGGTCACGATCGTGTCATCCTTGGCGATTTGCTTTCTACTCTCCGCTATGTTCGGTACACCCCGCGGCGATGGTGCCGTCATTGGCATGATGCACTGTCAGTTTTTAAAAAGACTAGCTTCCCTGCGACTTGTCTATGATATAGATGATACCATGCAGCTGACTGGACCTCATGTGTGTCACTGTTATCGTCTTGCTGATCCAGGCTAAACTCGTTTGTTGCCGATTAGAGGGCCCGTCGCTCCTCGGAGTTTGGATAATTTTGACTAGGTTGTTATCAAAACCTCTCAACCCCCCTCGTACATAAGTCCTATATACGCTATTACCGATTCCGCACATAGATGACCGGTGCATTTTGATACACATCAAAACAAAAGCCGAAGAACACCGTGATGACGGTGAAGCCATCCGCGACTACAACGTCAGTGTGTGCCTTCGATCTCGCTCCGCCCAATTTCATTTTGGAGCGTTGCCACTTATTTAAAATATGTTGATGGTACACAGTGGGCGGTCGATCTCTCATACAGTTTATACGCATGCTTGCAACTTGTGGTGCGTCCTCCCACTGGGATCAACATGATTAGTAATCAGATATGTACGTCGACTTTTCGAATTTACTGTGCTTGCTACAACCACGACGGACGTTTGATTTGGGTAAATTGAAATTCGATTTCACTACCATGCCGATGACATCAACCTTCTTTTCACTGCACTTATCCGTGACTTTTAACCTTCCTCCCGAACCACCGTTTTCTACTAGTAAACCCCCGCCAAGCACATAGCGGATCCATTAACCAACCGACATACTTCTTCAATTAAAAGAGTTCATGATACCATGCCGCCACCCCTCTTACTCAATTCCGAGTCTGTATGGCGCTAGAAGAATAGAAGAACCACCGCTTCGATATGTCATGAAAACTCATGGCTGCGTTTTCGCTATTAGGGTTCGATGAAAAAAATTCGTACGCTGATCCATGTGCCTCTAAGCTGTTCATGTACATGTTTGGATTGGTGTCGTTGTATGCTTGTGTGTCATTTGTAATTAGGGTGTTTCTAGTGAGGTTGGGTTGTATATAAGGTTTACGGTGCCAGATTGACCCCGCGGCCGGTGGTAGCGTTGACTTATTATGTTTATTTCTTTGTCCTAGAAGAAATATGGTCACTTAACATGCTTCTTCATCGACATGTTAGTGGGATTGTTGTAACGTCGGTGACGTCATTAGCTGTCCTATGCGTAGAAGTTTGCTATCGTCTATAGCAAAGAATTCCACTGGCAACTTGAAAATTCTGCGCATCTTCTAGTTGCACTCGCCTCGAAGGCGAGGGAGAATGAAACAAGGTTTGCGGAGATCTCGTCTATCGAACTTACAGGTCATCCGCTGAGCACGAGTAGTACTCGAAATGAATGATATAGGTTTATCATTTTCTGCTCGACGAGGGGCTTCGTATTCAAGTGATTATGATGTTACAAAATCGATACTTCCTTGACTCCATTTCCGAGATTCCAAGCACACAGCTATTTTATCAAGATATATATCCCATCAATAAACGTGAGTCCCATCGCAATTACTTCTTAAGTGCATCCCTACAGCAACCTTCAGTAAATCTGATTCGAGACATTTCTATGAGGCACTTACTCCAAGGGACATGGAGAATACCACACTCCCAAGGACTGTAGAGACGCTGCCTGCCACTGGGGATCCAGCAGCACTACAGGTTCGTCCGCCAGTACATGAGTCGACGGACCTGTTCCCAATAATGGGAGCAGTGACTGAGCCTGTCAAGCAGTTGCAGCCGGAGGTAACAGAACAGCTTGACTGTCTGGCGGTCAACGAAGATACTTCGGCACCATGAACTACAGTGGTGACAAGTGCGACGGTGGTGAAAATGGTAAGGATGTTGAATTGCATCTAAGAGTTGGGGAGTCAATCCATAGTAATTGATGAGGACAACGACTATAGTATAAAATACCTACAATGGTGTGTCGAGCTTTCAGTGAACCTCACAACTTTGTGTTCTGATAATCAGGAGTTCTTTCTCGGGTCTATATACTGTTTTCTCGGCATATCCTGTGGCCGAATGAGATACGGATTTGGTATAAGTTATAGGTCATGTTGACAAAGAAAAAAAGCTAGCTCGAGAATTCTGAGCTTAAAAATATGAAGTTAACATTCCAGGATGAAGATGAGGTCACATTAGACGGATACGCGTACTTCATTAATCCAAAACAGATGCTCACCTAGTGTAATACAGACTTTCATCAGACACATGTGGCAGGTAGATGGAGCGTTATTGGAAACTTTTATCACTGAGGTAATGCCGAGATGGACGAGACTACTGTTGGTATGGAGCCATCGAGTGGCTTTAGTCATATGGCGCTGAACTCCAGTGTTTAGAACATTGTGGTTTGTGAGCTACGATCTAACATCCTAGCAGACATGAGTAGTAAAGTCACTCACCTATAAATGAGGTAGGAAGAGCTAGGTGTTTGCACCCTATGAGATCGCTTCCATAAGCGAACACATAGCTCGAGACTCCAGAATACTTCCCTAATTGGAAAGGAAGTTTACTAACGCCTCAACTCCATTTAACAATGGAGGGCGTCCCACTCTGATTTTATTTGACAGTTGGGTCCTGGATTTCTAGGCAGTTGACCATCCTATTAGAGCGGAGTCATCAAGATTTTCAAGAGAGTATGAGTAAGTTATTCTGCAACGGAGCATTGAGAAAGACGGCGAGATAGTGACATACAATATGGATATGGATACGCCACATATCGAAGCGAGAGGTGCCAGAGATAGACCGTTAACGTAGCTGACAGTGGTAGATATCTAGTATGTAGCCGGAAGGAGGAGTTCCCTGCATTATGGGATTAGAAAGAGCGGACATGTATGTTAGAAGCACCTTGTGCCTGAGTTTTATCTCTCAGCGAGGGAAACCACCCGAGGCAATCATACCAGTACCCAAATCCTACAAAACGGTGTCAGAGACGGCGGCGGAGGCGCGTTCAAGTTTCGGAGGTCACCTACCAACTGCCAGTGAGTCTGAGAACTAACCAAGAACTAAAGCCACCCCCTGTAGATCAACAGTTAAAAACACGCCAAAGGATATTTAATGTAAAAGGTATTTACTATGGATAAAAACAAGAGCAAGAGTTCTCGGACCTTCACTGGTAGGCTGAGGGTTTCGGATGCTTGAGCATTTCG
The DNA here is from genome assembly GCA_038087015.1 of Cerrena zonata. Taxonomy (NCBI): domain Eukaryota; kingdom Fungi; phylum Basidiomycota; class Agaricomycetes; order Polyporales; family Cerrenaceae; genus Cerrena; species Cerrena zonata. Next base: position 378,828 of record JASBNA010000029.1, read on the forward strand.
AATTCCGAAAGCTTACCTAGTCAGTACCTTCCATTTGAGGAAGGCATGTTGGTTCGAAGTTGTCAGCCCTCCCTCAGTATTTATAGCCCCGTTCCCTCTCTCCAACTTCCCCCACCTCTTGTCTCTCTACCACTATCATCCCGCCATCCCGCCTGCCATCATTATCATCCTTCTACTATTATATGGGCCCTCCGAGTCGACTAGGATCCGAGTATGCAACTGCAACTATTAAGCATCAGGTGTCGGGGATATTGGGATTCTACAGGGTACGGGATACTTTCACGTCGTCCTACTATCCATGGCTGACATGTTCATCAACATAACTCGGCGTAGCATCGACTAACCTTCTCTCGCCTGTTCTCATTCTAGTAACCCGAGGGGGGCAATGCAAGATGTCCTGGGTCTACCTTTTCGTGGTCCTCGGGATAAGTACTCTGCGGAGGAAACTAAATGACCCGAACCTCAAGACACAGATATTCTAAGGTGCGTCCCGGGGAGGGCATGCAAGCTGTCCAGCACCGACCTTTTCGTGGTCCCTGGGATAAGTACCCCTCGTCTCACTTGTGAGCGGGGGCGAAACCAACGGTGCAAACTTCAAGACCCGCGCGGCTGACCGGCACGTTCTGATAAAGGTATGGCAGTAAATAGAGTTATGGCACTAGTGAACGATGTAGGATTCCAGTTCTTGAGCAAGCGTGTGTTGTAAATAGAAAGGATAAACTTTGGAAAACATGACACGTAGAATGTCATTATTCTTGCGGGCGAGACTCGCCGAGAGCTGAGGCTATAGCAAAACCTGGATCATCAAGGAGGGTTTCGACAGAGTGGCGTAAAGTATGAACAAGATAGTCAGCAGTGGAGCATTGAGGAATACGGCGAGATATAGATACACCCGATGCACATTGGATCCATATTCATGGTCAATACGCTGTTTAGGACGCGTTTATAGATTATAGACCACCCCCGTATCTCAGAGTAGTTAGCTTACGCGTAGCTACCTCGATGACGTCGGATGTAGGTAGATATGTAACGGAAGTGAGTATCCCTGTAGCCATTCTGTGAGCAGTAGATAAAAGACATATGTGCAGCATTGGGATACAATAGACACAGATGTACTCTTACATGCCAGAAGTGGTTGGAAGTAAGAAGAGGACGACTCGGATCGGCGGTACTCGGGCTATCCGGGACGAACATTTATTGTTTGTTACTATTATGCAGAAGCCCCGACAATTGTCCCATTATAGGAAGCGATGATGTCATGGTGATATTGGAATTCGTGACGAGAGTGTACGGCAGCGATACCCATACTGGATGGGCGGTTGTGGTATCGCGTATAGAGAATGTAGCAGAAACTATGATACTTACTCCAAACAACTCAAACGAGTGGAATTATGATCGCCCCAATCGTTCACCTCAAAATACTATTCATATATCACCTTCAAACAACTAGTAGCTAGCCTACAGTGTCAACATCGTCATGACCATTCCACATCCTCATTCCCGCCTCTATTTCTTTTTACTTTCTAGCACACAGCTATTTTCCGATCCAGATCCAATGTACCAGTGTAAAAATCCCGCCACTCTCTTAAGAGCATGCCTACAGAGAAAATCGTTAGAGATTATCGCCTACTATCATTATCCAAAAGAAGCTTACTCCTATGGCAAGAGAGATCGATGCCAAGCCGTCGACGGACAGCGTGATTGGGTTCCCAGCAGGAGTGCAGGTCGTTCCGGGGTTCGTAATCGCGCAAGAATCTACGGTGACCGGTATACCAACGAGTGTGATTGAGCCGATGAAGCAGTTACACCCAGAGTCCGGAGAACAGGTGCTCTGTCTGGCCTCCAAGGTAGCTCCGTGAGCTGAAGCACCGAGGGCGGCGATGGTAGCGAGGATAGTGAGTATGTTGAATTGCATCTAGTAAAAGTCGATGAGTATGTCGCTGACAGTAGTTGGTATGCTTGGGGGCTTACATTGGTTGGTAGAACACTTGGTATTTGTGATGCTCTGAGGATTCATGACATTACACAGAGTTTATATACCATATTGTTCTCGGCGACATCAAAGACGGCACAACGGAGTGCTTGAAAAAAAGGCAAGAATGACGCACATATTGTTAAGAAATCAATTGAATGCGAATAAATATAGACAAAGGTACATAAACCCGTCTCGTCGTTACACCAAAAAGTTTATTCAGACGGAGACATGCACTCCATCATTCCAAGCCGAACACCCTTTTGGCCAACTGTATGATGCGCTATGGATGTATGTAGCAAATGTGTAGTATGTGAGTGGAGCAATCCTGATGCTTGCGAAGAGCTATCTCGAACGAGGCCGTTCTGGATACTTGGTTAGAATGGAGCCATAGGGTGATCTCAGACATGTGAGGCCGGAAAAGACGACGAGTTGTGGATGTCAGAGACGGCCAGAGTTATAAAGGCTCCGTTGAACGCTTCTGGAAGAGACATCAACGCCGTCGAGTCTAAAGCATGAGGAAGTAATATATTATGAAGAAAGCAGCTCCAGAGATTTGTTCGTCACGGTGAACTTGAAGTTCAATAATTGTTTCCTTTGCCAGCTCGTAAGAACAAAAGGAAAACTTAGAGTAAGAAGCATAGGCTGCAGTCACTGTCCGCACTGTCTTGTTAGAATATGAAGGGCGTCGCGCCCTCAAGTATTTTGACGGTTCCGGCGTTCGGGAAGTACCAGTAGCTTAAACTGGAGAAGCAGCCGTGCCATTCAACATTCTAAAGGCAAAGTCAGCCGATAGCAGAAGAAACATATATAGAATACTTCTCGAATGGAGCTGGGTATGCGGAGTCTTTTGCAGCATGTTGAAAAAATAGAAATAGATAGCTCTAGAGCATTGTTTTCGGTTATAAAATATATGCCCTAAGAGCGAAAATAAGCGTCAGGCTTGTTCACAATAGAAAGCATTTGGGGATGAGCGGGGTGTTCGGAGACGGCCATTGAGTAGGATATGTAAGAGACAAACCAGCGACCCGCATATACACTTGAAGATAGTGTCCGCCAGGGACGAGAGCTTACCGCAAGACTGGGAGAATATCGCTCACGCTGACTGTTACTGTCCAAGAACTGTAAGCATCATTTATTTGGGCTTTTTTTCCTGCAATACATACCATGTTAAGTGCTGTAGAACGAGTAAGTAGCCCATCGCCCACTTGAAAGTTCTTCGCAAAGAAGTTGAAATTCAAGTCGCACGTCCTACGATGATGACGTCACTGCACAGGCCAGTTTACAGACAGGCGCCGCTGTCAGTTTATAATTAACTTCCTTCTTATGAGTCAGACATTTCGAAGTGGGGCATCATTCGCATTGAGAGGCAGGGTATCAAGACCTTCCAGCGGAATTCTTCTACAGATAAAGATGAAAAAGAATAATGGTACATACAACATAGCTTATTCTACTCCAATACCTCCGAATCCTAGTTGTTATCCAAATTTACACGAATCGCAAGCATGCATGACTTCCATCTCCCCTCTCGCCACTTCCAAGTTACCGCTCCTAATCGATCTACATGCCAAGTAACGAACCTGGAGTCTGCACGGTCATAGGTGCCGTTCTCTTCTCCGCCGACGTCGGAACCTGTTGCTTCGAAAGACTCTTTATGCCCATAGATGAATTCGACCGTGATGAACTGGGGGAAGTGCTCATCTGCAAAAGCATGGAAGCAGCATGTTTCTCGTCCTCAGGGGTCCAAGTGGGCGATACACTCGGCGAAGTGAGCACACTTCTCGCCCCGGTTGATACAATCGACATCCTGCGAGAAGACACCGAGGGCCTCGAAATGATAGGAGGAGCGTCCATTGGACGCACAGGCCCAGGAAGTGTAAGGGAGGGAAGTGTGTGAATGCTCTCGGGTGCGGTACTTCGGAAACTGCCTGACGGAGGCGGTGACGGAAGGTGTGAAGTGGCTTGGGGGGAATTTGTATTTGGGTCCCTTAGAGCGGCAATACAGCTAGGATCAACATAAGGATGGGGGAGCCAAGATGCGATAGGCGGCAGTCGAGGTGAGGGATGAACGGAACTACGGCGAGAGGAAGGAACTTGTGGAGGGGGGATTTCTTCGAGTTCATCATCCTTGTCTGAAGATGCCTTTTCATCATCGCCGATGTATTCGTCGTGTGCAGGAGCATCGTGCTCGACGTCAATAACCTCGACATCATCGATACTGCGCTTACGCTTGCCGGAGACGGTACTAGTCGAGGGCGGAGAAGCGTTGTGAGCGGTGCTAGAGCATTGAGAGCATCGGCTGCTCTCGAGTTCCTTGACACGGGCGATTAACTCTTGCATATAGTCAACAGCCTTGACCAATACATCAAGCTTGAATTCCTTCTCCGATTTCTTCCCTCCAGTCTTCCCTTCTGGTGCAACAGGCTCAGCCTTCTTCCTGTCACCGTCATTAACGAGATCACTCAGAGTAGAGAGTGTTTCATTGATCTTGGTTCTGCGGGCCTTCTCAATACGAGAATGATTGAGTTTGCGCTGGGACTCGCGTGCCGAACGGGAGAGGGGACCTGGTTTACAGCCGCGACGTTTTGGAACGGGGATAGAGGTATCTGGGTCGTATTCATCCTCTTCGTCGTCGGACGAATCGACAGGGATGGCGTTTGACTGATTGCTTGGTGCTTTGGGAAGCAACTGGGGTCGTCTCTGGGTCGTAGATAGCACTGAATTTGTGATAGTGGAAGGCGCAGGGGCGTCACCTGCACGGGCTCGCTTGGCCCGTCTGGGAGGATTACAGGTGCCAGTGTAGAGAGCAGTATTCATCGTGAAGAAGGTGGTGGTTGGAGAGAAAGAGAGGAAGATAGAAGAAGAGATAAATGAGACAGAAATGGAGACGGGAATGCCATCGGGTGACCGGTATTGCAAGGACGATGGTGAGGATAGTGGTCGTGTGCGTGATAAACGTGCGCCGCCCAACTCAGCCTAGAAAAGAGCGCACTATCTAGCCCGTCGCACGACCACCCTCCGGCCTCCTGATTGGCTGGATCCCCTCACACGTGCAAGCCCTTCCTTCTCACCTTCCCCATTGGGTCCCCTGTGTCGTGCGCCACTGTGGGCGGTTGCGTTCATCCCTAGATTGGCGCGACCCTCGTGTGATATCCGTCAACGTTTCGCGTAGCCAACGTTCCATGACAAACGATCAGGTTAACCTTCAATTTCCTAACCGAGCTTTCGAAACCTCGCTCGAAGGCCTGACGCATCCCCTTTTAGAACGGGGCGCGTCAACCTTCTTTCTCGGAGAAACTGTATTCTTCGTCTATCAGTACCCTATAAGAATAGATGCAGCTACTCTGGTACTCACTGTGAAGGTACAACACAAATAGGCAATATACAACCTCCCCGCATATGCAATTCGCATGAGTTAGCATAACATATTGTCCATAGATTGGCCACCTTATCAAGCCACAGCTCATAATCCGAATGTGTTTGGCATCTCACTAGGTGTTTTCAGAGGCATGTTGACCCACGGTATGCTCTGGGTCTGCATCAAATTGCCCCACTCCTCTCAAACGTTCGTCGTAAGAGTAGTACCCAATAGACCCCTGAGGGGCAACATCTTGTGCACGACTGTATCGTACGCTGCTTTGTCCCAGGTTTGTGCTTCTAATTGCGTAACATTATAGTCACGAGAAGCTGCACTGCGAGAGCAGGCTGGTACGCATCTGTCATGAGACGTTCGGTGAGAAGAAGGCTATTTAGATAACGAACCGTACAATGAAACCATGTAAATTTGGCCTAGATGTTGAGGCACAATTAAGCACATTGTCTCGGAATAGCACCGGCTAGCGGAGCACCGAGGGAATCGATTATAGCATATGTCGTAGTGGGCGGGAAAGCAGAAAAACGAGCTCTAAAAGCTATTGGTGGTTCTTGTTAACATGCAAAAAGCGAAATAACCTTGACCTAATGGCTCTAACTCACCTAAATAACGGACGTCTTGGAGAAAACTAACGAGTACTACACATGTTTTCATTCGCGTAGAATTCTTATACAGCTCCACCTGCAAGGGGAAGGTCAAGTTGAAGCCTGCAAGAGTTGTTGACCTCCAAATTTCAAAATCGTAATGAAAGCGCTCCATTTCGCTTATAGAAAATATTCCCACGCATTCACCTCTAACTGAAGCGCGAAATGACTTTCATAACATCCTCCTCTCATATTTCTTTATGCGACTTGCTCATGTGCTCCACGCCCGCGGTTGCGTTTCTGCACAATCTGGTATAACCCGGATACAAATTAAGAACTTGGGAAGATATGCAACGATAGCATCTTACTTTAGTACAAAAGCGTCAGACTCTGACGTACCAACCACCGACACCGATGAGGATCGGCTGAAGCAATTCCAGGATGCAAAGCGAAAACGGAGGACGGAGTGGAAACGAAGACAAGGGGTATGAATGCCTTTTCTCGTATGTTGGTAGAATGGTCTGACGTAGTTCTTGCTTAGGGTCAAACCTTCCTTGACAATATGATTATTCACGTTCGTGGCGGTATGTTTCCCTTCAAGGATTAACCATGCTACTCGGACGTACTAACTAGAATATAGGTAAAGGTGGTGATGGCTGTGTCGCCTTCCATCGTGAAAAGTTCGTCGCCTACGGTCCTCCTTCAGGTGGTAACGGTGGCCGTGGCGGAGACGTCTACATCCTTCCTACAACACACTTAACCACACTCTCTTCCGTGGCTGCTCGTGTTCGTGGAAATCAAGGTGGTACCGGCCAAGGTACATGGCAAAACGGCAAAGCTGGTGCACCCACCGTCATTCGCGTTCCCGTTGGTACCATCGTTCGCCAACTAGCCCCGGATGACCCTCGGAGAGCACAGGACGAATATGAAGCGGAGGAAGAGAGTTTACAAGGACTTAGTATAGAGGAACGGAAGAAGAAAATTCGGCAGAGACGATGGGTTCATTATCCTGATTGGGAGGATGAGAATATGGAGAGGGATGTATTCAAAGAGGCGGAGAGGGTTATGTATAGAGATGAGAGGGAACGGAGATCCCAGAGAAAGCAACGTTCTATGAACCTGATCCAGTTGGATTTGGACAAACCGATGGACGAAGAACAGGATGTTAATGCCCCGCTTGGTCTTCCACGAACGAAGACGCTAGGACACCTTTTGGCCTCAGGCGGTTCACCGGGTTTCGGCAATCCTCACTTCCATGGCACAAACAATCGTTCGCCGAAGTTCGCTACCAGAGGTCATGAAGGTGAACGGCTGAGTTTCTCACTGGAGCTCAAACTTTTGGCGGACATTGGTCTTGTGGGCTTCCCGAACGCTGGGAAGAGCACCCTCTTACGAGCTCTCACTGCTGGTCGTGCGAAGACGGAAATAGCAGGATATGCATTCACGACTCTCAATCCTGTAGTGGCTGTTGTTCGCGTATCCGATGATGGAAGTTTCGTGGGCGAGGCGGCAGGCATGGTTCACGACGAGACCTTGGTAGAAGAACGAAGGGAGAAGGAGTTGCAGGAAAGTGGTGCCTTTGCTCATTCACTAACTCGGAACCAAAGACCTGAGAACGAACAGCTCGAAGACATGGCTGCTTCACCTGGATATCTGGAATCCTTCCGTTTCTCAGTTGCGGACAACCCAGGTTTGATCGAAAATGCTTCGGATAACGTCGGTCTCGGACATTCTTTCCTCAAATCCATCGAGCGTTCTCTTGCACTCGTCTATGTTGTTGACCTATCATCACCTGCACCTTGGGAAGAACTCCAAGTGCTCCGAGACGAATTGGAAAAATACAAACCGGGAATGAGTACCAACGCTCGCATGGTCTTGGCCAATAAGGCCGATTTGCTCGGAGGTGATGCTTCTGAAGGGGTCAACGAGGAAGCCATCGAACAGGCGAAGGAGAAGTTGGCGAGGTTACAAAGGTTCGTCAAAGAGGAGATGACAGTACCAGGCGGGGCGGAGATGGACGTGGTGCCCATCAGTGCGAAATATAGTATGAATATGAGAAAGGTGGTGGGGTTGATGAGGAAATATGTGGAGGTGGCTCGGGAGGAGGCTAAGGCAATTGCCTCGACGGATGCGCAAACTCCGGAGTCGATGCAGGACATTCCAGAAACACATTCGTCAGCTGCTTGACGTTCTTGTCGGGTTGGGTAATATCAAAACGTATGGTACTCTTTCTTGTTTATAATGCTCTCGATGTGAATATACTTACAGGCGTAATAATACGTGACAAGTCAGACAGACGCCATCCATCCCTTACACCAGTCGGCCCCAGATTCAGCAGATTCAGCTTTCGAGATGGTGGAGATGCTGTGTTGCCATGTTGCACCTTCGGGACCTTCCCGCGATCCCTACTCCTGTGCCACGTGTGTACGAAACCTCGAAACAACCTTCTCTAAGTGGAAATGTCTTCTCTAACTTCAATCTAGCGTAACCTCTTTGTTTGCAATGCATGGTTTTGCATGTTTCTCCATTCGGAGGTGTCGCCATGTTATCTCGCGATGAGGGGGAAATGCGATGATTTCCCTCCGGTGCGCCGAAATTTTACGAGCGCAATCTTTGCTCATCGAGTTGGGATCAAGCATCAGTATCATGATTGCGGCTACTTTCAGTTATTTCTCTTGGTTCCCGGCCAAAGACCGATATCCAATCTTGTCCAACTCCGTCCCACCATAATCTATACATTCAAACTCGGTTGCCTTGTCATCCCTATAGGTTAAGGTTCACCAACTTTGATGGTCATCGTATCATTGTCACCATCTGTCGCTTACCCGAATTTGAGACTTGGTTTCCGATACGAATGGATACTAAAGACAAGCATAGACAGTTACGGCAGAAATGACAGAAATGACAGTTTGTGTAGGTGCGTATGTCCCGATTGTCTTGGACTTAGGCTTCAACCTACGACCACTCGGATCCGGTGTCACAAGTCAGATCGAGGTGCAGTAATTATTTCCCTCCCGATTTCGTTTCGTTCATCTTTTTCTCTCTTGAAGCCCGTACGGGTCCTCAGGTATCATCAAATTATCAAGGCTACCCGACCCATCATCTCATCATTTCACCACCTTGAACTCGCTCAGACTCCAGGATTCTCTAGACTGTTCCTGGAGTGTCCACCTGTGGCTGCGGCCCCTCAGTCCCGGGAACACCTCAAGATCGAATCCTTCCACGGATGCAATCATCTTTGGATTACAATCTCAGCAAGGTTTCGAGATCATTCATCATGCCGGTATCCACACCTCTGTATCCCCCCTCCCTCTTCCCCCCTTCCTTCTTTGTTCTTTGACCACCACTAGAACTTGAGGTTGAGACGAACTCGTCTCCACGCCTTCGTGTACACGTTCTTTTGATCTCGAAGAAAGGTTGTCTGGGTGTTTGTTGGTCACCGTCTCCCTCTCTAGCTGATGCTTTGCATACTTGTCGCTCTTTAACTCCACACACTCCTTCATTTAACTTCTTCGTATCGCACCAGCATGTCTTCTACGTCTACGTCTACCCAGTCGGTGACCGACTCTGTTTCGTCCTCTACAACGAGCAGTTCTGTGTCCACCTCAGGAACATCGACTACTTCTGGAACATCATCCTCCACTTCTGCTACTTCCAGTGGTGATAGCGCTAGGGAAACAGGATCCTCTTCATCAGCGTCCTTGTCCACAACCGCTATCTCCACCTCAACTACAACAAGCTCATCGTTATCATCTTCAAGTTCGGGCTCGTCTAGCGTATTATCGAGTTCATCTAGCTCTTCATTGAGCTCAGCTACCCCATCGATATCGAGCAGTTCCGTCATCCCAACTTCCACTTCGAGTTCTGCTAGTTCGAGTTCAGCGACTTCGACTTCGACTTCTTCAACAACAAAAACTACACATTCGAGCTCGGCTAGGTATTGCATTTCTAAGTCACATATATAGCTTTCCCCTCTGACGTTCCTATCTATATAGTTCTTCTTCGCATACCCTAACTGTGACACCCACCTCGAGCCTTCCTACAATCTCAAGTTCTTCCATATTCGAACCTGCTCCGACAGTGATTACCGTCTCCCCTGGTGATGAATCAGATCCAAGTGGAAACACGGCGAATGCGTCCGGCGCGGTAAGGTGCGTTTATTCTTTATTCTCTTATTTTCATATATTCAAGGTACTGACTTTCACTCCTAGAGCGAACAATGGCGGAAAGATTGCTGGAGGCATTGTGGGTAGTATCGGCGGTGCCCTCGTCCTACTCCTCCTTGCCATGCTTCTCCTGCGCTGCCGTCGTAAAAAGATCACAAATCGTCGGACTGCGAATATTCGAGTCATCAAACGTAATGGGAATGGAGATTCTTGGTTTGGAGATTTTCCCAGAGGAGACGTTGAAGCAACGGGTGATGTGAATGAGAAAAGAGGGATGGAAAATATGGCAGGTATTGGTGGTGCTATGAACGTGGTGAACCCTCCACATCTCAGTGTTGGGCTCTCAAATCAACCAGTGGATTGGACGTTACATCGTGCCACTACGGGTTCACTATTTTCAGGTGGGATGCCACCTCCTCCTCCCGTTTCCGCGCAACCCAGAGCACCACGCGAGTCCGTCCCGCCGTCTTACAAGCCACGAGAAAGCAGTTCTCCGAACTCCTCTGCGCCATTCATTACAAGCTGGAGTCAGCAATATAGTCCTCATGACGATATGTCAGAGCCCCATGGGGATCAAGTGGGGTCTCCAGTGTTGCCAGAGATTGTAGTCAACAGTCCAGGCGAACAGGTGTACAGTCCTCTGGAACCTACGTTCGAGAGAATGATCCCACTTTCTCAGGCTTCCCAAATGCTGGACTCTGCTAGAACGATGTCGTCCGCCACACCTATCCCCATCGGATATCTACACCGCGATAACCACACCTACCACACTCCGCGCTTTTGATACCCATACTCCATCCCCATCCTCAACCCAGTCGACTTTCCACGCCAACACGCCTATGGCTAACAACCCCTTCAGGAAGTCGACACAAACTCTTTGGTCTCAAACATCCGAAGACTCACGCTACTCCGTCCCATCTCCGGCAACCAACCCGTCCCTCTATCATCAATACAGCAGCCCGCCTGTTCCTCCTTTACCCGTCCATGTACAACTTGAAGGTGCTTGGAATGGTATGCCCGAGAGTCCGATGTACTCCCCCTCACCTAACTTCCCGCAACTGATCACGCCTGCTATGTCTGGGCGGAGCATGAGAGGAAGCGTGGTTACGACAGGAAGTAGGTTCAGTATCGGGGAATCCCCCATAGAACCGCCCGTCAGTGGGAAGCGAAGGCTTTGGTAAAGAGTCATTCGATTGATTGCTGCCACTTCGCCCCTTGAATTTGTGGTCTCTAGCCTCACCGTGTTGGGGCATCTATTTATTTATGTATCGTTATTGTATGTCAGGCTGTAGTATCCATCACTCCTGCTACACATTCTCACCCCACTTCACTGATTGTATTTTTTCAATGACCTATTTGTAGGTTACTACCGAGTAGTGTGTTTTTTTCTTTCATTTTCTGATGTTCATTTATATCCCATTGTTTTCTTGCTATGTTTGCTACCATGACATTTTCATTTTCCTCTTTTTACGTTCACTTTAACGTTCCCAATTGTTTATCAGACCATTTCATCTTCTATACTATCAGCTTTCCAACCCACGAGGTCTGCATATTGTCATTGATTATATGAGTGTGACCGGCGCACATCCAATAGCAATGATAGGCACTATTGGGACGAATCCTCGGGTCTTAGAAACAATTCCAAATGTTATAATCAAGGGTAAGTGTTGGACTCACTCGGGCCAAACTGAGGTCATCACGGCACACCAGGGTCGCATTACTACGATGTATATTGAGCTCGAGTCGGTTGGAAACTATATCATACCATAAACTTACCAGGAACCGCTGCCTACACCGATCAAACTCAACGGAGTGCATTGAGAACCGCATTTAACCGTTGGACCGATATCACTTCGACCAAGAAGGAGCGTACTGACAACGGGGTCCCCGGCATTTTGAACGGCGTTACAACACAAAAGCTAAGCACTGCACTAGAATAGAAATAGGTCACTATAGGCTAGTGTGGCCTCCGCAAGGATCATGAAGGAAAGTAGAGCTGCGAAGGAGAATAGTTTTCCCATCGTCGTATGTACTCTGGTGGTGTCGGTGATGCTCGACTTTGTCGATAATAGATGTTTTTATACTGTATATGATTGAAATGATATTGACCTGCTGAGCTGGGTTCGGTCATTTTGACACCACCACAGTACCTGACCGTGCCAAGCAAGTCCAGGAACGTAGCTAGTCCTGAGAATGCGAGGGAGGTTAATAGGTGGTAAAAGACACGTTGTGTCGTATGTCGTTCATTTCCATAGTAGTTTAGTTTCATTTCCTGCCAACGAGTCCCGTGTACTATAAATCTCCCAGCCCACGTCGAGGAAACGGTCTGGTGGGTATCAAATTAGTGTGCCCGACAATTAAATGTTGACGTTGGTATATTTGTAGCGGGGATTGGTCGGTACGTTTGAGGTATCCGGTTCCAATGATAAGTATCATGAGATAATTGTGGCGCGATATATCTGTTTGTGTCATTGTATATACAGTAGACAACCGCATACCAGCGTGGATTTGTGGCTAGCCATGTCAAACAGTCCAGTGTCGCTGAGCGACGTTCCCTGATATGTAAGGCTCTTATTTAGCTGAGCCCAAGTAAAGATAAATGATTGAAAAATAAGTATATCAACATTACAGCCGGAGTGATGGAGGTAAGAGGAGGCTCAAGAATTTGAAGTCCATGATCACCTTGCGGTACAGCGAGCCTGCCCTAAATTCCCTAATGAACGCGTCGCGACGCGTCTTGCAGACGCGCTTTCATTTTGGACGTTCTCTTACATTTCTTTCCTTCTTGAAGCTATAGACCTTTGCCCATTACATCAAGAAACTCTGTACAATGTCAGCGCAAGATTCAGATCCTCTTGACTTTCCCTCTTCCGATGCCGGAAACGAGGACGCTATGCATGTCGACGAAACGCCCTCCCCGTCGCGTCCACCTGCAGGGCAAGCACTATTCTTGCCAGGAACGCCTTCTGCAAGAGGAACTCCTGGTAGCGTGCGCTCGCATACACACGGTGATGACTTATCAAGTGATGCGGGAGGTGTTATGAGCCCAGGTTTTATGGCTAGAAGGGCTGTTGGAATGAATACACCTAGACGGAGACCTGATCAACCTGCACTGTTTGCTCCTAGTAAGTATATTCAATATTTCTCTTGTTTGGATCTCCCCCTTCTCGAAGATGCTATAGTTATACCTCCATGTGTGGTGCAGAAACGCGAATTAATTTGTATTACATGAAGTAACAAAGTACTGATTACATCTATGATATTAGGTGGAAGTTCCTCTCCCATTGCATTCCCTTCTTCCCCCACAAAAACACCCAGAAGGTCACGTATCCCAAGCTCGGACGGGCCCAATTTTGCAGCAGGAAGTTCAGACCTCGACTTTCCCCAGTAAGATTCAGTCTCCATTACGCATGTCTTTTACCTCAACGAATCTCCTATGACTGCGTAGATCACCTCAAGCTGCTAGGACACCAAAGAACAGAAGAGGAGATATCCATTCTTCCCTCAGTTCCACCCCTGTCCGCCGCCCTCGACGTGCTGCCGGTGGTGATGGACACCAACCGAGTGACGGTCTCGGATCCGATGGAACCCATCTATCTTTCCGTCTCTCCGAGGCCCCCAATCTTTCTCAACCTACTGAACCTGAGGATGAACCTGATGAAATTCGTGCTATTTGGGGTACGACAGTCAATTTGGCTGAAACGATGAAAATATTCCGTGATTTCCTCCGAGGGTTTAAAATCAAGTACCGTATTGCGTACGATCGTGAACGTGGTTTGCGCACTCGTACTCTGACTTCTCCTGAAGAGGGAGAGGCCGTTCTGTATGAAACCTACCTCCGTCGCATGCGTCAGACTGGCGAAACCAACCTGAACCTGGATATGAATAATTTGGCTGCTTTCCCTCCGAGTAGGAAGTTGCATATCCAGTTGTCGAAGTATCCCCAGGAAGTCGTCCCTGCTATGGATCAGGTCTTGAAAGATCTCATGCTAGAGGTTGCTGAGGAAGATAGGGAGGCAGGTGCCGACGGAATGGTTGGACCTGAGGGAGAGGCTGAAATAGCGGAAGTTTTGGACAGAGTGTACAAAATCAGACCGTTTGGTTTGGCTTCAATTAACATGCGAGATCTAAATCCTACAGGTAACGTATTGTTTTTCTTCACTACATATTGATTTGATACTCAAATCCTTAATTGTAGATACCGACAAACTCGTCTGCATCAAAGGTCTCGTTATTCGAGCTACCCCAGTCATCCCCGACATGAAGGTCGCCTTCTTCCGTTGTTTAACCTGCAACCACACCCAACAGGTCGAAATCGACCGAGGCAAAATCGACGAACCTGCTCGTTGCCCACGAGATGTCTGCGGTAGCATTGGTACCATGTCTCTGGTCCACAACCGCTGCGAATTTGCCGATAGGCAAGTTATCCGATTGCAGGAAACACCCGATGCAGTACCGGATGGTCAAACCCCACATACTGTATCGTTGAGTGTATACGACGAACTGGTGGATGTCAGCAAACCTGGTGATAGGTTGGTCGTGACAGGAATTTACAGAAGCGTGCCTGTGAGGGTCAACCCCAAGCAAAGAACTCTCAAGAGTTTGTTCAAGACATTCTTGGATGTCGTTCATATCCGGTTGGGCACTGATGACAGACTCGGATTCGACAAGACCACAAGGCCGGCTGGCGGTGATCGTATTCCTGGTGTAGGCGGTGTAGGTGGGTTTGAAGATGAAGAGGAGGAGAACCCCGCCGCTAGGGATGAGAGGATGACGAAGCAAGCTCAGATGGAGATGAAGCTAAAAGATCTCAGTCGGAGACATGATATCTACGAACTCCTCTCGAGGTCATTGGCTCCGTCGATTTGGGCTATGGAAGACGTAAAGAAGGGCATTTTGCTGCAGTTGTTTGGAGGTACGAATAAGAGCATTGCGAGAGGCGGAGGTGGAGGTGGACCAAGGTATCGTGGAGATATCAACGTTTTGCTTGTTGGTGATCCTGGTGTTTCAAAATCTCAAATCCTTCAGGTAATGAATTCTACTCTACTTACTCGACAACGCTAACTGCTCTCTTCCATTTAGTATGTCCATAAGATTGCACCCCGAGGTGTCTTCACTTCAGGTAAAGGATCCTCAGCCGTCGGTCTGACAGCCTATGTCACTCGTGATCCTGATTCCAAGCAATTGGTCTTGGAGAGGTGCGTTCTAAACCATTGTTGCTCTCAAATGGAAACTAACTCTAAACGTCTTTCAGTGGTGCTCTCGTTCTCAGTGATGGCGGTGTCTGCTGTATCGATGAGTTCGACAAAATGTCCGACGCCACCCGTAGTGTCCTGCACGAAGTGATGGTAAGCAATTTCCTCCTCGCCACGATTTACTCACACTCATCGAACGAAATATGATGATAGGAACAACAAACGGTCTCCATCGCCAAGGCAGGCATCATCACCACTCTCAACGCCCGAACATCCATCTTGGCTGCAGCCAACCCCATCGGGTCGAAATACGACCGCGAACAAACCGTCACCAAGAACATTGATCTCCCACCAACCCTCATCTCCCGATTCGACCTCCTCTACCTCGTTCTAGACCAAGTCGACGAGTCCATTGATAGGAAACTCGCACAACATTTAGTTGGGCTCTACTTGGAAGATACCCCTCTCCATGGAAGTGGACAAGACATCCTTCCCCTTGATGAACTTGCTGCTTATATCACATACGCACGATCGAAGATCCACCCCACTATCACTGAAGCAGCCGGAGAAGAACTCGTCAAATGCTATGTGATTCTGAGAAAAGCAGGCGATGACCCTCGGTCGAGTGAGAAACGGATCACCGCCACTACTCGTCAATTGGAGAGTATGATTCGTCTCTCGGAAGCTCACGCGCGCATGCGGTTCTCCTCTCTCGTTGAACTCGAAGACGTCCAGGAATCTTTCCGGTTGATGCGTGAGGCTATCAATACTAGTGCTCGTGACCCGACCACTGGAGAGATTGATATGGGTCTCTTGGATACTGGTATTGGACGGGCACAGAGGAGGTTGAGGAGTGATATGAGGAAGGAGGTGTTGAATCTCATCGAAGGACCTAGTGGTTCCCGAGGTGTGAAATGGGGAGATGCCTATAGGAAGTTAGAGGGGCAGAGTAGTATCAAGGTCACTCCGACGGACTTCCAGGAAGTCATCAAGGAGTTGGAACAGGAGGGGTTGTGTAAAGTAGTTGGAGAGAGGGACAGGAGGGTGATCAGGCGTTCTGAAAGCTAAAGGTTTCATTGTTATGTTTTCTCCTTTTCTTGCCTTACTGTATACCTGGTTATCGTGCATCTGCTGTTTTCTTATCAAGTCCAAAAATCAAGTTGTAATCCTACTACCCATAATGACTATGTATTGTTTTTCTAACATAGCAACGGAGGGCCAAAAGCCCAACAAAAACGCCAACAGCGGTGTATGTGTCGCGAGTGGAAACGGAGAGGGAGTACGCGGGGGCCTGGTAAAATACAAAAATGGTATCGCGAAGAAAAGGTTCAAAAGGGGAGGGGGGACAGAACCGGTGTCGCGCGATATGTCTAGGAACAAATGCAAAATACAACACATCAGGCAGAGTCTATAACCTGTCCAGATCCACGAAAAGCTAACAACGGAGACAGAAGCGAAAGGGAATACGGAACTGATTCCCAGATATCAAAGGAAGCTGAATGACAGGAGCAAGGAAAATGCCAAAAAGGCAGGTATAAGCCTGAATTCCGCTGAGAGGGAAGCGGATGATGTGGTACTGGAAGGTGATGCGACTGATGCAGCGGCCGAGGAGGGTGTCGCTGAGGGGAGTCGAGAAGTAGTGAAGGTCGAGGAAGCTCGCAAAGACGAGCTAGCACCCGAGGAGGATGAGAATGAAGACGAAGATGAAGCCGAGGGGGTCGGCGAAGCAGAAGCGCTAGAACTCTGTGCGCTGGAAGCAGATATCGACGAACTAAGGACCGACGACGTTTCACTTGAACTCGAAGACGCGGAGGAAAATGTCGACGATGAAGGCGTCGGTGACGATGTCTGACTTATTACGGAAGAGGTTGAAGCTCCTACAGTAACAGTCACTGAAACAGAGTTGGGAGATGCGCTTGCGATGCTCGATGGTACAGCAAGAGTAGAGGTGGCGCTAGCTAGAGGTGACGCGAAGGACCCAGACATCCCTGTAAGTCTGAAAGATACAGAATGGTTAGTACAAAAGGTGTGAAGGGACATGTAGAGGACACGCACTTGAAGAACGGAGAATATTGATAGTAGTTGGCGGCGTCGCCGATCGGGTTGAGAGAGGTGAAGTTTACATAGCTATTGTATTTTTGGTTAGGTTCAATGTTCCAAGTGGCAATTCGACAAACATACTAGGTATCTGAGCTTGGGCCTGCTTGCGGATCGGGCTATATCATGATATCATTTGAAAAGTCTGGTCTGCGATGTGATATGGAAGAACGTACTGTGAATTGGAAAGAATGAACCGATGCAACATTGACGGGGTCAATTTGTTGAACAAGAACCTAGGTAACTGGCTCAGTTACGAACACAGCAAAAACAAGGAGCTACTCACATGTTCCCCATTGTACAGACCGACGTGACAAGGACCGATGGTGCTCAGCAAAGGAACTGCGCCATTATCGAGCCATTGCACGGTACATGGCTGCCCGCCGTGACATTCCGAACCTGCTAGAGGAGCGGTCACCTAGGGAGCGTTCTATTAGAAGAGTCGCAAGACCAAAAAGAATGCCACTCACGAAGATAGTGGCCTGCACTGTCTGCAGGCCTAAAACCAAAAAGAAAAGCGAGAAAACAGACGTCATGAAGAAGTTGAACATATTGGAAAGCAAACAGAGAGCGATTGGAGGAGGGGTTGACCGGGGGTGAGGCAAAGGGCCTGAGTATACTACTATGAAAAGAGCGTGTTACAGAGCGTGCAGAAGCATGCAGGTTGTATACATATACGTCGTTACTGTGAGGTGATGTTATATGGCCCCGGGTAGGGTTAGCATTCGGCTTTCACGCGTTTTCCGAATTTGCGCGCGCGTCGCTAAGGAACCATCCTCATCACGCGTTTTACCTCCCTTTTTTGGAAGAAAACAGCTTCTTTCTCTTCCATCACCTCCCTTTTCGGGCACTCTGCATCATATTCCATGTATTTCTGCGAACAAAAGATCTGTCTGGACCAGACGGTCGTGGTACGCGTGGAAAGATACACTGTGAGCTTCGGACTCGCCTCCTCTGAGCAGCGCTTGCAGTGAATCGAGACGCTGTTCGCTTGGTATGAAAGTCTAATCATTAGGATGCGCCACTAAACGTGGTAGTGATACGAATAGGTTGCGAATAAGGCTAGTACAGTGATCTACACACAAATCAACGAACCTGCACAATCACTCTCTCCTTGTGAACACTAATGGCACATGAATAGGTCTGACAAATGATACAAACGAGTTGTCAATAGCAACATTAACAGTGAATGAACAACCCACGTTATAGTAAGACCTTGCTTGTACTTGAGAATTCGGTCCCTCTTCTCCCCAAACGTCTCACAAGCAAACTCAGGCTCGGGCTTAATCGTCAACTTGTATTTCATCACAAGCATAGAGAGGAAGACCATGTTTTCCAATTCGGCGAATCTAAAAATGAGCCGAGTTCGGTTGACATGACTATCGCGGGTGCATTGTAAGAATGAGTCCGCACCTGCGACCAAGACATGACCTAACTCCTCCGCTGAAAGGAAGGAATGCATCTCTCGGCCAATCTTCGAGGAATCGGGAAGGTTTGAATGTGTGTGGGTCATCCCAGTAACGAGCTTAGGTCTTGTGAGCCAAAGGATTTCAAGGTGATTTGAAATACACTCACGATTGTAATGAAGGTCGCCTATCATGAGATTTATGGTTGTTCCAGCTGGTACAGGGACAACCACCTTCTCTCCAAGGGCGTTCACTGACACCAGAGATGTGTCTTCAGCAGCCCTTTTAGGGGCACCTACGACCTATATGGACGTCAATAGATACTCCCCTGGTTGAAAGCATGCCCTAGCGATGACTAACTGGAGGGAACATGCGAAGTGTTTCGTTCAGGACGCTATAACAATGTCAGCATTGACGGTGAGGTAATAAATAGATAAACATACTAACCATTCTACATATTTAAGTTTATTGATATCGTCATATGTCTGAGGGAAGTTGAAAGTCAATCCGACGTGATGAGAATTTGTACATACAGGAGTGCTACCATCCGGGAAGGCTTTCATGAGGTCCTTGATACAACTTTTCTTGTTCGTCTTGATACAGTGCCAGGAGAGCGAAAGCGAAACAAAGGGAGTGTGCGGTAGTCTAGACATAATTTGTTAATAGGATCTCTTGAAGGACTCAAAGTGAACGAACTTCATGGCCTAGTATAGCGTCGTGATCAACGTCATCTCGAGGAGTAGATACTTCGCAGGTACTGACCTGCAATGAGGAAAATGAAGATATTGCCTTTCACATTACACATCTAAGTCTATGATTCTCCCTTGTAAATGGTTCTTCATATGGGCTCACCAAGTAGTTCGCGATCGGATAGTTTCGAGAACCCTTCGAAATCCCCTTCACATGCATCGAGTAGGCCGGTCAATAAATCATCCTTAGCTTCCTTATGTCCATCCTTTCTGCGAGAAGCAATCATTTCCTCCATGTATAACTTTTATAGGAATCTCTTGCAATGAGAAACTCGATGATTTGATTGTACGGAAAAGATACTTACCTCAAGTTCATCATACGCAACTCCCACCTCCCTAGTCTTCTTGGTCGCATTCATAGCCCAATTGGGAAGAATCGCCTTCATAATAGCGTTATGCGATACAGAGGCGAGAGCGTCCTAAGTGTCACGTTTAGATATAGCCTAGTAAGAGATTATGGGTTCCGTCGAACCTTGAAAGTGAGCTTATGTCCTGGGGGAAGGACGAGCTCTTCTTTCCATCCAATACGACGCCCGAATCCGGCAGCTCCAATAACAAATAGTGCCATCTACATAAATAAGAATTAGTACGGGTCATATGTTTCAGAATAATGAGCTTACCGGCATGGTCAAGTCCAATGCATGATCATACGTGATTTGTTTCTGATCTCCCCAGACGTTCTGGAAGAGATCTTCGACAATTCGGACAGTCTCATTCCACACGAGTTTGTTGTTAGGCTATTCATATTCATAACAAAAATGAGAGGAGTGGTCTATGGTAGAAGTAAATTTCAAACCTACCTCAGTGAACGCAGGGGCGGCAACCTTTCTATACTTCTTCCATTGCTCGTGTTCAGAAGCAACGATATGAGGTCCGAAAGGCGTCAGCGCCTCATACTGTTCTATAGGTTTTGGAAATTTGAATCGATTGGCCATGATATCCTACGAAGATAAATATGCCGTCAGGGAATCACCATCGCTTGATACATAGCACTAGCCATACCTTAGCTACGGCGGCGTCAGCAACAAGGAGATTGACCTCCACGCTGGGAAACATGGACACCTAGCAGACGGGAATAATATAACCTCGGTGTTTCCACTCTCGTTGAGTATATTATGTTACTTACAGCTGTGAAGACGTCCGTACCGGCCATTTGGAATGGTATGAATTTATTCGAGCCGCCTACGGAGATACCTGGGATATGTGGAAGGAAACTAGGTAGTCCATTTGGACTGAGCAGAACACGAAAGCCAGGGAAGTTACTGTAAAACACAAGACCGAGGAAACGGAGGCATTAAAGGGCGATGATATCATATTTACATGTGCTGAACACTTACTGGATAGATTTGACAGCATTCCAGAAGTCGAGGACCCGCTTCACCAAGAATAGGACGACAAACGTCACGACAAGGATTCCTACTGTTCCCATGTCTCGTACACAGATGGAGGTTTAGTTCTAAGAAGAGGAGGATATGACGAACATGACAATAGTTTCACGCTGGGATGGAGACCCTGAGCCCGAGCCAATCATTGTCGGCGTGTGACATTGGTACGTGAAAATGGGGGTCTCGGACTTGGACTCGAGCTTCGGCCCGCCTGATATTTTAGGCAAGAAATCAATGCATATTTGAGCGTTGAATATGCGATGCCAGTAGTTTCCGACAAACTTATACCACCGGCCGCCGATGCATCACTGGGACAGACCTGACTAGAAGAGACAGAGGTCCAGTGAGCCTCAGGCTCCTGACTCGAGGTGGCCATATGTTAAACTGCATCTCGTTGGAAGGATGGCGGGTTGATCAAATCGGTGTCAACACTACTGGCACTAGTTAGTCTCTGTTAGTCTGGAACGTTTATGCTGTGTGTTTTTATGGTAGTCAATGGAAGTAAGGGCATTATGAATGATCGACAGGCTGCGATCAAGGATTCCGCCGAATCGGATATTCACTGGCAAAGCCGCTCGATGAACTCAATTTCAGTGCCTGAATTTCCTTTGCAATCATCTGTGGTTAACACAGGCAAGATACTTCGTTTGGTATCCAATCAGTGAGGTACATGTGTACTAGATATACATACAGATATCGTTAAAAAAAACAGAATTATTTTGGTACCTAGTTCAGCATAGTCTTCACCTTACCGGCGATGGCAGCGCATCGTTTGATCTCCGGTACGTAATCAACCTCGGTATAGCTGCCACTTGTGGTGGTAGTGTTTTGTTGCAGGACGATTCGAGGGTGTTTCTCGTTGGTAAATGGTTGCCAGACCGGCGAACGAGCAAGTTTGAAGGTGTTGGGGTCATGAGAGCGCACGAAGGAAAGCCAGTAGGCAATGAGTTCTTCGGCGAAGGCGTTTTCTTCAGGTGTCAATTGTGTGAATGTGGTAGAACCGTTGAATCTATTGGAAGTTTGATTAGTATCATGTTATACCTGAATAAAGATACAACATACCCGGTGTTAGTGCCCAAGAACATCATCCAGTTCTCCGCGGCATGCTCAACAAGGGGTGATGCACCGGTCGGATTCCGTTGGTTGTAGCGGTAGGTGAAGGCCTTGGTAACCTTGGAATATTCACCAGCCACAATTTCCCTCTATATTCACACAGATTAGGATATTCGTCTCAAGAGCAAGAACTCTAACGACGCACCGCACAACGGAGAAGCGGGTCCCCAGTCGCACTTCTGAATTGTTCATCGGCAGATGAGAAAGCCGAGAGTGGGTATTGTGCTAAGAGGTCGGTGATGTCTTGGTCTGTCAGCGCAGGGAAGGAGTTCTTCCATGCT
Source organism: Cerrena zonata (assembly GCA_038087015.1). Taxonomy (NCBI): domain Eukaryota; kingdom Fungi; phylum Basidiomycota; class Agaricomycetes; order Polyporales; family Cerrenaceae; genus Cerrena; species Cerrena zonata. The sequence continues at coordinate 401,149 of JASBNA010000029.1, forward strand.
TGAGCAATAGTTCCGGTAGAGACGGTTTCGTTCGAGACAGCTCTACATCGTTGTTATTGAATAATGGTACTGGAACGATTGGTATCCACACTTACCCAACAATCACAGGGATCTTCTTAAACCGCCCGTTCTTGAATGACTCAGTTGGCGGTTCGACGATGGTGTTCACGTCTCTGACAGGATGCCAAGAGTTCCAAGCACCGGTGCTACAACCAAGTTGGTGCAATGAGTGAGAAAATCGAATTGAAAAGGTGGTAAGTGAGCTTACAATGGAGCGTCTTGAGCCCTAGCAATGGCGCTGACACTTGCCTTACGAAGGCAGGCCATTTTATCGGCCGTGGAACCGCTACCACAGCCCGCTTGAGCAGCGAAGAAATCGAATTGAGGCTAGAGTTTCATTTGAGCACTTGAGAAAAACAGTCATACAGTTCTGATAGTCACCTCCTGTAGTTTAGGATCCTGAACCGGGTGACGGTACACAGACTGTGCGATGGCAGCTTGGAACAGATTATCCTCGTTTTTTGCGACGAGGTGCAATTGAACTGAACCTCCGCCAGCGCTTTCGCCGTTGATCGTGACTTGGTTGGGATTACCACCGAACGCACTGATGTACTTCTGGACCCAACGCAGAGCCTCCCTCTGATCCAGGAATCCAGTATTGAGATCACCGAGAGATTTGTCGGAGGCAAATCCAGAGTGAGCCAGGAAACCGAAGGAACTGAGACGATAGTACACAGAGACGACAATGACGTTGGGCGATTGATTAATCCAATGATCGAATGGCCAGTTTGCGGGGTTACCGTAGAAATATCCTGGGCAAAAATGAGGATGTGTTTTAAAGGATCATGCTCATTGTATTCTTACCTCCGCCATGGATGTACACCAGAACAGGTACTTTGATGGCCCCCGCGTTAGTGGGAAACACACAAGTTTGTAATAGAAAACTTACGATTGTCACCACGCTTCGCACCAGCAGGAGTGTATACATTGACTTTGAGACAATCTTCACTACCCGCTCCACCGGCATCACCAGCTAAATAATGGTTAAGACCTTATGAGCAAGCAAGATTTGAATCTAACATACCACCGGTACTGGCCTGAATACAGAAGTTTGGATAGGACTTCGCGTCGACGGCTCGTCCACCAGCTTCTCTGCTAATGCGACGTGTGTCCAGAGTCACTGGAGCGCGCCAGCGTCGATCACCGACAGGTGGTTCGGCATAGGGCAAGCCAAGGTACGCGACCGAGTGAGGAGCAGTGAAGTTTCCAGTATACTTTGCGTAGCCAAGATCAACGATGTTATTAACGGATGGGGCCCCAAGCACTAGTACACTGGCACAAATGACCAGGCTCGAGAGAGATCTGAAAGCCCAAGCAACCATTTCGACACCTTGCGGGAGAACACCTTGATACGAAGGGTTGAGATGGACAATCCTCGGAAACAAGCTTTATATGTACGCAAATCGCGAGTCTAGACATACATATGGGAGTCATGGTTATGTCGGGGTACTAGGAGGAAATAATACGAGCAGCTTTGAGCAGGTGTCCGATGAGGTTGTGATGCGTTGCCCCCTGTTGTCCCTAAAAGAAGCAGCTGACTGATCACCCGCCCTACAGGAAGTACTGGATGAAGGTAAACGACGAGATGATGTGTCGGACGATTTGTACAAGAGGCAAAGCCACATTGTCTCTGACTCGGAGCATTCAGTGGTGCATTAGTGCAGGCACACTCGGTCCGTCTTGCTGGCTAAAATAACATGCATTGTATACCTTTACAAACTGGTTACCCCACATGTTGGGGTAGCGTGTAACGAAGCTATGGATCTCCAACGGCTGCTGTATAAAGCATACATAATTCCGCCAACGGCATTTCATTCACAGAGATGCAGTGGTGTCTTGGAGAGAAATGATTAGCAAGGTCTTTGACATTTGTATTTGCGCGTTTTTATGTACTGTACCTTGGACGAAAGATCGGCCTCTCCTCACCACCTGACCACAACTCCCAAGACTATTTTCGGTTATTTTCGGACAAGGGCCTTCCCCACATTCAATTTGGTGAGAAGGTATCGGGTGTGGTGGGAGACTCGAAGGAAACACGGTCTAAACGCGGTCATACGAAACAGGAAGATCCCGAAACGCGTTGTGACTGATCGCGACCTCCTTCACGACATGACCTCTTTACAAGATCTGCATGACCCGACTAAGGCACGTCTCACCGATGTTCTGCAGACCGTTATAGCTCCTAATAGCTCTAACACTTATAGACATGCATAACTCTGGAGGCACGCGAAGGTATGCATCTTTCATAGCTACAATGTCATATCCTTGTGCTCACTCCTACGCGTAGACTTGAGTGACAATGATGACTATTCCGACTATGAACCATTTCCGTCTCGAGACATTCCAGGAGGATACGAACTGCGTTTGAAAGCATATCACCAGGCGTGGCAGAAGTGTTTAAATCGGGTGAAGGTGGGTACTACCAATTGGATTTGCATGAACGTCCGTCAATACTTCACGGTTAGGCTATTGTACACGAACTCAATGCGCCACTTGTACACAAAGTCGCGACATATGTAGAAGGTGCACATTCAGAGGACAGTATCCTACCAGGATTACCTTATCCCGAAGTTCCTGTGATCGGGATTTCTGGTATGTAGTACATTTGGTACTCTGGACACTTGGTTTATGATTTATTCTAGCTCCCGGAGGGAACTCCACAATACTGGCACATGTATTAGAAGCTCTCGAAATGCAGGATAACGCGTCAGCTGCTGTCCTCAACACCGGGAGGCACGACCGAACCTCAAAACCCAAAGCCATCGTATCGCATCTACATCCTTCAAACTGTCCGAGCTTGACGGGGTTAATGAAAGCTCTCGTAACTGGCTTTGTTGACCGTCAAGATGAAGAAGATGAGGATGCCGACGAAAATTTAGGTAGAGACACGCAAATCCGATCCATACTTCAATGCATTAATGCTGTATATCAGGTCTTACGTCTAAGAAACGGAAAGCAACGACCTCGTTAGCAAATTACGATATTGGACTTTTGGTCGCCTGGTATACAGCTTTACTCAAAGTTCAAGGTAAGAATAAATCTAATACAATTGATATATTTGTCGTTAAAATGCTGTAGATCCCGGTCCACAGCTTGTAGTGGTTCTCCACGACTTTGAACAGTTCAATGTTACCGCAATACAAGACATGTTCTATATATGCAGGTAAATCCATTATATTTGTCATTTAATTACAGCGGTAACACTTTGTCTAGTCAACATATCCATCGTTTACCCCTTGTATTCCTCCTTGAATTATCCTCGCCGTCAAATCCCTCCTATTTGCACTCGACCTTCACGCGTTCAACCCTTGCGTTACTTTGCCTCCAAATAGTCTCTGCACCTTCGGGTTTAGAGGTAGTGAGGGAAGTTATTCACAAGGTATAAAATATATATTCAATCTAATTGTAACGTCAAACTCATACAAGTTTTCCTAGACATTCTTTGATGTTGAGTTTGAACCAGACGTGATGTTGGGTCCAGCTGTGCTTGACTATATCATTGAGTATACAACTCGACATTCTGCCTCTGTGGATATCCTCCTCAACGTCATACAGGTACGTCTATAGTAACATTATGAATAAGAGTCTTGTTAAACCACCAGACGTAGTTGGCCTATCTCAAACACTTTGAAGAACCTCTAACTCTCTTCACCCATGATACGCTTATCGGGTCTCGTTCAAAGAAAGGCGCTCTTGCCATCCTTCAACGCCCCGAATCATTCCATTTCCTCGATTTTCTACTCACTCGAATCTGGCATGACCTCGACAATCTCCCGGAAGACGCCCCAAGGCTTGATGTCGATTGGCAACAACCTTCTGCGTCTGACCTTCTAAAAATCGTGACATGGGCTCGCGAAGGTTCCAGACGACAGGCGGAACATATGAGGCTAGGTTTGCAAGTGATGGAAATTGTTCAGAATTCCGTCACTACGCCTTCCAAAAGCAAAGATCATTCGAATGTTGAAGAGAAACTTACAAAGCTGAACGAAGTCGTGAGGGGTCGAGTTGGCAAAGATATCAAAGCCTTAGCTCTAGCAATTAGGTAAGTATCGAACCCTCTTCCATGAGGGTTGTGTCATTGACATTGTTTGATCGTGCATAGGAAGCTCTCCGGGAAACATCTTAATGATCTGTTAGTGAAGCTTCACGAGTTTTTCCAGTCCTTGAATACTCGACTCCGCCATGAAGAAGAACTGAGCAGGACATATATTGTGGCCACCAAGTTCCAAATCCCGGCGGAATCACTCGAAGACGATGAGACCGACACCGTACCCGATGTACCAAAAGTACATCCTGCCATTCCCCCCCTTGCTACTGGCATTGCGGAGTGGCTCACAGAATATCTCGAGTAAGTGTTGTGCTAGCAGTGATTGTTGGTGATCCTAATGGAAGTTCTAGGACGAAGATTGTCAGACTGGACCATGGAATCCTTTGGGATATATGGAACACTGGAATGACGCCCTTCCCATCCGAGGTATGTAGCCTAGCTTCTGTCTCGATTGAAATCAAGTCGTAATCAGAATATTTTCACAGCTTCTCAATCCAGCACCTCGTCCGACCATCATCACTGCTCTTTTAAATCCTTATGAAGCTGTAGGTTCCCAGAAGGTTTTGCTCCAAGAACAGGGCAATGAAGGCGGTGTGGACTTTGATCCTGACCGTCAGCATGAACTATGGGAACTCCCAGACATCAGTATTCTCTTCAGGCGATACATGGAAGCTGGAAAACGTATCAATGTCTTTGATTGGTACGAATCATTTGCCCTCGCACTTGAGACGCAAAGACAGCGACTCCGAAAACGAGAACTTCAATCTCAACGATCCCGAAGCAGAAAGGGGAAGGGCAAAGGAAAACAACGCGCGAATCACTCCGATGACGAAGAGATTGGGTTCGATAGTAAAGAAGATGAAGAGAAGTGGAACGTGCAAGTACAAGCTAGATTTATTAGTGCTTTGCACGAACTGGACTTTATGGGATTCATCAAGCATACGAACCGGAAGGCCGACCATGTTATGAGGACCGTTTATGATATTCCGAATTAATTGCTCTGTATCCTTACTGTATCCTTGCACTCGTACTGTAGTACTATATTCAATAATGTTATCTGCGGATTTTCTTGGTGATATTGTTGTTCCTTCGCACCTTCCTGAATAGGATACGCACGCGTGTGTGAGCGTACGATGATCTCACCTCCCAGGCAGTTTGCCGACGGACTACCGCACTGTACCGCGAGCGGAACGACCAACATGATACCATCCAGATTATAAATTACCCCAGTTCTTTGAGAACACACATGCATTCACGACCAATTGCTCGACCTTTCGCTCTTCAACGCCACCTTACTCGCCCTGCGCGCATCTCATCACCTCGATCCCAAATCCGCATGTCTTCACAGGAGCATACCCCCGCTGCAAGACCGGATCTGTCTACCAAACCTCCCACCCAATCGGAACCGAAGTTCAACTTCCCGGTGTCAGAGATACCAAAGAACCCTTTAGGAGAGGGCAAGTATATCAAGTCGGCGGCCTGCTTAATTATTGGGTATGTCTCTATGGACTGAGTCTCATACGGCGCAAATAGGCTCACCAACAATGTTTTTAATGGGTCAAACAATATTCTTTACTATCTGTGACTTAGTGATGAGATCCTTAATGGCAAGACTCTCGACCGCAACTCCAATTATTTCGCGAGATACTGCTTCGAACATGGTATTGACCTGTACGTCCGCATTAACTACGTCACCAGATTAACTTGGTGACAATTATCTAGTAAGAAAGTAGAGGTCATCGCTGATGATGAAGACGAAATGTACGTCAAACCAATGGCTTTAGGCCTCACAGTGCCTTACCTTAGTCGACACGACATCTAGTATTGAAGCTAGTCGCCGGATGGTTAGCAAGTACGACTTTGTTATCACCTCTGGTGGTATCGGACCTACACATGATGGTGTGTAAGCTCCTATTCCGACAACGTTTATTATATGATAGACGACCAACAGATATCACCTATGCATGTCTCGCAAAGGCTTTCAACCAGAACCTGGGGCATCATCAGGAGACTCTGAGAAGAATGACGGAAATGAGCAAACACAGGTGGGCATCCCTGGCTCAACAGAACGAGGAACAACGAATAGCAAGGGAACGAATGGCGTTGTTCCCTGATCAAGCTGAAGTTATCTTCATTGCTCCGGATATTTGGGTGGTGAGTTTCTGAACATTCGATGTCTCAAACCATCCTCACTTAATATCATGGATAGCCTGTTGTCCGACTAGAAGGCAAACTCTGCATCTTCCCCGGTATTCCGAAGCTATTTCAGAGGATGTTGGACGGGCTTTCGCCATTTTTGCCTCTCCCTCCACCTCATGAACGACCATATCGACAACAAATCTTTACTGCGTAAGTCCAAGCGCACCCAATATATATCATTTACTTATAAATGCTCTTTAGTCTACCAGAATCGTCGATAGCTCCCTACCTGACTGAACTTCAGACTCGTACGAAGACACAAGGGGTCCGCATCGGTTCTTACCCTTCACTAGGTGCTGGAGTTTATGTCTCGCTGATAAGCCGCAATTCTGCCGATGTTCAAGCATTGGCTGAGGAAGTCGCGATTAGGTTAGAAGGTCGGCTTGTATCTGACGAGGAAGCTCTGGCGATTTTGCGTGAGAAAGAAAAGGGTGCTGCATAGAGTTATACAATGTACGTCAACGATCCGCAGAATCGAACTCGATTTAACCAAACTATAGCTCAAGGAATATGATTGACCGTTTTCTACTGCATCCTGTTCTGTTCTGTCAGCTACATAATTTCGTCATAAATTATGCATTGACTCCTTTCAATCAGCCACCACGCCATACTTCCTAGACTCACTTTAGCGTAGGCCCGAGTCGGATGAGACCACTCATGTCCTTCTAGGGTGTGGTGAGGCCCTTAATCGGAACCTTAGGAAAGATGTCCGATCAGAAAACGGCCACTACGCTTGTCTGATAGAGGTGAGTCTTCAAAGCTTCAAGCTTCAGGTCTGAACTATGGCGATCCGTCCAACACATGCCCTAATCTTGGCCGACGGTCACCAATATTCACTTCTGTGGCGACAAACTACAGTGCTAGCCGATTAAGACGAGAACAATATTTTAGCAGGTCGACAAGCTTGCCCAACTGAAGTGGCTCCATTGGAATTTCACCACTCCATGCTATAGGACTATGGTACCAACCTGCTACTTCTGAACGCGACACATTAATCATGCTTATTAGTACCTGTTAAAATCAAAATAATCCATCTTTTGGAGGAGATCGCCCTCATAATTTATCTACAGAACAAGGAAGACATCAAAATGCTCGCCGTACTTGATGAGATCCTGGGTACCACAAAATTCCGAAAGTTGAATTTCATTCCAAGTTGCTTGAGCTTTCTTGATCGATACAACGCAATAGACAATCAGACAAATACAGGTGAAATATTCTATAACAGTCGAGGAAGTCTGTTGGCGGTAGTCAATGGCTAACAATATTCCAAGTAGACTTTGAACGTTTCGAGGGTGTCCATGCTATCACGGAAATGACTCTTGTCAGATCTGGAGACACCAGCCCCGTTGGGATCGATACTAGTACTATCAGAAGCATAGAGACGAGGAGATGCTTCCTGTACGAAATAGCAGCGGAGAATATCTAACTTGAGGGCTTAATCACTGAACGTTGTCGCAGATACCCATGCCGAAACGACGCGCTCGAACGTTCATCGACCGCCAGGTGTTAGCAGCGTCGATACCTACAAAGGTTCCATGATCTCAGGCATCGTACACTGCAAGTACGGCTCGTCCATCTCAGGCGGCTCATCAAATATCTCTAGCTCGCGCGCTATCACCTCCTTTCTCGTTCCCCAGCAAATCCTCCTCCTTGACTCTCTCCGGCGCCGGCCAACTAGACGTCGGGATCCAACCATCGTCACTATCTGGCAATGAATCCTCGTCCTCTGAGTCTGGAGGTGGGTCAGGCTGCGAGGCGGACGGTCTGTCTGAGCCAGAGATTGACCCGACGAGAGGGGGATTCCGGTCAGACGAGTCGTACAATAGCGGCTCGCCCTCGACCGACACCAAGCTACGGAATCGCGCCCTCCAGTTCTTGTAATCCGGTGCCTCTTCGAACTGCATGCCCCGCGCGTATTCGAGAAACTCCCCGAATACGGGTGAGTAGCCACCACAGAGCGCCGGGCCAGTCCAAGTGGCCTTTATTGGGAGCTGCTCGGCGCGGTTGGCGTCTTTCCATGGTAGGGACCCACGAAGAAGTTTGATAATGGAGTAGGCCAGGGACTCCATGTCATCTCTGCGTGAGGGCACTGCTCGAGCATTAAACAGTGCGAAGGAATCAGGACAGATATGCGGACTGACTGCGATGGTAGTGCATATTCAGACTAGCGTAGAGCGGCGTTCCGCGTAGCGCAGGAATTTTGCCGTCTGGAATGTGCTTCAATGTTAGTGGGTCGGCATACAACTTGGCGAGTCCGTAGTCAATAAGATAAATGCGCCCTTCGTCTTGACCGGTACCGAAGAGAAAGTTATCTGGTTTGATATCTCCGTGGATGATGTGATGCTTGTGAACGTGTTCCATAGCATCAAGCTAGAAGGAGGGCGAAAGATCAGAACCAGATGGAAGAGTGAAGGATGATGCCTTACCATTTGACATGTAATCGCAATCAAATTGCGCATCGTCGGTGTGTGGGAGAAATTAGTTATAGAGGACCCAAGGAGTTGGAGAGCCAGATACTCGTAGTATTGGCTTCTCCCCCAAGCAAACACCGCAGGAATGCTTTTGTGACCTGCGTCGTTCTGTTCAAAGCAATAAATTACTTATACGGGAGGCGTACCTTTGAGCATTAACAAAGCAGCGGCCTCATGCAGAAGCACAGGGTTTTTTACGTGCTTCGTGACATGGATTTTCTTGAGCGCAACTTTTGACTTGACCGGTAAACGTCCTGAATGCTTCACCTGTCCTACGTAGACACGACCTGCCGCTATGTTTGAGCGCCCCATAGTTGAGAAGAGGAACGCACTCACCAAATCCACCGTAATCAATGAGGGAGTCGATGTGGAGACGCATAGACATACTTTAGAGGATGGCGGTTGAGAGGAAGTATTAATGCGAAATTGAAACTATACGTTAGTGCCCCCGACGCTACTAGTACTCTTTATGAAGTTTATCAATATCTGACTCCGCTAAACCCGGACCGGGATCATTCGGCAATGCATCTACCTTCCATCCTGCTTCCATCCTGCTTCCATTGCAGAGGCACTGGCAGCCTGAGAATGTACACTTTTAATACGCTCGCGGTCTCTGTAGCACTTTTATGGATGAGGCATCCCCCAGGTGCGGTGTTATCTGGCCAGTGAATGCATTACATTTCAACGTATATATACACCCAGAGAACTGGATGAAGGGCTGAAGCGTCCTTGCCGAGGCCTACGTATTGGCAGTAGGTTCAATCTCTTGACAGTAGGTTTAATCTGATAGTAGTAGGTTCAATCACGAGTGCTCTTGCTGAACCTTGACCGCACACCGAGTCCGGCATGTACGCAAGTGGCCGTATATAAGAGGTTGGACATACTATGGGTCCGGCTCATCGAGTCCCCATCCATTCCTACTCGTTAGCAACATGTGGTCTGGTACTACCCCCCTCGCAGATATTCACATCGGAGCGACAGTCTTCACCCAAGGCATTGCATTCAACCCGGATGACCTCAATCCCAATGCCAACAAGCAGTCCCAGACTCGGTGAGAGGATATATGCAACACTCTGGCCCATCATTATAATGACTAGATATGTGGCTTTATAGCTCCGCCTCTGGCAAGGGAAAACACTTCGGTATAGTTCTTGAGAAAACTGCAACCGGCATCATCGTTGCTGGGACAGCGACCTTCAACGGTAGCACCACCATCGTCGGTCAAGTGAAAACGCAGTCCGAGCCGTTCTGGATCCCAGTTGTACCCGCTACAAAGGAGGGTGGTATAACTCACGATCCAGTCTCCCGCTCTGCTGGAGATGCCACCAAGCACAAATGGATCAACATCCGCACGAAGCACACCATCCCCGGCACTGCAGTAAGCTCTAGGACATGTCAATCAGTCTAAGGCTCTAAACTCAACTCTCATTACAGTTCAAGCTTACGCCAGAGGCTTATCCCGCAAGTGTTGTAGCAACTATCAAAACTGCTCTGGGGATGTAGCGGGAAGAAACATGTACCAAATATGAAGCAAGTGTGCAGTAGTACAGATGGGAACACAAAAACGATAATGTATAGGTAGTTCAATTGTACATGTAGTCCTGACAGCCTGGGTCTGTCACTGTCTGTGTTAAGTTCGGAAGCTCGGTCCAATTCCTAATCACTTGGTCGTGGTTTGGAGTTGTGAAAGATGTTAAGACAGATCTTCAATCCGAGTCTGATTTGATTGATAACATGCTCTTGATAGAATTGGTAATGAAGAGGCCGACAACTTGGAGCTTCTGAACCTAGATACCTTCCTAAAGTGGAAGCAATCACTTACATAAGCGCTTTTAGATTTCACAATTTCACATGCGGCATCTTCCTCGAAATCAAATTGGGCAGGTGTGTTGCTTATTCTCTCCTTCTCCAAGCCCAGAATTGAGTTAGAGTTTGACTTCTTAGCAATAGAACTCCTATATTGGCATTACTGGTTTTGAAATGACTTCGAGCGCGTCCTCAAGTATTAGTATTCTGACAGTTTCGTCCCTGCATGATAGATGGAGGCTTTACCTCAGGTTTTCAGCGAGACGCGAAGCAACAAGTAATGCGAGACATGATGGCAATGTGGAGAGTGGTGACGAGAACACTGAACGTTACTACCTTGAATATCCTTTCCTATTCTTTCCCGATGCTATTCTATCGAAGTACGTTGGCTCCACTTCACTCGTAGTTGTTCAATCGTTCACCCAAAGCACCGGTTCTTTCTCATCACCGGGTCAGTTTATGGTGTTATTCGTAAGGTTGGTGGAGAACGATAGCTTGAGACGGAGGGTTGCGCCCGTCTGACAAGCCTTGGTACTGCATATTCGTGTGTTTGAGCAATCTGGAGAGCTTTAGTGCGGCATAGCCTGGACGTCTCCCGTCAGTCGGGATGGGTATGATGAAATTCATGGGACCGAGGATCGTTTACTCGCGTTCTAGAATTTCTATCGTCGTCGTGTGGTGATCGGAGCCGTACGTTTCTTACCACGTTGTCTGTGTAGGGAAGGGCAACGGTTATGTAAGTCGAATGTCTTGGAATTGCCACCATCCATCATGAAGGCTTCGAATTTCAACCTGTACACTGGTCGCCTTGACTGTATTCCTATTTGTCCGTCCAACTGCAGGGCAGGAAGATGAGAAAGATGAGAGAGACTGACTTGGAATACCTACACAAAGGTTGTGCCAAGAATAGACATCTATCTTTGGGCGTCGATGATGTGCTGTCAGGGGGAAAGATTTAGGCGGAGATGCACCGCAGCTGCCAAGTGGGATGCCTGTGGACAGTTTGTGTACAAAATCGCCTGAAAATCGCATAGAAAAAAGGCAGATCAGCTCACACGATATATCAGGCAGTGACAGAAGACCTCAGACAGTGACTGGAAGAGGCTCGAACCAAGGACCAGCAGGGACCCCGACATTCTCGCGTGAGGGGCGTAGCGCGGGCGGGTAAAGGCGCGAATCTGAACTCCGCTTTGCTCAAATAGTGCCTGAGTCTGAGCCCACTCTCCTTGCCAACTCCCTCTTCGTTTCAGTCCCTCGTCGTCGTCTTTGCGCTCAAGCACTCCCCTCCACTCTCTTTTTCCCTGCCGCTCTTTCACTTCGTTGAAAAACAAACAGTCATGTTCGCCTCTGCCCTCCTCGCTCTTGCTGCTCTCGCTTCCTCCGCTCAAGCCGCTATCTTCGTACGCGATCACGCAATTATGCACTGCTTTAGACACTCACTCCACTCGACTTTATAGGTAACTGCTCCAGTTGCAAGCACCTCCTGGGCCGCTGGTCAACAGCAGACCATTTCGTGGCAAGATGATGGTACCACCCCCAACTTGGCTTCCTTCGGTCCTGCCAAGGTCACTTTGGGTGTCGGTAACGCCATCACTCAGGTGCATAGCGATCCCGCATCCCATCGAAATTTTGAGACTGATCAATGATTTCACAGACTCAAGTTCAGACAGTCGTAGACTCCGTTGATGTTTCCACCACTTCGTCCATCGTTTTCACTCCTGATGCCACTGTTGGTGCGAATGGCGCTGTCTAGTGAGTCGTTATGAAAGATCCTGTTTGACCGTAGCGCTCATGAATTGGATTCTAGCTTCATCCGTTTCGAGTCTCTTGCTCTCAAGGATGCCACCTCCCCTCAATTCCCAGCTCTCGGTTTCTCCGCCAAATTCACGTACGTCTCTATGCTTTTCTTAATGTCGGATCCCCTCTCACATCTTTCAACAGTTTGTCTGGCATGAGCGGTACCTTCAACTCTACCGTCCAGTCCCAAATTGACGGCTCTTCCACCGCTCCCCTTGGTGCTACCTCAAGTGGTGCTTCCTCTGCCACCAGCTCTGCTTCCGCAACTAGCAAGGCCTCCACTGGCTCCACCTCAGCGACCAGCACCCGTGCATCCACCTCTGCAAGCGCGACCGGTGCTGCTAACAACGGTGCTTTCGCCGTTGCCGCTTCTCCCTATGTCGCAGCTGCTGGCTCCATTATGGCTCTCGCTGCCGCCATGGTTCTCTAAATACCTTGAACCATTTACCTGATTATATATGATCTGTTATGGTATTTCTCGATCTCGGGTTGGAATCTAGTGTGTGTCGTATTCGAGTTATACTACCCGTCTCTATCGAATTGTCCTCCTTTTTTGTCTTATCTCATTGTCTGTCTGGTTGATACCTTAGACCTAGAATTCGTGATGTGTCCGACCCCAAAGTCCTTTCAGAAGCACTTTCAGGTTCACCCTACTCGCCTTTAACCACTATTAACGCGATGGCACTTGTGACGATCGTCATGACCGTACGATGTACGCCGAATGGCTTTAGCTTACCCTCCTTAATCACGAATTATAGATCTAATCTTGAAAGTTTCTGATATTGATTATGGTGTGAGCAGAAGCGAGTTTGGAGGTCGTGAAGATTACAGAGGCTAAGAAAGCTTATCCTGAGAGGCCAGGGGTATCTCAACCAGGCACCAATGCGTGTTTTCACTATAACAATACATGCCACACTAGGCATTGTCACTATGAAACCCGTGTCATGCCCGACGTGCTATTTCAAGTCCACTTATACTGATATCATGATAATGTCGCTTCCTACCCTCAGACATCCACATAGACCCTGTCTCTACTTCGTCGCAACGGCTTCAAGTTATAGCTAAAACTGTTGTATAACCTCTGGACGCCAACAGAACCTAACGAATGACATCGATATAGTTCATTCGGATTGAACGGAGGGATACCAATAGGCAGACTATAAAGTCTATCATAGCACTCCCCAGAGTTATATCTGTTCCCGACTCAAGGATCTCAGCATACAACTCGATAGTCAACACGCAGTTCGCCACGCGAACCTCCTGATTGGACCCCTCTTTGAAACTATCTTAATCACAGATGGCACCGAAGTGACGGTGTTGGCCGTGCTCGAAAAGGCTCAAGACGTAGCCCGCCCTATGGAGAGGATCAGTTGACCAATGTCATGTCTCCATCCCTAGCTATCGATAATGTCATTGCCAGACTCATATCCGTTCGAAGAATCTTAAAAGGTTATTCTCGATGCTCGCCTTATACCCTCCTCCACGAGTTCGGCCATCTTCCCAGTTTACCTTCGTTGTGAACCCTTGCTTTCCGTGTCGAGTTTCTGCCTTGTGTTTGTTTCATCATGTTTACTAAGTCTAGTGAGGATTCAGAGCAGAATCTATAACAGAATCTATAACTTCAATCTCCAACAGACTCAGCCGGGTCAGCCCCCTTTGCCCAATTTGATTTCGAGGAATGTGAATTTGAAATACAAAAGCTTACGTAAATCACGCTTTCCATTTTAGGAAGGTATGTTGGTTCGAAGCGTAGAAGTTGTCAGCCCTTCTGGCAGTACTTAAACGATCGCTCTCCCTTTCTAACCTCCTTCACCTCTTCTCTTCCTACTACCACCATCAAAACATCCCGCCCGCCATAATACTCCCTACAATTTCTACTTGGTCCTTCCACTCTATCCCTTCACTATGATCCACGTCTAGTACTACTTATGAACGTTGAATATAGATGTCGGGGATAATATCTATAAGGTGCGGGCTACTGCCGTGCACTCTTATCATCAATGGCTGACATACTCACCGCCGTTATCCTGACACTACTACTCACCAATCTTTCCTCTTTTCTTATTCCAAGAACCCGAGGGGGGCAATGCAAGATGTCCTGGGTCTACCTTTTCGTGGTCCTCGGGATAAGTACTCTGCGGAGGAAACTAAATGACCCGAACCTCAAGCTACATATATTCTAAGGTGCGTCCCGGGGAGGGCATGCAAGCTGTCCAGCACCGACCTTTTCGTGGTCCCTGGGATAAGTACCCCTCGTCTCACTCGTGAGCGAGGGCGAAACCAACGGTGCAAACTTCAAGACCCGTGCGGCTGACGTTGAGTGGATAAGAGTACAGGCTTGGATAGGTAAGTATGTAGTCAGGGTACTTGTATCTCTGATAAGTTGGATTAGTTCTTTGTAACCTATGTCTGTCGAAGGAGGGAATTGGCGAATGGATACCAGGAAGTCTAACGAGTTAGAGAGCGGGGACTACTCGTTAACGCGGTCTACTTGAGACCGTGCTAGGGTCGATTCATAATTGGGAGTTGATATGAGTTGACTTGATGCATTAGGCTAGGACTGCGTTGCCCGTTATAAAGGACAGGTTTTATAAGACATTTCCTGACAGATTCAATAGACTCCGTTACGGGAGCCACATGTTCCAATCTGCATAGCAAATACTAGTCGCATGTAGAGCCGGTTGGAGTTGAAGTAAAACGATGGTGTATTGCAATGTCGTAGTCATATATCTCGTTCACGACATGGTCTGTATCGAACTTGACGATGTCATTGAATGACGAGTATTTCCGCCACGGAAGCTAGGCTTGCATTCAATTGCTAATAGTAATGGGCATTCTTGGGCGGATTCCCCATAACGCATATGGCATTTATCTGCCTTTGGGATGCAGACCATTCCGTGAGTAGGATTGAAATACACAGCACGGTATACAGAAAGGTCCGACGTCTGAATTCTATGTTCCTTGGAATCCCGACTCGGATGGCCGAAGTCGAAAGTCACTTGTCAGCTAGGGGTTTTCTGACATACACCAGTATTTCAGTAATGCTGCGTCTCGAAATCTTTGCATCATAGTACTGTATCAAAAGAGGTAAACACTCGCCTATGAACAACAGCCTCGGATATCCGGTGACATAGCATAAAATATAGATTCTGGAGAGATTGTTAGCTAATGCGCTCCCATACCTAAGACTACGCGATCTAGCATCATAGCCTAGCGCATAAAAAGCGTGTTGCTTACCTTCCACATGAGAAATATAAAAGCCAGAGGTGTTTTCTCTAATTCCATCCATAATAAAGCTTTAGCCCAAAGATATACAAACCATCGTATTCTATATCTTGACGCATCACTCGCCGGTATTTCTGACCCAGGTGAGCCCTCTTGTCATCATGCAAACCGATTGTTGACCATTCCCTGATGTCAGACATGTCCCAAACACCCCTTAGAGTTGCGATCGTTGGAGCGGGGGTCGCTGGACTGTACTCTGCTCTGCTCCTCAAGAAGCAAGGCCACCATGTCCACATCTTCGAGGCTAGCGATCGCATCGGAGGGCGCATCTATACACACCGATTTAATTCCAAAGAGCATCAATACTTCGAGGCCGGTGCGATGCGTCTCCCCGACTCCGCTTTCCAGGCGATTGTGTACGACCTCATCGACCATCTCAACCAATCCCCATCCCTTCCAGAAGCCATGCGTATCAATCGCATCCCATACATTCTGAATAGTCCTGGCAACTTTGTCCACGTTAATGGACATAGCTATACCAGTGACGGCACGTCTCCAGTAATATTGACACCTCGCGACCTGGACTGGGATGTACCAAGCGAGTACCTCGTCAAATCGGCAAGCAACCTACTCAAGGAAGTACTCCAACCATTCATTACGGAGTTGCGTGAAGATTTCGAACATGGGTTCCAAAGGCTTCTTCGTTTCGACCACATGTCCTTCCGCTATTATCTGCAAACCGAAGTTGGTTGGCCAACTAGTGTCATTGACTTTGTTGAGACAGTAACGTCACAGACCAATCAGTTCACCCTCAGCGCGACAGAACTTGTCATGCAAAACATGGACTTCGATACGAAAGACTGGTACACCATCGACCGGGGTATGGATCGATTACCTGAAGCCATGGCACTCTTAGTTGGTCGGGACAATATTACCGTTGGGACGAGGGTTATAGGAATCCAAGGTACCGACCACACCGTGGAGGTTATCGCGAATGGTTGCAACGGCGCCATCAAAACTGACTTCGACAAGGTGATACTTGCGATCCCGCCAGCCGCACTTAAGATGCTCGATGACCGTCCGAAATGGAGCATCGAGAAGGAAATGGGGATACGCTCGATGCATTTCGAGCCACTGTACAAGATGGGTATGCTTTTCAGGACACGGTTCTGGGAGAGTCATACTAGAGGGGGTCAGTCGACTACAGACCTACCGATCCGGTGGATCGTCTATCCCTCGAACGGAATCGGTACGGAAGGTCCAGGTGCTCTCCTTCTATATGCATGGATGACGGATGCCGGAGCTTGGCTGCCCCTCGAACCACACGAACGTAGAAATCTCGCAGTACGTTGCCTCCAGAAGCTATATCCAGGAGTCAACATTGCGGATCAGCTGCTGGAGACATTCGACATCACTTGGTCATCGAAGAGCTCAACAGGAGACGCGATGTTCCTTCCAGGCCAATTCGCTGCATACTTCGAAGTCGCTCGTCAGCCCGAGACAGTCGGACGGTCAGAAGTTCCCAACGTTTATTTCGCGGGAGAGCATCTGTCAAAACATCATACGTGGATCGCAGGTGCTCTCGAATCAGCATTGCACTCGGTACGCCAGATGTTGAGACGAGAGATTCCAGCATTAGGGGTAGAGGCAAGCGTTGAACCGACCGTCAATGTGGTATCCGCAAAGGATCATTTTGCATGCGCGTTCCATAACATGCTTAGCAAGGTGGACGAGCGAGCCACGTTGACTAAGGATAGTACAAGCATTAGTGATATAGCGATAGAGCTAGAAGTAGAAGCTTAGGCGAGTGAGGTGACTTGTAGGTAGAATTATGTTCAGACCTTGTGTAGCATTTCTTCCGATAAGTTCTAAAGGATGTGCTGCACTTACTTCCATAGAAATATTGAAGAAGGCGTTGGGGTTTCCAAAGGTTTATCCGACTCGTACCAAAGCAATTGTTGAAACAGAATATTTAAGCTATAAAGTTCAGAACATGGACGCTAAGATCAATATCAATGTCACGGTCACTGTTGGCACCTCCGAAGGCCGTATATTTTGTAAGAGTATTACGTAATACTGTGAACCACAACTCCAAGATCCAGACTTACCTTCCTACAGCATCAACCTCTAGGTTCTATTCACTACTTGTTCGTACACTCTAGTGTACCACTCTAATATTCACCTATGTCGGCCGAAACTGGTGCATCAGGAAGCATACTACAAAACGTGGCCGACGCAGCGGAGGAGTTCGTGGAGAAGATGACAGACACAGAGTCACCACCTAACGAAAGCAATGGCGAGAAGAGCGAGGGGAAGTTGACTATGGAGGAACGTAAAGCTAAGATGGCGCAACTTCGCAAGAAGCTGGTATGTTATCGTTACCATACCGTCATGACTACATTGCTCATATGGTATGTCACAGCGTTCGTCTGAGCAAGCCAACCGGGCTGCTGTTGTAGAGGAAAGTGCTAAGGCAAAGATTGGCGCAAGAGAGGGTGCTCGACTCGAACGACAACGTCAATTAGCAGAAGTGCTACGCCAAAAAGCTGATGCTGAAGAACGAGGGGAGGATGTGGAGCGGCTGAAGAACTGGGAGTACACGATTGAAGAGAACGATGAATGGGAAAAGAAGAAAGCCCGGAAATCAAGACGAGCTGACTTCGAGTTCCATAGTAAGTATTTCATGTAACGATGTTATTTTTCTTTTACTCAAAGTCTTTGGGAAGGTCCGCTAATGTTATTCGTTGGTATTAGATGATTCGCATGCAGCTCGTCGGAAGTACAAGAAAGACCTCGACTATCTCAAACCGGACTTGGCTTCGTATAACAAGCAGAAGGAAATGGCTCTGGGTTTGGCACCGGGTACACTCTCGAAGACAGGCCAATCATCTTCAGGAGCATCTTCGTCTGCGTTAACCCAATTCGACCCCTCTGGTGGCCAAGCGGTATCGAGTGTCCAACAACAGCTTGCGGCGGAATCGCTCTACCGTGATGCTAATACCTTGTTGTACGCTGACAGCAAGCCTACTGAGGATGCTATTGACAAGGTGGTCGAGAAAAATGAACCGAGAGTACGTGACTTCTTTCTTCCTACTTGGTGCCTTATTAACATTATTTACAGCATTGACAAGAAGAAGAAATTCTCGAGGAAGAGGCAGAACGAGGATGAGGGTGATATTACCTACATCAACGAGCGTAATCGTGTCTTCAACAAGAAGGTCCGTCTTTCCTCCTTGTTACGCTACTCTCCTTGTTACACTACAATGGTCCTAACTTCGCCTTGTCAGATTGCACGCTACTACGACAAGTACACGGCGGAGATCCGGGCAAGCTTCGAACGTGGAACCGCTCTCTAACTTTTCCCTCTATACTATTGCATCTATACCTCCCTCCCACTGTATTGTAGACTATGTAATGCATGCTGTCACGAACGATCTCTTTCTCACTAGTGCGCATATGTGAACGACAAAAAAGATATATGGTCGGACAGGGGCTGTAGACCGAACTTTGACTAATACAAGATAGCACAAGTAATTACACACTCATAGATGATAGAACCCTAGAGGAGGATGAAGTCAGTAAAGGTTCGTACGAAAAACATGTAGCGAAATATAAGAAGTTCAGTATTGCAGAATGTAGTCAGCAGATGGAGGTATCTAATCTCCATAAGACTGTTGAGCTTGATATGTGATTTTTATATCATCACGAAGAAAATGGAAACATATAGCCATCTCCAAATAGAACACTGTACTCACAGTCATATGGATTGAAGCACAGAAACACAGAGCATCGTACAGCGTTGGGCAGAAGAGCAGACAACAGAGGTGAGAGTAGTGAAGAGAAAAAATACTCGCTTGAGAACTCGGTTTTAAGCTACATCGGCATCTGCCGGCTCATTCCAAAAAAGGAAAGTACAGTAATCCTGCGCTGGAATTCAATTCATTGCTCCAAAAAAGTACAATATCTTTAATGACATACGGAGTAGCAACAATTGTCTGTCTATTCCATGGAGAATCGCATATCGTGCCGATAGTAAGAGAGTATATCCGACTGACCGTTACAACCCTACTGATCGTAAGCTAACAAGTTGGAGCTCGATGATTATCGAACCTGAGGATCATCATTATCGAAAGCGACCATCAGTCGAGCAGTCTCTGGCCCAAGGGCCACCCGAGAAGCTGAGAGCCCTTTTCAGGACATCAAAGGCCGCAGCGCCGTACGAGAGAACATCGCATTGCATGATGCATATTCTAAGAACAGTGTGTTCAGATAGCTTGCGCAGCGAAGTGTGTCTCGATCAACTTACGAAGTTACTGTGTTAAGGTACTAACCCCCACGACCTTTGCCACGACCTCTTCCCCTTCCTCTACCACCACGAGGAGCATCTTCGCGGGTAGCAGCCGACGGGACACGAGGAGCGGCTTGTACAGGAACTGTAACTTCGCGTTGAAGAATAATAGGAACAATAGGCTTTTCCTTGGCCACTTTTGTAGGTTTAACTTCAGTTGGTGTATCAGCAGCCGACTGGTCCTTTCCTCGTTCTCGGCGCTTGACGCCAGCACCACTCAAGGCTGCTTCGAATTGTCTTGAGGCTAGACCAATAACGGGTCTACGTCGTGGAGGAGCAACAGCTTGTTGTGTGGTATTATTAGTAGTAACGGGAGCCGGTGCCGACGATGTGGCAGTGTCAACAGGTGGTATAATCAGGGCAGGAGGGGGTGGAGATTGAACGTTCCCAGCAGCGGCTTTGGCCTGGCGCTGCTTCTTGGGTGTAGGGGGTTCTGAGCGAGGTTGCTTCGGTGCGGACTTTGGACTGGAAGCAGATGCATTAGAAGTTTCCTGCTGAGCAGCCGCCTTAGCAGCAGCAGCAGCCTTCTTGGCGGCTTTCTTTCCAGGAGTCGGTGGTGCTTGTTGATCTGCAGGTTTGGTTGAAGTCGAAGGAGGGGCAGCTGCTCCCTTCTTCTTCGACTCTTCTCTCTTCGGCGGTACAGCAATGGTAGGAGGGTGTTCTTTGAAGTGGGCCTGGGTTCTAGCGAGTGCCTCTTTCTCCTTCTGCGCAGACTTCTCTGCCTTTAAAGCTTCCAAAAGGGGCGTGGTCGTTGGAAGGGGTGGTGCTTGAGCCGCGACAACTATGAATAGAGGCCTATCAGAAAATGAGTTGGTTAGTTTACTAAGAACGTCACCTAGAGTCTCTAGATTATCAATATCAAATGCTTTGGCTGAAGCGTCTTCCAGTGATTTGAGGAAAGATATATAATCCTCGTCCTTCTCAATCGTCCCTATTCTGCTATCAATTTTCTTCTTTTCGCTAGGCACCTTTTGATAGGGCGCAAATTCAACAATAGCTGTGGACTCGTTCCCTGATAAATAATATTCAGATTAAGTCAATCCCGGGCTATGACGTAGCGTACCAGCTTTATCGCGAAACAAATGACCATCGTATTCGCGACTAAACGTGGTCAACAGTTCCTCATTCTTGAAAGCAATGTATGCGCGTGACGGGATATTCTCCTTGTTCAGCCTACCCTGGTACCCTCAGTGTCCATTCGCCGAAACCAGGAGCGTGTGATACTGGACTGACCGCTTCCTGAACTTGCCCTGGTAGTACACTTTCCAAGTAACTGTCTCGTCCTTGACCCAAGGATCAACGCTTTGCCAGAACACATTCTCCGGCAGATTTGGCGGTAACCTTCGTACTACGGTCTTCAGGCGGGGTTCAGATGGACCCTTACCGGACGAACGCCCCTTGCGTTCCTTGTCCTTGTCCTTGGTCTTAGCTTTGTGAGGTGGCTCATTCATGATTGCATCTGCAGCCATCTCGGTAGGGAAACGGGGCCGAGGAAATCAGTAAGAATTGTCTATAGAGCTGTATGAGACGATGGTGAAGTTGACTCAGGCTCGGACTCGGACCAATCTGCATTACAGCTTAAGCCAGCGCTTCGTACGCGCGCCTAGGCTCGAGTTGCCATATACGGTATGTCGCGGTTGATGGCCCAAATCATCTTGAAGTCAAATCCCATGTCGTTCCACAAATAATTGAAACTTAGTGAATAATGCATTCAGAGCTTGTGCAACATCACTGATATAAAACTATTCACAGACCATAGTTCATGGTAAGTAATATACTCCAAGCCGAAAAGAGGACTACTGTGTGGACGCCGCGGCTTCCTTTGAATCTCCGCTCAACTAGGGGAGCACAATTTGAAAATGAAACTTGAACATCGAAACCATACCGCCCATCCCCTCACCGGAACATTACTTAGTGGCAATGTTAATAGGCATCAATGATACAGGTAACAATCTAGTCATATCATAAGAGTTTCAAGCTGAACAATCGGCCAATGACAAACGTCCCTTCCGTTTACTCCCGAAGCTTCATAGACCCGGTCAGAGGTGGAGATGGAATACATCTTACCCTTCGTCACCGCAAGGTTCTCTAAGAATACGTCCCCAACGAGATATAAGCCCGCCCTTTCTCCTAGATCTCCTGGTCTTCCACTCTTCACACCTTTCGGTGCTCAAATTTGAATTTCTAAAACGTGCTATTTGTTCATCTAACCTGCTATTCATTCCCTACTTTCGAATATGCGGCTACAAACCCCAGCTCTTCGACAGTCAGGCCATATGTCCAGGGCTCTCATTGTTCGCAGAAATTTTGCATCCAGTCCACCCAGGCCCAAACCTCGTGTCGTAGTCCTCGGCTCGGGGTGGGGAGGGTATGAAGTGCTTCGTGGTATAAATAAAAGGAAATGGGGTAAGCAAAAGAAGCTTCGGCATCTTACGGTCGACTATGACGTCGTGTAGATGTTACCATGATCTCGCCGACAAACTATTTCAACTTCACTCCCTTATTGGCTGGATGTGCGGTAGGCACTCTGGAGTTTCGAGCAACCGTAGAACCAGTAAGGCATTCTTCGATGCTTCAACCTGATAGACTCAATAAGACAAATCTATTTCCTAGGTCCGCCGCTATACTCCCGAGGTAGTGAGTATTTCTCTACATACTTTAGAATGATATCAAGTTGATTCATGACCTTTTCGTGTTTAGACTGCATATCAAGCATGGTGTGACCACATTGGTATTTATGACGTCATTGACTCTAATCCATGATATTAATCAAAACTTTCAAGACTTCAAACGAAAAGTTTTGAGATGTGTGAGTTGTACCTCTCCCCGAGGCATAATATGTGCTCCTGAACTCACTCGCCCTGTAGATGCCAGCAACTCCCGTGGACGTACCACGACCAGGATCACCTCATTTGTCCAAGGATAGATCTATCCAGGGGCTTGAGGCCCATGGAAGGACATTTGACCTCCCCTACGACAAACTTATCATTGCAGTAGGGGCATATAATCAAAGTAAGGCGGACTCTTCACTTCATCTCAGTCAACCTGACTCTTTGCAGCCTTCAATGTTCCCGGGGTCAAAGAACATGCCCACTTCCTGAAAGATGTGCGAGACGCACGAGCGATACGGTCAAGAGTCTTGGAATGTAAGCTCAGTAACCCATCAGGCTTATTGATGTTCCTATAGTCGTAAATAGGTTTTGAACAAGCTGGTCAACCTGTGATTACCGACGAGGAGCGCCGGAAGCTACTTCACTTCTGCATAGTTGGTAAGCTATCCTAGTTTGGTTCTATGGTGTCGGTGTTTAGTCCAGCTGTCGGTCAGGTGGGGGCCCAACCGGTGTAGAGTTCGCAGCCGAGCTGCACGATCTCCTTCACACAGATATCAAGCAACACTATCCGGGACTTGCTTCCCTAGCCAAGATATCCCTTTTCGATGTAGCTCCGAATATCCTGGGAAGCTTTGATGCCGGTCTTCAGAAGTCGGTGATAGCTTGACTTTCCAACGTCTAGTAACTAAGTCAACTCACGCAGATACGCGACCAAGAAGTTCACGAGAGAAGGCATTCGACTCCTCACTAGTCACCACGTCGAACGCGTGGAAGCTGGCAAGTTGTTTGTGAAGGAAGAGGGCGAAGGTCAGTAGGACATGGGTTCTTGATCTTATCCGGAGCCTTAACTCCTATCTATATCTCCAGTGCCGTTCGGTCTCCTTGTATGGAGCACCGGCCTTGCTCCCAACCCGCTCATCGAATCGATCGCAGATGCAGAGAAGCACCCTAAAACCCATAAGTGCGTTCCCATGATCTTCGCAATATGTGCTATTTTATACTTGCTAACATGTTAACACACATCCATACATAAATCGGGCGCAGTCTCATTACAGATGACAACCTCCGCGTGATCATGAAGGATACAGGCGCCCCCGATCCCGATGTATTCGCTATTGGAGATGCAGCTATGATACGTGATGCACCTCTTCCCGCTACTGCGCAGGTAGCGTATCAGAAGGCAAGGTACATAAACAAGAAATTCACCGCCATGAGTAAAGACAAGGAACATGTGAAGCCTTTCGAGTTTTACTACATGGGAAGTATGGCTTATCTTGGCGATTGGATCGCTGTATACGATCGAACGCAAGTGGAGAGCGGACCTAAAGCAAAAGAAGCTGGTCGACTGGCTTGGCTTCTCTGGCGGTCCGCCTACTTCACTAAAACCATTAGTATCAGGAACAAGTAAGTCATGATGTTTAGGACGGAGTGAGGTCATAGCTCTGATGTAGTAAATATTTTTCATCCAGAATCTTGGTTCCTGTGTACTGGTGAGTTATCCGGTAACTATTGCGCAGCCAGGGACAGCTAGGAACTTACATACGTTTCTCAGGTTTATAAACTGGATCTTTGGGCGCGATCTCAGTCGTTTCTAGACTTGCATGCCGCGGTGTCCAAGGAATTAAGGTTGAAAGGCATGGCATGAGATTGGATATGTCGAAACCGATACCATATAGACTCACATAACACAACTCCGAAGCATAAGTACAGACAATCATACAGTAGCTACTAATACATGACATAGACTATATAGTGATACAATGCACGAAGAAACCGAGAATACCAGCGACGATACAGTAAATGAAAAGTCAAAGATGAAATGAGGGATGTGTTAATATAATATTTTAGGACGCGAACATAGTCGAGATTGTCGACAGGGTCGCTGGGTGTAGGGTCGTGAATCAAGCATTATTCATATTCGTATTGAGCCCGACGGGTTTACGACGTATCGTCTTTCTTTTACGTTCCACACCTGTCAATTCATTAATATCCGCAAAATGAATGAAGAAAACGTCACGAACCTTGTTCCTTGTCGAGCTTGATCTTGGCCTCCTTTGGGCTAGTAGCTTTTACACCGGCCCAGAACCCTTCCACGAAACTGCGGTCATCCTCAACCATGGTGTCATCTACACCATGACCCTTCAATTCCTCGACCATGATGGTCCACCCTTCTTCAATGCCGTCAGAAACCTCGACACGCCCCTTCTTGTCGAATCCCACATGAGAGAGATGGACAAACGTCCCGGGTGCGGGGGGCGAGATGAGGCTGGGAGTAAGACGTTTCAAGGGGTTGAAGTTACTGAAGGAACCAAAAGAGTTTTTGGGCTTCAACATACGTGCACGGCTAGAGGCTACGTTCAACGCAAATCAGTTAAAACGCTAATCGTTGCAGAAATATGGGATTACATACCAGCAGCGTGAATATGGCTTGTAACCTTCTTGTAGAACTTGTTAGCCTCGGCATCCTCGTCGAAGCGGAAGCCAAACATCCTAGTCTGCAGAACAGAATTATTAGTATACATACTCGAGCTCATCAATGAATGCGGCAAACTAACCTTCCCGCGAAACTCATGGAAGAATGGCTTATCGAGGCGGTAGTCCAGATCGTCTGCAATCTGGTGCATCCAAATAAGACCTTTGCCCGAATTCAAGTCGATGAGGCGGAACCAAAAGTTCTGCTCGAGAGTAGAACCTGGTCCGACACCCAATCGCCTATCGGGACGAAGGGTCAGACGATCGCGACCAAAAACAAGGATGCCGCTCAGACCGGACTGAGACCAGCTCGTCGGTCGACCGCCGAAAGGTGCATGATACACACATGCTGATGCTGTAGCGAGGATGCGAGCATCAGTTGGGAGGTAGGTTTGGATTCGGTGCTTGATGTCGTTGGAGAGTGTCATAATGAATCGTTATCGAAGACGGCGATGAAACTAGTGGAGAATACAATGGAAATTGAGTAAGTGCTGTAGTCGTACCTGAGAAACTAGTGGAAGTGGAGGATGTTGGTAGGAAAATACTAGCGGGAGGGTACCATATATGTAGTTCCCCGCCATGCTCTGCTTCTGGTTGAGCGCCGTGGTAAAGCCCGAATTGCATCGTGCCGTACACATGCACGCAAAACCGGGGCGAATAGCATTAAACAGACCAATCGAGGGTTCCGGACAACATTCAAGGCACTACTCATCGCAAGTTCAAGATGAGAGCATAGTCAATGTCAGGAGAAAGATAAGACTCGCAGCAGCTCGTCACTGTGTACACACGCTCTCGAAGACAACGATAACAACATGGACTGCTCGCTAGAACACAGCGAGGCCGAAACACGTTGTATCTTGAGTGGCATTGAGGATCGTCCACAACCGAAGATGTAAATGATTCTCAGGCAGACACGCGCAGCTAACGGGAAGATTCGCCAGACATCCGGTCTATTGTAGTCACAATCAGTAATTCTGTACAGAGAAGACTAACACGTTGTACCCGCGGAGATACCTCCGGGCACAGAATGCAGTATAGGTCTCCAAATCCTACCAAAAGGCGGAATGTCACGCAGGTGGCATATTCATATCCACACAAACTACTGACGAGGCACTGTCATTTTGGACAACCGGTGAGAACTCAGGAGAGAGGGCAAAGTTATCTCCAGAACCTAGACTGTGGTCTGGATCGATCATGGAAGTGCCACCAATAGCTGACGTCAAAGCGCATAAGGCATATGAAAGAAGGAAAATACAACTCACAATGAAGATAGCATAGCAACGTAATCGTGTTCTTCTTGCCATAGAATCAAACCTTTGCGTGAGGAGGACACGAGGATTACAGCCGGGACCCTTACCCTACGGTCAACGATCCGCAACCGTTATACACTTACTTAGAGTTATTACATCGGGTCGGAGGTTAGATGCTTCGTTATCCATATGGAAACTACCCTGCATGCCGTAGTACAAGTCTGAGAGACAAAGCTGGAGCATTCAAAGCGACAGCAGATGCCGGCTTTCATCTCCGCGATGGGTTATATCCAACCTCCGATGATTGCCGGAATTGCCGATCCCAGTTTAGATCAAAGTGAAATGAAATTCACTCTGGTTTCCTCCACTTTCCACCATTTTTCAAAGTATTGTTCGGGCTACCGTTAGCGGCATACGCATGACGAGGACCAAAGTGTGTTCTCAATTACCTGTTTCTGATGCGGCACGCTTATGGCGAGGCAGAACAAAGCTCGTCGTGGCAAGGGGCGCAAGGCGCAAGGTGACAATAATGGCCCCAACTGGAGAACTGATGTTGTTGAGAAGCTCGATATGAATAATGAGCGATTCGAAAAGTATTACAAGACACAAAATATTCTGCCTGACACGGAATGGGATGACTTCCTCAAAAGCGTGAGGCAACCGCTTCCTACGACGTTCCGAGTCACTGGCAGTCGCCAGTGGGTTACCATTCCCTCTTTCACATCAAGAAGTTGTTGACCTCATGTATAGAGCAGCACGTCTCCTAAATGACACAATTAAGGAGACTCACGTGCCCCACTTGGCTGGTGTCACCTTTGAAGAGGAAGCCGTCTCGCCTCCTTCACAAATACCTTGGTACATGGTTCTGCATATACCTCGCCGAGAAAAATGTCGCTGACACTTCTGTAGGTATCCCGATGGTCTTGCCTGGCAGTTCAATGTCTCGAAAAAGGTACTACGAAAACAACCAGAATTCAAAAAGTTCCACAATTTCCTTGTTTTCGAGACCGAAGTTGTACGTACAAAATTATCAAATGTCGGTTCAATATTGATCCCAAAACAGGGCAACATTTCTCGTCAAGAGGCGGTGAGCATGCTGCCCCCTTTATTCCTTGAGGTTGAACCTCATCACAGAGTGCGTGCCGATGCCAGTTTCATCGCGTTCCACGCCATAACTTGCAGCCTGTTTCATATTACTAGGTTATGGACATGTGCGCTGCACCAGGTTCCAAGGTATATTGCGCTTAACATGTTCGCATTGTTCGAAATCAGCTGACCGTTTAGACTGCCCAATTGCTTGAAGCTCTTCATGCGCAAGACACAGAAACTACATCGTCGATTCCTTCCGGTTTGCTTATTGCAAATGATAGTGACAACAAGCGCACACATTTGCTTATTCACCAATCTTCACGATTGCCTTCACCAGCGTTGATGGTGACGAACCACGACGCCTCCATTTTCCCAGCAATCAAGATCCCATCTGAGCAAGTTGTATTCCCATCGGGCACCAAAACTAGGGTAGCTAACAAGCGACAGCATCAACTTCTGTTCGATCGCATCCTATGCGATGTACCATGTAGTGGGGACGGTACCTTAAGGAAGAACCCTGGAATATGGAAAAGCTGGTCCCCCATGGACGGTAACGGCCTTCACGGGTTAGAGTTCTGAATTATTGCTACGAGCAGCCGTTATTGAAATGATATTTATCACAGGCTGCAGATCCGGATCCTTCAGCGTGCTATGCGGATGCTGAAGAAAGGGGGTCGCATTGTGTATTCCACTTGTTCTATGAATCCAGTCGAGAACGAGGCGGTTATTGTGGCCGCCCTCAAATCCATACCTGGTTCGTAAAATGTGATGTGACGCCTCGGGAACAATAGATCTCACTCGATTACACACAGGTTTCGAGCTAGTGGATGCAACAAATCACCTGCCAGGCCTCAAACACAGACCCGGATTAACAACTTGGACTCCTTCTGTCGATCGATCGGTCGTCACAGATTTCACAACCTATCATGATTTCATCCAATCGTTACCTGAGGAAAAACGCGCAGATACGAAATTAGTCGAATCCCAATGGCCTCCTTCTGCGGAGGACGCCGAAAGACTTCATATAACTCGCTGGTTTGTCATAAATCTATGTGCATCATGTTTATCTCCTGATAATGGCGTGTAGTTTGAGGATCTATCCGCATCTACAAGATACTGGCGGATTCTTTGTCGCCGTCCTCCAAAAAGCGCCTGCCCCTTCAAGTGACCAAGAAGGCGAAAGCTCGGAACTCCGAACGTATGCACTTCGATTCTTTTTGTAATTGTTCTTCAAGCTGATCAGTCCGCAGGGATGGCAAGCGACAGGCGGAAGCGGTTGACGAGGCAGAGACATTCGGTGCAAAGAAGCCTAAGCTTGAGGTGACAGATGTCGACGAAGACGACACCTATGATTGATGAATCGGAGGCGACAACGCCTGCGAATGAATCAGGACCTACAGCAGTATTAGAAGCCCCACCTAAGCCAGACACTAAAGGCAAGGCGAAGGCGAAGCAAAGTGGAGACATTCATTTCAAAGAAAATCCGTATACGTTCGTTTCCCCAGAAGATCCCATTGTCCACGCTTGCATGTAAGGATCATGTTTTTCCCTCCGGACCTGGTGTGTTTAATGACCTGGTCGACCACAATAATAGAACAAAACTGAACCTCAAATCAAACTTCCCTGCTTCGAATATCCTGGTGCGCAATCCTGCTGGAGACCCCGTGCGGTCTCTCTACATGACCAATGATATTGTAAAAAGCATTGTGGAAAACAATGACTACCAAAGGCTTCGTCTTATGACATGCGGAACGAAGGTGATGGGCAAACAGGAAGGCGCTGCCGCGAAACGTGAAGGTGCCGAGTTGCAGTTCCGTGTTCTGGATGAAGGCCTCCCCGTGCTGCTGCCGTTTATCGAACCAGAGTCCATTGTCACCGCCGATCTTCCGACGTTGAAGATTCTTATGGAGACGTACTACCCACTGATCAATGGATTCCCAGAGCCATTCCGATCGATTATTGAGGCAAAAAGTAAGTTGTCCCCTATCTCACAGCCTTGAAGATTGATACTGAAACGGGGTTATGTACAGCTACTGGTAGTCATGTGGTTAGGTTTGTTCCATCGCAAGCAGGGACATTCTCGTAAGTCTGTTGGGCATAAATTGATTGGTACCTAACCAACATAACCTTCTTGCATAGCTTGACGCACGAATTGATCCTTCCACTCTGGAAATCCAATGCTTCTCTGACCCTGATGATCGAAAAGAAGGCGAAAAGGTTCGGAGTTTGTATGTTCCATGGGAGCTTCTAACTGACCCTGTACATTTCAGCGCATTGAGCTTGAGAGTGTTTGGAGAAGACATCACCGCAGCAGCGCGACAATCGGGTCAGGAAAAGCAACAGCCCCCCTCACAACCTGATGTTGAGGATGGTGTTACAGTGGAAGAGGCTGTAGAAGACGACAATGGCACACGAATGCCAGAAGAGGAATAATTGCGATGTATCACCGTAGTGCGAGAGATCGCATCGTAGTCGAGTAGTTGAAATAACATGTAGAGCAATGGTAGCGGTCCAGTCTCGGTACCGACGAGCGGCTGAATTCTAGCCATTGCGCAGCTACCAGTACGCCTGGATTTGCATAGGAATGTCCCATTCTGCTTCCGGAGAAGTGGGTCTCGACAATTTAACTGGACGCTCTTGCGTAACCATGGGATATTTGGTCGGGATTGCCTGATTCGGCCAACCGAACTTTTACTAGCCAAACGTGTGAGTACCTGCTGCGCATGTTGCCAACAACTTGAAAAGTAGAGGGGCTGCATCCACAATTGGCCCACAACAACAACCTTTTGTCCCTTATGCCGTCGCAGCCAAAGAACCCCAGCAAGAAACGCAAAGATCACAGCGACACTGCGCACACCGCGGGCCCCAGTACTGCACCACCACTCAGTCGAACACAATCACGATCCAGACAATCCGCCAAGGAAGCTCGTCGAGCTCGTGGGGAAATTGCTTGTGCCGAATGTCGAAGGTAAGGCTCATGTCGGTACACAATTTGACTGTGCTGACCCGTTTATAGATTGAAAATCAAATGTGACCGACAAGGTAAGGCGGCTTGAAGTAACCTACACCTTAATACCCCTGAAATCGCGTAATTAGTGCCTTGTTCGACGTGTGTATCTCGAGGATGTGCCGTCTTATGCCCGAACGGTATGTTACGGTCATTTTGTACCTGTTGGACCAACATATTTGAACATATTTATAGATGTCCTACCGCCGGGTGACAATAGTCGGTAAGTGACCGTGTGTTGACCAGCGATCGACCGCACAACTCTAATGAACCATTTACAGGCATTTGAACTCGGCAACAGATCATCTGAAAAAGAAGATGTCCAAGATGGAAGAGCGAATAAGGGCTTTAGAAGATGCTCTCGCAATCGCCCAGGCTCAGGAATCGGACAAACCTCATCTACTGCTATCGACTCCATGGAAGGATGACGAAGACGAAGATGATACCATTGAACCACACGAACCCACCGTTCCCGGTCTGGAAGACCTTATGGGCACACTTGGCACGCTGCATATAGACGAAAAGGGGAAAACAGTCCAGTTCTTTGGTCCTTCGGGTGGGACAGAGGTAAGCACGTTTCGTAGCTGTAATCACATTTCTATATCTGAACATCTCTCCATCACAGAGCGTCCTTTTGGTATGCTGCTTTCTTTCTATAATACCTTCATGATCGCTTCATTGCTTGACAGGAAAACGATGGATCCTCGGGAAATACCGCCCCTTCTGCGAAGGAGGATATAACTGCCGCCGATCTACGTGCTCTAGGAATACCCGAGGAAGCAGACCTATTTTACTTTGCGTTTCCCTTTACGCCCATTGGTGTGCCTCGACAACCTGCACGTGTAGCTCTCGACTCTGCACTCCCTGCTTACGATCGTGCAGTATTTTTGTGTAAGACAGTGCCGCAAAATTTGTCATGGATGTTCCAAATTGTGTCTTCTCGATACCTCACGCAAGAGCTCATTCCATCGATTTACGGGTCACCTCGAGACGGGAAGAAACCTGACTATGGACCGCATGATCTTGCATTACTTCTTATAACCATGGCCGTTGGTGCTTTAGTAGACATGACCCAGCAACCGTATAATGCGGAAGCTTTAAGATACTTCATTATGGCTCGCGCTGCAGCGGGTCTAGAACCGATGATGGAACGAGGATCGCTCGCAACCGTGCGTTTCCTGCACCTGCTCAGTATTTATAATGGTCTTTGCGGGAAGGAAAGTTCTTTACCGAATACATATGCACTATTAAACATAGCTGGCATTATGGCACAGAGGGTGAGCCATTTTCGCCGATCGTGGTAATCTGATAACTGAAACTGACTTTTTGCATTCAGATAGGGCTACGTACGCCGTTTTAACCATGTGGAACGCGTGTCACATACTCATTATGCGATTATACAGATGTCGATCCATCACACTGGGGTTTGGATGAGAAGACCTGCTATGAACGTCGCGTCGCATTTTGGAATCTTTGTGAGGGCGACACTTGGCAGGTGAGTTTGGTTTTCTTAAGGTCGATTATGATAATTCATGTGCCTTGCAACAGAGTTTGGGCACGGGAAGACCACCATGTATGTGTAACTGTATCGACTCAGCGCCAGAAATACCGTCGGAAGAGGAAGAAGCCAAGTTCACGCAAGGAGAGACACCCCTAGGATGTACGCCTAATTTATATCATCATTTCCATTCTCGAGATTAACATCGTCGCGCGATAGTCGGTCGTTGGGGACACATTCACTTGAAAGAGTGTAGTGTTCTTTTGCTTCGTTTTGTGAATGCCGCAAAACCGCTCTCCTACGAAAGAGCACTAGAACTTGACAAACACTTCAGATCTTCTGCACTTCCAGCTATCGAATACACAGAAACGTCCCAACCATCACTATCTATGCAGTGGTATGTGAGGTCTCATTACATCGAACTAAGTGAGTCCCATCATTTTCGCAAATGATATATCACCCTCTTACGCTTCCATAGTCCTTATTACCCTCCATAAGGGTTTCTTTGCTCAAGCGATCTCTACACATCCCGAAAACCCCCTTCAGAGCCCGTACGCACACTCCTTCATCACCTCTTATCACTGCGCCGTGCACTTCTTGCGTACAACACGTGTGCAGTTCCAGAGACTTCCAGAACTTATGACACGAATATGGCAAATCTGGACATTCACTCTTACGGCTTGTGTAAGTGGCATCTATTTGTTCACATTCACACTCTTTCTGATTTGTAATTCCAGTTAATCGTAGGATCTGTCGCGTTGCATTCGAGATTAATCGTACTAGATCCTTCCCCGGTCCATGTGTTTGAGGAAGCATGTATATTGCTCGAAGACGCCGGAAAGATCAATAGCAGAGCGGCCAAAGGGCTGGTGAGTTTCTCATCTTTTCCTACTCTCTCCATTTGACCAAATCATCTGTCTGTATTAGCCTGTTCTTCTCGCCATGCGCGAGAAAATCCGTCAGATGTTTCCTTCTGCCGATAGCCCTCGAGTTCCTGGTGTCACCAAAGAAGATCCTGGTGCCGAAGTGGAACGTGTTGCTGTCTTTGGAGGGAAAACCAGATTGCTCGCTTCCTCTGCTATCAAACAAGCCGCCAGACAAGGAGGTCCTTTGCACGTTCATTTGCCGTCGCATACACCATCGCCGCCCCATTCACACGGCATCACACCACCGCCAGCTGTACCATCCCCCGAACGTGATCAACGATGGGAGGGAGTATCTACTCAAGTCCCTTCATACTCAAGCTATGGCAACTTGGGACAACCCGCGACCAATCCCAGCCAACCTAATTATCCTGCATTCGACCAGGGCCCTGCACTAAACGCATGGCCGACCTCTCAGATTGCCCAACCCTTTACGGAACCGTATCATTATGCATCGAGTGGAAGTGGAGGTGTGGACAGTACGGATTTTATCTTCAATGATAGTTGGACCGCGTTCTTACAGGGACATGGTGTACTTCCAAAGATTAGCTGACATATCTCAGCGCGGTTAGCGTCACCGTCATCCCGACAAAACATCACCATCAGCTTAAGCTCGAGGTTCGAGCCGCCATTATATATACCCCCCACTCACCTCCTCTGCAGTTATAATTTATCTCAAACGCGACAATACGGACGTTTTACATCATTAGGTTGTGCGAGTTATTCATCGATTATTTGGTAGATTCTGTGACAAAGTCAAGACAAATAACATGTACTAGTATAGTTACAAGAAAAATGTGCTGTGTTTGTTGTAGCTCCATCATCGTCTTGTCGATCGGGTTTTGTTCTGTTTCTTCTCGAAATATTCGACCGAGGCGTACCAAGCTCCTCCCAGCAAAGTGAGAACTATGCCTATCGCGTTCATTGGAGTGATCGTCAAGTTGAACATGGAGACCGCGAAGAGGATTGTCAAAACCTGCTTGACATTGGCTATAAAAACGGTGTAAGTACGCCTGAATTGTGTGACGTGTAATGCGGAATTAGCTTACCTGCTACAGTCATACTCAGCGCACCAACTTTACCGTTCGCGGTAAAGCTGACGATATTGAGACCAAAGGCGACAGTTGCGTTGATCAAAAGGATGATGATCCGCGACCAGGTAAGGCCACTAGCAATAGTCATAGACGATCCATAAGTCAAAGCCGACGCGGTTACATTCGCCACGGATCCAGCAGAGCTAAAGTCAAGGGCATCGTATTGGTGTGCATGTCCAAAATGTCTCAGTCGGTCCAGTTCGCCAGAGAGCTGAGCATAGATGACACATTGGATGAAAGCTAGCGGGGACATCCGAGTGAGAAGGTCTAGAGAGTTTAGACCCAAGCTGGGCGGGATGAGCTTCCGCCTGAGGTCGAAGAGACGAGGCATAGATTTGAGAAGAATAGGTGAAGCCGGTGTAGGACGGGAGGAGGACTGAAGAATATTCGTGTAAATAGTCTTGAGAGCCGCCAGAAGAGTTCCGAGAAGGGTTAGAAGAAGACCACAGCCCGTGAAGTAGTAATCGCCATAGGTTCTGTGAAGCCATGTTAGTGTCGGCGGTTGTAGTGAATTTTACAACATACGCGAATGCGACCCCAATAATTACTGGCGCCAGGGAGGTCACTTTCATTCTTGCCGTCCGAGCATCCAAGAGAATGGCAGAGATTATGATGGTGAATATGGGAGTAACAGCGCGTACAACCTGATGAAACTACAACGCAATTGGAAACCTGAAACGGCATAGGGGGGGTTTACATACCGGCACCGTTACCATGTTCAGTGAGACATTACTAACGGCAATGTTGACCGCATAGAGCACGCTAAACGCTACTAGAACTAGTTCTTGTCGGAATTTCAACGGCTTGGAAGTAAAGTATCCTCGTGAGCGTAGGAAACAGCCACCGATGCTACAGAATAATGCATGGAAAGCTGTTAGAGTATAAGGGAAGGGGAAGTCGATAAGAACGGATTTGTTAGAGAGTGTGAGAAGTAGGTTGAACACAAAATAGAGAATAAGCCATAGGGTCTGTGAGTTCCCGAGTACAGCGTGCCTCCAGAGAGAGTTAGAGCCAGACGACAAGATGGAGCGTGAAGAGCGACGTAGCCAGGACCTGCTGGACTTTTTGTCTCGAGAGCGGATACGAGTGGAATGGGAAAGGAACATAGGGAGCGTGGGTGATTTTAGGTGATTATTGCAACGGGCAAAGGGTTCTTCTCCTTCTCTTGAGTGAATGTAAGCATAATGCTCATCTTTCGTATGGTACTCGGGGTTATTATCATGACTGTGATCCGACCATAGAATAGAGTCTTCATCCACTTCCCGGATGTTTTCAAGACCGAAGGGATTAACGAATCGTTTCGACGACTTGAAGGCGACGCCTGCGAGGTCAGAAAAGAGGGTGTTATCGACACCGTCGATACCATCGTGGTAGCATGGGTCTTCCACATGGACCTGAATTTCTTTGGGATGCCGAAGGCCGAATGCGTGCTCATCCAGCTTGGGCAAGAAGTCGGAGCCGGTAAAATAGTTCATGAGGCTAATCCAGTAGCAAAACACTAAGTATGGGTGTATCCGAGAGAGATATCCTGAAGGGCCCAGGAGAAAGTCGGGCGGGCGCGGTGGTAGAGAAGTGTGAAGCACAAATGCTAGTAGGGTGGTAACAAACGTTGGACGGCGAAGTCGAACTTATGTTCCAATTTAGGACAATTGAGAGAAGTTGAAGGACAGCGTGAGAGTTTCCTTCCCTTTGTGGAATACATGGTAGTTCACCGCATAGTCCAATTATACGGTGTTCCTTGTTCTTTATTATCGACCACCACCGTCTCTCTTCCCCCTCATTTGGCCCTCTGCACTTTACTCGACCCCCACACATATCCCCGCAAACACAGTAAACCCCAATGGCCTCGACATCGCGATCGGTGTCAATTCCATCTCAGAACAACATACCTGACAGAGTCCAGAGGAAAAGAAGGTTGTCGGCATCTTCTGATACTAGCTCAGATGAAGAGGATACTAGGATTGTAGCAAATAAACCAAACTCTCGCTCTCCTATAAGACGTGCTGTCTCAGTACCAACCGCTCTCGTCCATCCTGCAGAGCAACCGAAAACCACCAGAGACAAAAAGAAGCGTCGTAAGAAGAAGCGTAAGGTCTCAGTCGTGCAAGAACCCATTTCCCCAGAAAAGCCACTCGCTCAGATTTCAAATTCTCCTCGACGACGAACCTCGATTTCATCAGTCACAACTGTAACGCCTTCCGGCTCTGGTCCTTTTGCAGGTCCTTCTACAACGCGCTTTGGCAGCCCCGGACTGACAGCTTCTTCTGCAACCTTGGCTTCTCCATGCGACATGTCTGATAGTCAACCAGTTGCTGGACCGTCAACATCGCGAGCGTCTCCCCACGATAACGGACATAGCAATACAATTGTCTCTCAAGTGGTCAATGCAACAGTGCGTACTCAGCGAGATCGGTTCAGAACAATGCTGATCAATATTTAACAAACAGATAAGCACGGACAAAGGCAAGGGTAAGGCTGTAGAGATGGATGACCAATCAACATCTACTCCCTCTCAAGTTGCTTCTACCAATCAACTTCCCGCTCATCAAAACATGCTTTCATCCCTCCTCCCAACACTCACATGTCGCGTTTGTCTATTTCTCATGAACAGGCCTTTTGCACTCGCCCCTTGCGGTCACGTCGCTTGCCATGGTTGCCTGGTGAGCTGGTTTTCCCAGACAGACCCTTCTGTATCGCAAGACCTACCTCCTATTCCGGCCTTGCGTCGAAAGAAGACCTGCCCTCATTGCCGCGCTGCTGTTTCTGAACGTCCAGTCGAAGTCTGGGCTCTGAAAGAAACGATAGACGCGATCATTAAGAGCGGTCTTGTTGATGCAGATTTAGTCCCTGATCAAGTTGACCAGGAAGCTGGAGACGCATGGAAGGATATCTTTGCACCTATACCAACATTCCGAAACGACCTTCCTGGTGTAGTAAACCTGAATGACCGTTCATTACTTGGTCTCGAAGACGCCGAAGATGGTGGCGTCTTTCGTTGCGTCGACTGTATGCACGAAATCTGGGAAGGTGTATGCTCAGGTTGCCACAGAGAATACCCAACTCATCGCGCTCTTTTTGCCGGTGGTGGTTCTGAATCCGAAGATGACGGTTTCAACCTGGGTGCTGCTTTCGCCAACATTATTGGTCGCATAACCAACCGCAGCGCGTTTTCGGATCTGGATGATTTGGACGATGACTCGCTGTCCTCAGGAGATGAAGAAGTCATAGATTATCGTCCAGAACCAGAATGGATCAGTGCAGATGACGTTGAGATTGAGGAGATTAGCAACTACGGAGGTAGCTTCATTGACGACGAAGATGCCGATGATCATAGTGAAACCCACTCCACCTATCCGTTTGTAATCGACGAACCTTTTCCTCCAGAAATCAATGAACGCCCTAGTCTTCCGTCAGGTGGAGGAGGTGAAGGTAGTCGTCCTCACCGGGACCGCACGTATGATTCGTCGGATGAATCAGAGGATGATATTCGTTCACGAGGTCAATCTTCGCGCGGGGCGAGGAGTGTTGGTAGAGTTATCTTCTCAGATGAATCGGATGATGAAGAAGATGCTGATGGCGACGAGGAAGAAGGTCTCCATGTTCCTGGAGGGATACGTACTCTGTAAGTCTATATCAAATCCCCTATGATCCAGAAATTTGTTCTAAACCACGTAACGCAGAGACTGGTCGAACGCCGAAGTGTATTATGCAAACGCAAACACAAATGCAGAATCTGAGGTTGAGGACGAGCCTGATCACGATGGTTCCGACGATGTGGAGGAAGCAAGCTGGTCTCTGCAACACCAGTATTCGGACGAACATGAAGACTTAGAGGACCTATATGAAAACTCACAAGATGGCCATGAAGTTGAAGATCAGGTTGGCTACTACACTGGGGGCGATCATTCTGATGATGAATATTACTAGTGACCGTTTGTACTTGTGTTTTTTTTTGTTCTTGATTCAGGTCATATAAGTATTCTCATTATTAATGCGACTACGTTCTTGACTTGCGAGTGTGCTATATATATCGTACTTCTTCAAGTAATGCTATCGATGAAGTTTCGTATTTGATACATAGTGCATATCCACCGGAACTCTCGATAAGTTGGGCGCTGAGACTATGAACAAAATACATCGTCCGTGTGAAGTGATAAAAATGCTACATATTTAACACTCTGTTTGCAGGAAGACGTTCATCCAGTAAAGTGAATAGTTTATACAAGGTCCAATCAATAACAGAAACAGATCAAGATGGAGAAATCCTCCTTCGGAACGATGAAAAAAAGAGTGGAAGCGAGAGGGAGTTAAAAAACGGGATTAATCCGTGGATGAGAAATAAACACAAAGGTCTACTTCGCCCTTCAACGTTTCAGAAGCGACGAGATTATAAGTATGCATAATTAATGCGGGAAAGCGTTTAATAAAGTACGCCAGGTACCCATCGGGCAAAGGCCTGATCTCTTCTTTTGCGGTACTTGAAAGCTCCTGGTAATGATGTTTCTATAAATCGCGGTGAGGTAAGTATATACAAAATAAAATATAAAGCAGTACGAATGTAAGATAACATACACTATTCCTTATTACACGAAGGAGATCCTGAATGGAGTTGACCGTGTATGCGCTACGCCTGCCCTGAGTATCGACGAAGGATTTGTCTAGTTGTAGACTCCAGTCCATGTCAGCGATGTCACGAGCGTCTTGTTCGAGTTTCTTAAGGATGGGGTGGGTACGTCTGGGACGCAAAGCCTCGAGGTGGTCCGAAACATCTTGAAAGAAAGTCAAGGTCTTGGCAGTGTCCCAGAAATATGGGTGAAGGTGGATCGCCGAAGACTCAGGTCTATATAGAGACTCTGCATGAGTACGTATCCGTATTCTCAATCGTGATTCCCGAATTCACCGTTCCGATGCATCGAAACTGAGCAGTTTCGAAATGAGGTGAAGAGCTTCCTTGCTCTCAAGATCATCCAAACATTTCGAATTATTGAGAATGTTCATCTCTCTCTCGGGCACGTCTCCAAATGGATGTCCCCCGTTTGTGAGGACATAGTAAAACAAGCACCCCATAGCGAATATATCACATACGGTCTCGAGACCTTGATCACAAGGGACAGGATGAGCATCGTATGGATCTCAGGGCTCGAGCTGTTCCATCTGATCAGGGTTTCGCAAACTTTACCAACGCGACCATCGCCTATTTGTTTGACAACCTGAATATTAAGTTTCAAGTTACCAGGCGGGGGCAGCTGTGATGGTAAACGGTCTGGTGGCGTTCCTTCAATGACGCCTGTTGGTTCCAGAAGAAATGGTTCATTAGATACTGGGGTACTATGGTGGAAGGTAAGTTGACTCGGCTCCTTCGTCACCAAATGTTCTAAAAGCCCAGACAACGGCGGTGCTGAAGGCATTAAAAGCCTATATAGCAACGAGAGGTCAAGAGAAATTTTAAATGAACCTGAACGGTGTTTGTACAGCGTTAGGAGGATCTGGAGGTGGCGACATGATCGTTACATAGCAGGAGACAAATGCCCCATTCGAGTAAGACGCGACTCGGACCCAGGACGCGACAGTTACATAATGAGGCACGTGTAAGTTTAGGGCAGACTCAAAGAACACATTAATGTAGTCCAACAATTACTGTATCCGAGCACACTACACTCAAGTTCAAGATATCTTTCCATGTCTCAGTCGGCGTGTATCTTCATCCAGTATATGCTAGCTTCGAAGCTATAAACTCTAGAACATCTTAGAACTCAGGAATAATAGAGCTTTATCTTTATTATTTAAACCACATTGACTCGGAAAGCCTTTTGGAACGCGTGGAAAACTTGCAGCGTCGGCGCTCTGCTATTCAATGCAACTTTGCTAACTGTCTACATAGAGTGTTGAAGAAAACCTTCCGAGACCGCCTACTTACCGATGATGTCAGAAGCTTCACATAGATGTCTTCGTGTTGAAGAGATCTTCATACGAATCTGTAGATTTCTAAATGACATGAAGGAAGGTCCCCTTACCTTAGCTTCAATGCTGCGTGTCTGCAAGGCTTTCTATGAGCCAGCGTTGGACATACTTTGGCATGAGCAAGCTTCACTAGATGGGCTTATTCGATGCCTACTACAACGGTTATGGGAAATAGACCACGAATACGGGATTGTACGTCATCGTTTGTTCTTGCATGTGACGTCCAATATAGACGATACATAGGTCATTCATAAAGGAATTCGCCCCCAAGATTGGAAACGGTTCGAATTCCATGCACAACGTATCGTGATTCTAGACAACAGTGACTGGAAGAAATTCGGAAACAGTCGCTCTATTTCACTCAACCAAGGGATTTACACTGCCCTATCTCAGTACTATCCCCTCCTCGGACAGCAAAGTAGGGAGTTGTTCAAAAACTTGCAGGTGCTCAGGTTAACCGATGCTGAGCTCCCTCTTGCTCATCATGTTCTGGGATTCCCCGTCGTTTTTGCGACTGCTTCCCTTAGAATCTTCAAGCTCGACATTCCATTTATGGGGAGTGTTGATCCTACCGCTCTCATAGACCTCTTACTTGCAATAAATTCAGGATCTCCCAATATCACCGATCTTAGTTTAGAGCTTAGTAGGTCACAGGAAATCCCTGCTGCAGCCTTGAACGCTATCTCTGGGCTACAATCTTTACGAGCACTTCATATTTCCGGCCCCCCTAACATCGGAGAGTACAAGAATCTACTCTCCTTCTCCCTAGTTCCGAACCTCCGAACGCTCAAATTATCCCACGATAGCTTTGGAGCTTCAACGGATCTATCTCACAATCATCCGAACCCTCTACCCTTCCACGCATTGGAGTCCTTGTCCATCGTAATAAACGAGATCCCATCTTCTCAGCAATCATTCTTTCAGTACCTCGATCTACCAAACTTAAAACAACTTGGCATACAATTAACCAATGGTGCATGGCAGCAATTCCATGCTCGCCTCCATGAGATGATTTCCTCACTCAAGTCCAGCAAGACAATAGAGAGCCTCGTCCTCGAAGGTTTGGAGAAAGCCCACGTATCCGAGGCCGTCCCGGTGGTAAACATAACCCACCTCTTCTCTTTCACCAACCTCTCTCAGCTCGTGATCGATTCCCTACACTTCCATATACCCGACGAGAACACAATGCTTCAACGCTTAGCTGAGGCATGGCCACGTCTCCGTAGACTAACACTTAATGACATCTCCCTTCATGGTGCTGCTGCTTTCCCCATTTCGGCTCTGTCGTATTTATCTCGACATTGTCTTCAATTGGAAGAGCTTAACATCATGATCGACGCTAGAGCTCCCCCTCTTCCGCCATACCCGACTACGAAAGACGTAATCCACAATAAGGTCCTCCATCATCTAGGTTTATATCGTTCTCCGTTGTCCGACCCAAGACCGGTCGCGGATTACTTGAAATATCTCTTTCCCGAACTGCACACAGTTCGGCACCAATCGTTATGGAGATCACACATTTCTACGGAATATAACGAGTTGTGGTTGCGGGTTAACGAACATCTGGGCGACTCGGAAGTTTGAACGCGGATCAGAAGTAGCGGATGGACAATGTAGTTTATATTACGAGTGTATGTACATTGCTATTCATGATCTTTATCAACAATTGACTGTTATGTTAGGTAATAACGTGCGGTATAAAGTCGGGAGTTCTTCAATGACAGGTTTGCCGATTAGCAGCTCAGCACCACCAGGATAGATTCCATTTGAAACACAAGTGAGATGAAACATGAAGAGCCGAGTTAGGAAGGGTATTTATGTCTGTGGCTGAGTCTGGGTGTTTGTGTACAAGGAAACTATGATACCCGAAGATACCCTCATATCGGGTTGAAAGGTTCCATACCTTTCCATTCTCGCTTGATCACCGAGTGGCAGATCCAGCACTACCTCGGATAAAGGTGTGTGTAAACGCTGTGGAGCCCTGTCATCCTGGCAAGACAACTATTCCCATGGTGGATGCAGATACGCAGTGGTGTTATATGTCGCCATGTTTCGAACGGGAACGTCATTTTAAGATACCGCGAGATGACGAGTATCGTAGAGGTATGGTGTCATTCTAACTTGCATTCATACTATTACTAGAAACCAATTCATTGATCTGACAGGGAAGTCATTCTGTGGAGCCAATCAAACAACGATCAACGTTGCGACATCATGGACCTTTATCGTAGCAATTGTACCCCTGTGGTACTAGCTGTAACTTGTTGAAGTCACACAGGAGCATAATTCAATATCGTATTTCGCCCTCAAGTTAGGTGGGGTTTGACCCACCTTCAAAATCCGGTTTCTATCATCTAACAACACCAGCGATGTACACTCATTGATGGCTGGATGACTATTGTAGCATGTAGTCGCAAAAATATAGTTACATTGGTGTACAACCGATACGTATCCACTGATCAACATGTTACGATATTTCATAGGCGCGATTGATACATGGCAATAGCCTACGATACACCCAATATATCCACCCTTCAACAGAAAATGATATTTTGGTGAACATATTTTACGAGGCACCTTCTCATGTGGAGCAGGCCTAATGAGCCCGTTAGGTTATCTTGAATGAGTGTCGAATGAAATAAGTACGTACACCTTCAGCGATGGAGAATACGGCGTTGCCAAGAGGAGTAGCTGAAGTGCCAGCAACAGGTGACTGAGCAGCCTCACATTTTTCGTCACCCGTGCAAGTATCAACTGGGATGGCAGCACCGAGCACGGTGATTGTGCCAGTGAAGCAGTTACAGCCGGAGCTGATGGAACAGGTACTCTGCCTGGCCTCGAAGAGAGAGGGGGTGGCATAGGCCGTAGTGCCGAGGGCGAGGGCTGCGACAAGAGTGAACTTCATCTATAATTAACAAGTCAGCTAGGGAGCGAAGGCGTCGATACGAAGTACTAACGATGTTTTGTAGAGATGAGTATGACAGCGAGATGTTTGTTGAGGGTTACCGCAAGCCAACTGCTCCTTTTATACCCTTCGTGCGCGGTAGAAGAGGCGTTTGATTGGCTACGAAGGTCGTCAGGACATATGGAAGGACGCCACAAGGCGAGTATGATAACGGCCTTACCTACACCTCATTTTTGCACAAATCAGCAGACTTTGAATCTTCAGATGGACGCGGACGTTATTAGGTTCCGTGAATAGTGGCTTACGACCGTCAGGGAAGAAAGAGATCATGGCAATACAAAACGCGAACCTCATGATCCTGCCTCCAATACAATGGAGGAATGTGATCCTATCAGTATTCGCGAACATTTTACGTTGCGACGAAGGGAAGCCGAAGTAGTTTGAGCCACACCACCTTCTACTCGTATCTCTTCTGGCGGGAGCTGTCAACATGGGAAGGGTATGACGTGAAGCCGTTGCGTCTGTGTAAGAAAAGGACATACATTACCTAGGAATAAGTATCCCCTGTCCGCCCTCGATCGTTTAAAGCTGTAGTTGAACTTCTTCACGTGCCAGGACGCCTCCACATATTTCAAGGATAGTGACCGTTAGAGACTGATTCAGGGATACACTGCACCACAAGTTGCACGATGAAAAGGACATCATGTGTTCGCATATGTGAGTTAAAATATTGATCCTTGATGCCCTCTCAGGAGCGAATTCAATTATTATATTAGTATCCCACAGGGAGTGAAGTCAATCGCACCCGGACAAGAATCACAAGCAAAAAGTGCATGGTATCCTTCTCAGGTGCTGAGACACGCCTGGACACCTTGTATACACGATCAGCCAGCTCGCCTTTGATGCAACGGACACCACTCACATGGTTCAAAACCTATTGTAGAATTGAAGGGACGCGGGACCCAAGGGAGAGCTAACTTGGTAGAGGATAACTTAAGAAGCACAACTCTTGGGAACGTTCCAAATAAAGCGAGGGAATGAGGCGCAAAAGTTATGACGAGCCAGTTATGTTATCGTCCGACTATAGTTCGAATATAACCGTCTTGCAGATTGTCGGTTGCATTTAGTACAAGTTTGTCCACCGCCGACGTGAATTCGAATATCAGAAGGGTAGCACTATGTCAGAGCATAGTCTTTTTCGACGAGTGCACGTGTATTCCTTCCCATGTAGTATCGAATTCTAGATGTCAGATGCATGACTTACCCTGACGGAGAAACACTGCATATTCTCGTGTGCAATGAACCTGGAAACTTCCGTTTATTCGGATATCCCCACCATGGTGCTCACCAGAATATAGGGGGCTTCGTGACTCTAGAATCAGATGTTGTTGGTGCATGCGGGGAATGGCACAGCCGCTAAGCTGAGAACGGCCCGTTCTTGTTTCCGGTGAAGCCTCACGACCCCATGTCTATGAATGGTTTCGCGGTGCCAGAACACCTCTATGATTCAGAAGATGATAAGAACAGGTGGACTTTACGGTAACATTGGATTCAAACATTCATGTGGGCGGATCAAAGTTCGACTCACTGTATTGACTGGAAACGAGTGGAGAGTTGGCCGCTGACTTGGCGCTTCCGTCAATATTTGTTGTTATTAGGCAAGAGCTTCTATGATCCGCCCATTATAGAAAGTGATTAGGTTGCAATAAATCAACACGTCGACTTGAAGTCACTCAATAAAAGGATTTGAAAAGTACATTTTGGCTCAATATCCAACACGCGCGCTATGCTCTCAAAAAATGATACATTGCATAGTCCATCATCCCCATCATACACGCTGACAACTTCAGTCCACTAATATAAGTACTGCCT
Source organism: Cerrena zonata (assembly GCA_038087015.1). NCBI lineage: Eukaryota > Fungi > Basidiomycota > Agaricomycetes > Polyporales > Cerrenaceae > Cerrena > Cerrena zonata. The sequence continues at coordinate 446,005 of JASBNA010000029.1, forward strand.
AGCACACAGCTATGTACAAGAAACGTTCATAGGAAGAGTTTATATTTCTGAGACAGTAAGCTCCGCGCTTAGGAGCAGGTCTAAAGAGGAGGTCGGCGATTATTCGCAAGTTGTTTTGTCTGATCTAAGTAAATGACTTACACCGATGGTGAGAGTACCAGCGCCGCCTGGGAGTGCAATGGGGGCTTCAGTTGCAGTGCAACTCTCTCCAGCGGCTGTCACGGTGCAGCTGTCGACAGGAGCGGCGCCCATGAGGGTTACCTCAGCGCACGGAATAGCCTGTCTGGCCTTCAAAGTAACGCCATAGGCTGAGGCGGCGAGTGCGAGGATAGCGAAGACGTTGAAGTGCATCTATCGGAGTCGGTCAGAATGTCAGTACGATAGGTATATGTCGACAACTTACATTTGTGGGCGGTGGTAGAAGATAAAGATTCAACGGTGTCGTTGTGTTCTGAGAGTTGGGGTGTTGTCAGGGCTTATATACCTTTCATGACCACAGACGTCATGGGTAAGAGGCTTGCTGCGGCAGACAGAAGAATTCATGTACATATGTCAAGAAGAACGACTATAATGTCGTAGAATCACATCCAGGTGACACACCTGTGGCCGAGAACTCGGTTGGATGCGAAGAAGTTGAGAGACATAGATGTGGTGTGCACCTTTGTTTCCAGAGAATAGTCGGAACTTGTATCTTGTCCAATGGGGACAAATTGCCAAACGAAAGCAAACATTTCATGAAAACATACGCCCAATTGTAGAAAGATGGCCTACCTGTACAGGTGTGATATTGCCATGGTCTATTTTTTTGCACTCCTGAGTTAGATGTTCCAGAGTACTGGTGGAAGTGCTCACCCGTTTCTGCAGAACTGAATGACTTCATACATCATCCGTTAAATCATACGGTGTTGAATGTGAGTACGAGTGCCGAAAAGCTTGAGTTTATGGGCTCCATGAGTCCCTTGGGGCGAGCAGGTACACAAACCTACTCCACCTGCGGGGTGTATAAGGGAGACGAAGTACTCTGACTCAGTAAAATTTCGGGCTATTTTCGTTAGCAAAGAGAAGGTGCGCGCCTGAACATGAGGATGTTGCAGGGACTTCATCCTCTGAGAACGGAAGGGAACGGGATAGTTTTCGTCAACTTCTTTAATTATCCACAATGACAGCGTGGTAATAGTCTTTCAATAAAATTTCGTTTCGTTTGAAATAACCGTATGCTTGTTTCCGTCTTACTTCTACAAGACTGATTCACGGTGATATATGGAAGAGATAACATATCCGTATCCCAATGTTTCTCCAGGGATGCATTCTCTTCAGCCGGAGCAGGTCTAACAATACATTAGTTTGAGTCCCAGCATGACACTGGTGGGAGTAAACGTACACCAAGAGAAACTGAGAATGTTGCGGGAGATCCCAGTTCGGGTAAACTAGGTAATCCGGCCGTGAACACAGAGCTAGAGGCAATGCATTCTCCAGAACCAGTCGCAGCGCAACTATTGACAGTGGTCGGGATGCCGGCGGCGGACATAGTTCCCGTAATGCAATTGCAGCTAGAGTCAACAGAACAGGTACTATGTCTTGTGTGCATTGACAAGGAGCTACCATACACTGTCATAGCAAGTGCAGCGGTAATGAAGGCGGTACGAATATCAAGTATCATCTGCCAAGAAAAAGTAAATACTACTAGTACCGGGGAGAAAAACTTAAATATAACTACATTTTCGCAGTGGATAGAGATTAGGAGTAATGTTGTACTTAAAGCTAATGGCTCTGGAGGGGCTTTTTATACCATTTCGATGAGAGTCCACATCATCGTTGTTGACGAGGGTGTGAATATTGGCGAAAAGCCCGCCAGTGACAATGCACAATGTAGGCAAAAAGAACCTATTTATTGGATATAGGGATGAGTAAAACACTCGCGGACGGAGTCTGTAAGTCTTGGTGGATACTTTAACCTTTCTCCTGATGAAAGAAGGTTTGATGTTGTAAGCTAAATTGACGGTACATATGAAGTACTTGGCTATAATATTCTTGAGGCATTCGCGTCTAGTTGAAAGGTACGACGGCAACGCAGTGATCTTTCCTTGAAAAACAAGCTGCCCATATAATGATGAATTGATGGGGCATATCGGCAAATGATATACTGGGGGTCATACGGGGCGGCGTATGCTGAGGACTGAATACTGGACATCCTCGGAGAAAGCATGAGGTTAACGGCTCCGGCTGACGCTTCTACGGTCAGGTACACATTCACAGGCCACTTGGGAAGTGTGCACGGATCGACGGGGTTTCTGGTCACCAATCACCAAAGTAAGTGAGAAAACTTCGCCTGGAGGTTTCAAGAAATCCATTATTACCGAGTAATCCAGTAATAGATCGCGTCGAAGCGGTCATTGATTCAACATACATGAGTTGAGTGACTCACGGGTAACTTCTCCTGAGAGTAGAAGTCAATAGTTAAGTTTCTTCTACAGGTATTTGAAACAGATTTGAACTTCGTGAGAGAAGACACAATCAGAGACATTTTTAGCCACATCTAATTGGTATGTGCGAGGATCCAGAGGTCACGGGCGATAGTATAGTACCGAGACGAAGCAAGCGTCGATCCGTGGGTCGTGGGGCTAGTCCGTGGAGTATGTACCAGTTTACTTCGGGAACCTTCTATCATGATGTAATGCTCGAGTGCGATCACGGCTCTAAGAAGATGACGCTCGATTTGAGATCATAAGGCAGCTTGATAGTTCTGTGGGGAACTGAAGGAAGATAGCAGTTTTCTCCAAGATATTCTGAGTATTTTGACTTGTAATTCATATGGGTGTCATGGCTTGGATATATGGGCCTATTCGACAGGTTGTCGCAATAGTAACCGGAGTGAGTGAGTAGATAGACTATGACAGTCATGATGATATAACGATGGAAGATAGGAGTAGAAGGCAGCTCGGCACATTAATATATGCATTATGTCACTGACCAAGAATATGCCAGTGAGAGTTCACAAACAATTAATACCGTCTTGACCGTCGAGTCCGACTCAAGCCGAATCGTCACAAATCCTTATTTGCCTATGTTTTGCAAGAACTTCAACAAAGTTCCCTGTTTAGGAAAGGTTTCGATCACTTTTCGTTGCTCCCGCTGCTTCCTTCCCACCATTACCATTTTCTTTGCATCGCAGTTTCGGGTAGTAACGATGACTGTAACATCGACAACAAAAGCAGCAAAAAGCTCCAAATCCGTCATCGGAGCACCTTCACAACGTACTCAACCTAGCCGGAAAGGCAAGAAAGCCTGGCGTAAAAATGTCGACCTTGATGAAGTCGAGGAAGTATTAGAAGAGATCAGAGTAGAAGAGCGGTTAACTGGGTATGTTCTCCGACTAATTCCCTTTCCCTCTCATTCTTATCCTTTGCAGCTCTGCGTTACATAAAAAGGCAGATGATGAGCTTTTTCAAATCGACGTCAAGGGAGACGAGAATGGTCGGTTCTGCTCATCTACATCGAATTGTTTCCCTCTAACACGTACATGTATCGTGATCAGTCCGCAAATATCTGCCAAAATTTTCATCTTCACAATTGACTTCTGCTAAAATCCTCGCCCAACGTTCTGCCGTCCCTGCCGTCGTTTCCCGAAGAACAAGCTCAACATCAGGTCACAAACGCAAATTGACACATGAGGAAAAGGATCGACTACTTCGGATGGGCAAACGTATGCGAAAAGGTCCCTTCAATGGGGTAATGGATCCCACTGAGATGGGTGCGGGTAGTGCTTTACTGGAGGTCAGCGAGGCTGTTAAAGCAAGCGGGAGTTACGATGTTTGGAATACTCCCAAGGAGGTAGAGATGGAAATAGATGGGGTTATACCTGGGAGGGAATTGAAGTTCAAGGTACACTTCACTCATTCAATCCCTCGTCTATCTCGGAATCTGAACATTATTTACATCCGATCTAGGCACCTAACCATCCTCATCCTAGACAACAAATCGCTGTATCCGCGGTTCCCAAACCTCATGAAGGCACCTCATACAATCCACCAGTCATCTCCCACCAGTCTCTTCTTCTCTCAGCACACGAAGTCGAAGTGAAGCGTGTGAAAGAGGCCGAGGAAATGAAGCAGATCAAGGACCAAATGGATGAAGCGAGGAAGGTTGCCGGAACCCAACCTGGCGTCCTTAGTATGAAGACCGATATCCTCAAGATGGTCAAGATGAGGAGGAAGAAGAGGACCTTGAGGAGGGTATTAAGCCGACACTGAAGATGCCAGAACGCAAAACGAAGCAAGAAAGGCGGAAGGCAGAACAGCGAAAAGCTGAGGTATGTTGTACTTCTCAAGGACTGTATCACTGTCTAATGACATTCTCCGACAGAAACGAGTCTTGCTAGAAAAAATGGCACAAAAGCGTATGCTTTCCACCGTCTACGCTGCTAAATCGCTTCGAAAATCTGCTGTCAAGTCACGGCAGGAACGGGAGCAACTCGTAGCTCAACAACGGAAGCTGGAGGAGGAGGAACGTATGAAGAAGGGTCTCGCTGGACAACGACTAGGAAAGCATGTCGTACCTGAGGGTCAAATTGATGTTCAGCTTGGAGAGGAGCTTTCTGAAAGTTTGCGTGGTCTCAAGGTTGGTGCAGGTTTCAAGTCGAGCTCTACCAGACATTGACCATCTCTTTTTTGCAATAGACTGAAGGTAATCTCTTCCGTGACCGATTCCTCAATATGCAACATCGCGCCCTCGTGGAGCCTCGGGTTCCGGTCCTGTACGTACCTCTTCCATTGCCTCTAGTTTGTGTTTACTTAGACGTGCCATGTATAGACCCAGAAAACGCACGAGAAAGATCAAGGAGTACGAGAAACATGCCTTCAAGCGATTCGACAGGGACAACCAATGATAGTCTGATATCTCCCTGCTTGTATTTTTTCAATCACCTTGTGCTCTCGTTATATTGTTCATCTTACGGATCTTGGATCGACCGGTGTTGGCATGATACTTTGATGATGGTAAAACACTGAGTGATAACTATTGCTACATACACAAGTACACGATAACGAGGTAAGAAACTATGCAATATTCAGCCGATATGGGTCTACTAAGGAAGGTGAGGGTGATGCAGGTTTCAACGAGCATCTCCACCACCCATCAGCAAGTCGGCCATAGCGACATTCTGTGTCCCGGTCTTGGGCTGCTTAACGATGAGGTCGGCTTGTTGTCTATTGTATAATGCGTCAAATCATATCCCTGATTCCATGACAGAGAGTATTGATTACTCACAGTCGCATGCGCAAAAGCAACTTGCGGTTCGTCGCTTGCATGTCGGTTCCCGATTTGACAGCTCTTGCGAAAAGCTCCGCACGCTGGTCGACAGTCTTCGCTTTCAAGATCTATACGATCACCAGTAGATTAGTATTTCGATTGCACAGGGTGTATGAAACGCTGTCATACCTTGTTCTGTCGGTCAACACGAGCCTGAATATCACCCTTCTGGATGAGGTGCACGATTTGCTGCTCAAGTCGCTCTACTGTCCATCCGAACGCTTGGCTCATGCGCTCTAGCTTGATCGTGGCGAAGGGTTGGAAGTATAGGATGAGGGCACGGTTCTGAATATCCGCTACTAGGCTATTGACATGGTTCGACAGGTAGATATCAGTGTAATGACGAGTCTGACAGAGAGCGATATTAGGCTTTACTTCTCCCTTTCATCGGAGAATAAGGGAACAGACGAACCGAGAACTTTTCCAAGGTTTCCAGAACGACCTTGAACTTGTTACTCATATACGCCTCGATAAGTTCTCGGACATAGGGTTCTTGTTCGATATAGACACCAAAGTTGTCGTTCTCCAGGACGGCAGTCTTGATCGCTGAGCGGCTGTAGGTGGCCAGAGCACAAAGGGTGCCGTAGATAGCAACATCGCCAGGTCCAACAATCTATTCCAATAAATCAGACTCCCTAAGTTATTACCAGTATGAATATAATGTTTACTTTGTTTGCCCATTCGTCTAGGTTCTTGACCGGACCAGCTTTCAAAAAGGCTTGGGCTGCTTTGTCGTATGTCCCTTGTCCAAGGTACGATAATCCTGTGGCAACATCGAGTTTTGTCTGGACTTTCTCGCGTTCGGCAGCTGCTTTCTGTTTGGCGACGAGTTGAGCATCAGGAGGGAGTTGTGCTGCTTGAGCTGCATTGGGTGGGACATTGCTACGAGCTGCAGATGAATCAAGGGCGCCATCTGCTTTGAAGACGTATGTGGGTACATGGGAGTAGTTTCGTTGTTCAAGTAGCAGCTGAAGCACACAATGAGTCACATATAAAGGTAAAGAAGACTTGGTATACCTCAAGTACGGACATGCACATATCTACGACATGTTGACTAGACGAGCAGAATTCTCTAGACTTGGAGTAATGTTTCAGAGACGATGAATAGTCTCCTATGCTTCGGAAGAAATGTCCAAGATCCCTATGAGCCATCTCAAGTATACTATCAGCTGAAGCAGGATATATCGCAGTCGCATTAACTCACCCGAATGCTCTCTCTGATCAGGTTGGTTGTGTATGTCTTGAGCTCAACTTCCAATTTCGACTTCTCTGCATTGTTCTTCGTATTTGTCGTTTCGATCCAACGAATATCAATCATGGGAAGTTCAGTGACTGGTGTTAGACTACCGTCTTGAACTGATCTGGATACAGTCTCATATGCAGTAATGAGGCTCTGGTATAAACCAGGATCGCGACCTTCCTGGATTCGTGCAAGGGCCAATACATATGCTTGTGGCGCAATAGTTGGACAAACAGATATAATGTGAGTCAAGCGGTCCACTGCGGTTCTTCCTGTCTTATACAGCTCAAAGCCAGTTGTGAGCATTATACAGTGTATCGTTCGTACCAGAATATGCGGCAATATAACTCTCCAGATCGAACGGATGGGCATCATCTATCGGAACGAATGTTGGCTTCTTGCCAAATACTTTTGCAGAAGATGAGACAAGATATTCAGTTTCGTCGATCATGTCCATATCCATCTTGTCAAGTGTGGTGTTGTTGAATGTACAAAGTCGACTATGAACGAGGCGGTATCTTGCAGAGCGCGACTAGCGATGTTCCTAGGTTTTGGAAGCCATATGGGACCTGCCGACTACAATCCTACAGCATCGGCTTCCCGTAAAGGGCATTTGGCACAGTGGTAGCGCGCACGCTTCGCATTCTTTGACATGCGTGAGGTCCAGGGTTCAATCCCCTGAATGTCCAGTTTTATGGCGTGAGAGCCGCATTTTTATTCCGACGCAAACACAGTGAGTATCTGTACAAATAAGTGAGTGTCCGTACAAACTGACAAACTGTGGTTAATTATCTGAGTGTGGGAACCAAGAAATCCTGCCTCCCATGTAATCACGATGAGATATGCCAGGGTGATCTGATTTCGATGGCCGCTCAGACACCACATAATGTACATACAAATCTCATTGAATAGTATACCAAAACAATGCAAGCCCGTCTAATACGAATGTCCCCTGTTTCTACCCTAATAAATAACCTGGAGAGTGGTCTCTCAACCCAGGTACGGGGTAATCTTCAAGGGCATACGTCCACCCTGACTCTCTTCGCCTCTAACAACAGGGATTAGGGAAGCAAATAAATATCCATCCGCGACAAAGTCATCCCGAGGAAGGCTGAAGACATAATTGCGAAGAAGAGAATAAAGCAGAATCTTCAATTCCAAATGGGCTAAATTGCGATGTCATGAGCCATAAACATTACAGTTGATTGTAAGAAAAACATACCAAGACGCAGACCGATACACATGCGAGGCCCTGCACTGAAGGTGAGGAGATTGGCCCAGCCCTGTGTCAGTACGTCTTTGGAGGGGAGTGTCTTCTCGTCAAGCCAACGTTCCGGTCGGAAGGCTTTACCATCACCCCATACGCGGTTCAGGGTGTTAGAGCCAATAAACGCAATGACGATAGTCTGATTGAACGTGTTTAGCGAAGCTGCATACTGCGTTGGAACAGATCACTCACGTCTCCCTTGCGAACATGCACTTCCTTCAAGACGGTGCCGTCTGGCTGTGTGATAGGGAACTTGAGAGGCACGACGTCATCTTCCAATGCCTGTTCATAGCGTAATCAAGTTATTTGTAAGCACAACAGCAAGTATTATACTCACAACACGCTCAGGATCAGAGACAGCGTAGATACGGATTCTATAAAAAGTGTAATCATTTACTTCAAGGCATACGCAACAAGAAAAAATGAAACGTACGCTTCTTTGATGACGGCATCGAAGTATGGGAAGGCAGTCATAGAAGCCCAGTCCTTTTCAGTGGGCTCGCCATTAAAGGACAGTAGCTCTTCCCGGAGTTTGTTTTGAATACGTTGATCACGAGCGAGCTAATGAACTCAGTTGGTATGGGAAAAAATGGGCAAACAAAATAAACATACAGCATAGAGACACCAAGTCTAATATTTGACATTAGTTCATCGTGTCATTAAAAAAATTAAACAAAACATACCGTAGTAGCTGAGGTACTGTCGAAACCAGCAAAGCTAATGGGATATTAGTAACGAGTCATGTTACCTAGAACCAAGCACTTACATCAAGGTAGAGATCTGTTAAATTATAGTCAATACCAATAGCTCCCGATAGAGATCGTTTACTCACATTATCCCTTAGGTAATGACCAGTCATCTCTCCAGACCGGACTGTGGGCAATAGAACTATCAAGAAATGCCGCTACAAAATAGTACTTGCAACTTGAACTTACGGAGAGTAGATAGCAGATCTTTACCCTTGATCGAAGATGTATTTGCATTGCGCTTAGCGGACTCTATGACCTCTGTCGCTAAAGGTTCAACAGCGCCCTTGATATCGCCTTGAGCTTGAATCGAAGGGAGAGGCAAATGGGCGATCCAGGGGAAGGCGCGTAATCGAGCGGCCATCTATCGTCAATAGAACTATTTATATCGTGCCTCTACAACCATGAGTTCGAACAAACAACTGACCTTGAAACCGTCAGGCTTGATAACTTCGTTTCCAAAGTTTCTCCAGTTATCTCGGAGCTCTTGAGAGCCACCCTCAAGGCAGCCAAAGTCCATGTTAAGAGCAACACGTCCGAATACGTCAAGACTAGAGAATCACTTTGTAAGAGTTGAATTGGAGAAAACAGGAATAACATACGTTGTCTTCGAAATAATGTCATGAACATCGATGACACCATCACCTTCGTCCATGAGCTGAGAGAACTTGTTGACACAATGTTCAATAACCTCTCGCATCATCGGACCCATAGCATTCACAGCTTCTTGTCTATGGGCGTTATGATTTCAGTATTTTTGGATACTTTGCGATGCATATGTACGTAGGATACTCACGAGAACACCGGCACCAGCTGTTTCCGTTGAGTCTTGTGTTGTTCGCCCTCGACGTACACTAATCGATCGGAAATAGAGTTAAGCTATAGACTTTAGCTTCCGAACCAGTCAAATTCGATCACACACCTAAGCCTTCGCCTACAGTTCGTTTGACGAATGGACGAGTGAAGGTTGATTTCGTGTAGTTGTAGCAGTTTGTCGTCAGGATGTGATGGATTGTACCGGGATCTGCAGTGAGAAGCTATCATGACCTTAGAAACATCCAGACTATTTGTTAATTAAATATGAGCTTACGATCTTTCCTGTGTAGAGTGGAGCTCGAAGTTTGACACTTGGGCCATATTCGTCAAACAACTTGGACCAATGCACGCCTGCAGGTACAAGATGAGCATCTTTGAAGTGTCCCCACAATTGACTCGAGCATGGCTAAGATGAATCGGGTTCAAGTTAGTATCGAATGTGGAATGCAACTACATATCTATAGTCTAGCACTTACAGGTTCGGGTACGCCTTTGAAGGATTCGGGACGCGTGAGCCATTTCAAGATGAAGAAACCAGCGACTGCGATAGGGCCCCATATCCAAAGCGGATACTGCCCTTTCACAGAATCACTAACATTCTCGAGGATAGAAGACATCGTGCTTGACCTTAGCACGCAAACGAAGCTACCCACACTGGCCGGCCTATGCATTTATATGGGATATGATTACTTTCGGACTTCACATGTCTCACCAAGCAACCCACTGAGACACCTGCCACTGCCAACTAATTATAGTGAAAATACTTTTCATGGCGTGGTGCATTCGAGCTGTCCACCGAGGGGATCGCCGAAGCCATCACTTTATTTCGAACATTCCGTGGGTTGTTTGATAAAGGGGCCCTTTTTCCGGACGTTCGTGATTATCGAAAAGCTAACCTGGAAATAAATTGAGATCCCCGAGATCTTCAAGATGCTCCAGATCTGGGTAATGCCAGACATCAATCGACACATTTGTATTGGTTGCACAATGCGGAATCTTCACGGAGAAGTCCCCAACCAACACACCACCGATGTCGCATCATCCAATCAGGGCATTCCTTTCTCACCATGCCCTTGAGAGTAAACTGGAGTACACCTAGACCTGTGTCAGAAATGACTGTCACCGAATGGCCGAGTTGAGGGACGAGAGACAGCCTAGCCTAACATTTTTGACATTGAAGACAGCCGAGCCTGATTGAAGAGTTATAGAGTCAGTATAGAGTAGAGTCTTGGCTCAATCATAAGGCCATCGTTGAACTCACGCCCAGACGTACGAAAGTTGAATACGACCGGCGTCCACCTGTCAAAAGTAGTAATCTTACAGGTACTACTGGATGCGCATTGCGTAGATTGGCCCATCTTTGTGGAGTGAAAGGACACCGAAGCGACTCACACGAGATAAGCGTTTGCAATGGAGTGCCTGGGCCTAGTACGTCTGCTGTTTTCAGACTATGACCCCAGTCATGAATCACAGTCAGCCTGAAGCGGCCTAGCTGCGCAAGAACACGCGCATTGAGGTTCTGAGTGAGACATCTCTTCCTTCGGTGTTCGGTGAGCAATAGTTCTACATTTCGGTCTCCGTCCCGCTTAACACCACGCGTAGACAACATTCGTACTCACCTAAGTGATAGAGTTCTGACTCATGGATGGTGTCTTTAGAAAGGACAAAAGCCTTTTCTGTTGTTGCCTATGAATAGGACTTGGTTACACCGCCGACGTGAACCCGTCTAATTTCGATATCGTAGAGAGGAGACAGGAGGAGACATGAAGATAGTTTGTTCGGTCTTAGACAAAACGTTGACCGAGCAACGGAACAATCTTTCATGTCTTCATATACTCTTACCAAAATGGGTAGTGGCGATCGGGATCATGTAAGCAAAAACAATGTTTATCCTACCGTACCGCGTATGGAAAGAGCCTATGGAAACAGTCCCCAGTCACAGGTACTGCACAACATCTCATGGATTCATTTATGAGAAAAGCGGGCTTGCAGGACACCGAGCTCTTCAAACATTATTGACACATGAAAGCAATGACGTCACATATGTGTGTCTCCAACCTGAGGCTAAATTGTGCAATGCAATATTCGGAACCGCGCGCCGCATCCAGGCTTAACAGATTCATGCAATTCTACAAGTACCTTTACGTACATACTACACGAGAAGCGTAGCTATTTTAGATTACAAGTGTGCAGGATGCATCGAATACTTTCTCTACTTCTTCTATGCCAGTATAGTTTAAATTGCTGGTCGTTCGCCACCTTGACAGTGCTCGGAGTTCAGCTGTGCTTTTCAAACGCTTTGTCTGGCGCCACCTTCACCCTCGTCGTTCCCTGCATACTGTTCAATGACGTGCTTTACCAAATCCACTTCAGCAGCTTCCACATCAATGACATTTCGCTTGCGTTCCAACAAGCCCTTGAATTCCTCCGGCAGGACATCACGTTCGAAATCGAACTTAGACTCGGTCTCCAAAGCGCGGGTGACGGCCTCCGAGAACTTGGCAGGGTGGGCAGTGGAGAGGACCACTTGGACCGTTGATGGAGGGCTATAGAGACAAAATGGAGGCACAGGTCAATATCGGATTGATGAGATCATTATAAGGGAGGAATTTATCCCGTACTTGGTAGCGGAAATTGTTTGTGCTGCAGAGAGGCCGACTGCGGTGTGTGGATCAGCAACATACGAAGGTTCGGCCTTGAAATAGTATTTGATGGTTTCGAGGGTCTGGCATTTCGGAGGTTAATGACGCGTCCTTAAAAAAGGTGATATTGGTAGTTACCTGTTGGTCCGATACTCTCTCAGCTAGGAAATCCCGTCTTGCCAATTCAAGGACTTTCGTGGGCACTTCGACCCGACCGTCACTCTTGACTTTCTTCATCCAACCATCAAGGGCCGCACAAGCTTGTCTCCGACGCTCCGTGGGATCTTGGCTCGTGGACTCAAGCCCTTCCTCGGCAAGGTAATAGAGAAGTCGTTCGAAGTTACTCGAAACGAGGATATCCATAGCAGGACTCAGGGTCTCCTTGACACCACCAACAGCCTGTTTGCCATCAGAGGCACCCTCGGCGGGAGCGGTAGCATTATTTCCGCTTGGCTGCGAGTCGATTTTCTCGTAAGTTCCACTCTTCCAGAAACGGGCGAGAATATCATTCGAGTTAGTGGCGACTACGAGTTTTCCAATGGGGAGACCCATGCGCTTGGCGTAGTAGCCAGCGAGGATATCGCCGAAGTTTCCTGTAGGTACGACGTACTGAATCTCGACATCATCAAGGGATTGCGAAGGAGCAGATGTAGCGATTTGTTTCCGGAGGTGGAAGTATGAGAGGAAGTAGTAAACGGTCTGTGCGAGGATACGAGCCCAGTTGATAGAGTTGACAGCACCAAGTCTGTGTTTTTTGTTGAACTGTTGGTCGGCAAAGAGTGACTTCACGATGTCCTATACGGAGTGTAGAGGTTGGGTTTATGTCTTGTACATTTTGCCGAGCGAACATACCTGGCAGTCATCGAATGTTCCCTTAACAGCGAGGTTATGGACATTAGCATCGGTGACTGTAGTCATTTGAGCTTCCTGAATAGGAGAAACCCTTCCTTTCGGATGCAGAATGAAGATTGAGATGTTCGCCTTGTTACGAAGACCGTAAATTGCAGCACTGTAGGTAAGTCTTGTTAAGCACCACTCAGTAAAGTGTCGATTTCGAAAGGGAACATACCTCCCGGTATCACCACTAGTAGCACCAACAACAGTCAACTTCTCCTGTCTCTCGCCTTCCGCCTTCCTCATATTTCTTCTATTAAGGAAGAACTCGAAGAAGTTTCCGAGGAGTTGCAACGCAACATCTTTGAAAGCAAAGGTAGGGCCATGGAAAAGCTCCAATATGAATGTCTTGTCGTCCAACTTCTGCAACGGCGTGATTTCAGGATGCCTGAATGTCTTGTAAGACTTTTCGACCAAGGCGCGCAACTCCGATTGTGATATTTCGTTGGACGAGATGAACAGCGAAAGAACCGCAACAGAGAGATCCATAAAGCTGTATTCGCTCCATTTCGATTGCCAGCCTTCAGGTAACTGGGGGATACTCTCGGGAATGTATAGACCACCGTTTGGAGCGAGACCAGTTAAGACTGTCTATAGGAACACGGATTCAGCAAACGCATACACCCTGCTGAGATAGTCATACCTCCTCAAATGAGAGGGTTTCTTGAGCACCTCTTGTCGAAAAGTACCTCATGGTTGTGTTCGTTCAACGTTCAGATCTAAGAATCTCGAGTCATACCTTAGTGTCAGTGTAACTATTGCCGATCGATCGCGGTGCATAGGAAGGACAAAAAACTGGGTGGACACCACCATGCAATTTCCTCATTTCCCATTAGCCGACTTGAACGACTGACCTCGTCATTACTATACTAGTGACGCGCTCTACCAGCTGAGCTAAACGGGATGTACATTGTATAGTAGTTATTTAGAATATATGTCTACGGTCCTCAAGGCTCAAGCCTAAGCATACACGAGACTCATGACGTCGAAGACAAGAATTAGAGCTTGAGAAATGTGGGGGCGACTGTGGCAAAAGCGTGAGACTAAACACTCTGGAAATAACAACTGTAAATGAATACACTGAAGTACAAACAAAATACAATTCTACGGCAGACTACAATTTCATCTAGATACCACAAACCTACGCTTGTTTCCTTTGCAAGCTCTTTGGCAATTCTTTGACCCATGGCAAGAAATCACGTCCACCCATGTAAGGTCTAAGGACTTCTGGGATAACGAGACCCTGAGAAATTATGTTAGTGGACATTCTGGACATACTTTTGTAGGTTGACAAACCTCTGGTGTTTGGTAGTTCTCGGCAATACAACACATGGCACGAGTTGTGGCGCAAAGGGTACCGTTCAGCATGTGAACGTAGACTTTACGAGCCTGATCCTTGGTCTTTTGGCCACATCGGATCTCGAGCCTTCGGCTCTCTAGACGCATAATATTCATTAGAAAAGTGAATGTATGCATCGTATAAAAGGAAGGGACTCACGGTAGTCTGTACAATTTGAAACCGATACCAACTCCTTGTAAGCACCCTGGAATGGGAACCATGCCTCCAAATCGTACTTCTGGCTAGCAGCCAAGTTCAAAGCACCCGAAACGATACCAACAACTCGGAAGGGAAGACCCAAGCTCTTGTAGAACTCTTCACTGTTGGCGATCATCTCATCGAACATCTCCCAGCTCTTCTCGGGCTCAGTGAGAACAAATTGTTCGACTTTCTCGAACTGATGTACACGGAAGATACCCCACATGTCGCGACCAGCGGACCCAGCCTCCTTACGGAAGCAGGTAGAGTATCCAGCATATTTGAGCGGAAGTTGGATGTCGGGGGAGTCGAACCATTCTCCAGAGTGGAAGGCGGAGATAGGTTGTTCGGAGGTGGCAATAAGGTATTTTTCATCGTCATCTGCGATGACCTAGGCAAATCAAATTTAGGATGGGTATTGTAAGGTGATAACAAGGAGATAGACCTTGTAGAGTTCCTCGTCGAATTGATCAAGTTGGGCAGTCTTGGCCATGACGTCCTTATTGATCATGAATGGTGGTTGGATTTTCTTGTGACCCTTTTTCCTGAGGAAATCGAGGCCGTAGTTGATTAATGCTTGATTCAGATCGATACCCTCATTCATAAGATAGTATCCTCTGTGGCCAACGTTCTTCGTGCCTGGATAAGCGACTCATGAGGATATGGAGTATACCTAAGTATAATATTTCAATATACCTCGTTCAAGGTCCATAGCATCCAATCGGAGAAGGGCCTCGTGATGAGGCATGATATCCGTTCGCTTCTCAACAGCAACACCTTCACCTTTCGGATGATATGTTCGGATGGTGACATTGTCGTCCTATACAAAATGGTCAGCTCAAGCACGTCTTTCTTTGATCATACATGCCTCTGTCAAGCTAACAGGTGCGTTCTTTCCAACGATATTGCCGACATTGGAAGCCCTTATCCGCATTTTTGCCTCGAATTCTTTCGATTCTGCACGCTTAGCGGCGACTTGAGCGTCGATTTCTTTTTTCTTTGCAACGAGTTCATCTGCATTCTCTTTCGCCTATTGTCTATCTGATAAATACTCATGAACAAATAAATGCATGTAGGATAGCACCTTTTTCTTTGCGGCGATTTCTTTCTGGACGGCGTTCACTTGCTTGCTCAAAATACTAGCATCATAGTCCACTAGAATATACCATAGTCGACATCACGTATGTAGCAAATCAGAGGGATATAGTGCATACTCTTCACCCAGTCCGTGTACATCTGAATCACCTCATCCACCAGCTCGACCGACAAGCCTCGTTTCCTCTGAGACTCTCGGATCTCTTCAGCATTCCCGCCCTTGTTGTCGATAAAAGAGAGTACGTCGAGCGTCATGGTTTTGTGCCAGCTGTACTGTCGATAAAGATGGTGCTCAAAGGGTCGTAGTCAATAGCAAAGATAGATACGGAATCTTTATTGGATTGCATTCGAGACTTTGTGTTCCCGAGTCATCGATGTGATCGTCGATCGGTTGTTGCTATCTTATCTATCCGAGGAAGCCCCAATGAATTCAATTGTTTCTTCATAATGCAGGGCCCGTTGGATTTAAGGAGGCTCACTGACATCACAACTATGAGTAAAGAAAGTACTCGCCACACTACATGTACCATTCGCTGGCATTCATATGTTGGGGATAAACGAAAACAATGATTGGTTCGGAAGAATGGGTCAAGTGATCACCATTGTAAGGTCGACAGCCAAACAAGCTCAAACTGAAGCTTGTGCTTCATCCGGTCGCGTCGCGTAGGACAGCTCACTTTCCTTTTCACATCCCACCATGTACAAGATCATCCGACGGATATCCAGCTCTTTCCTCCCCCGCTCAGACAGACCCTGGGATGAAGATGGTAAATCGTCATTAATTTCCGTTGATTTTTTAAGACATGTCTCACCTATGTGCTTCCCCAGCGACTTCTACTGCCCCAGTCATTGGGCGCAAACGTAGAAACGACTCTGTAGAGTCGGATGAACCTGCTCCAAAGCGTAACCGCACAGAGGACTTGGAAGAGGGACTTTCGTCTGCTTCTCAGAAAGAAGAATCTGTATCGAAGGATACGGAGGGTGTGAAGGAAGTCACCAAAGGGGTCGAGGAGGTCGAAATTGAAGACAAGAAGGTTGTCCCTGCAGAAGCCTCTGCCGCTGCTGTCCCTCTACCAGACTCTCCGGAGCTTCAGGCACAAAAGGAGACGAATGAGGAAAAAGATATCCCTGAAGTTGCTGGCGGCAAAGAACCTGTTGCACAGGGGCGCTGAGACGGAAACAGGGAAAGAGGCAGAGGAAACAGCACCAGAAGATCCGAAAGTCGATGAAACCAACTCCGAGAATGCTACTACACCATCTGACGTCGCTGCAGAGACAGAAACCTCGACCGTCGTCGACGAGAAGGAAACCATCGAACCCAAGTCCGTTGACCCTACTGTTGAGGACTGTTGTACGAGTCGTTGCCGAAGAAGGAGAGATAACTGCACCATAATCATCTTATGTATACCCTTGCTCCCATCTATATCACCACCCCTTTGGATATCTATTTTGTCGAGTATATTGGTTCTTTGGTGCCGAGGATTGTATGTTTCTTTAGTGTAGTCCCTCCTTGTCATTTATATCCATCTATCCATCCCTCGCACGTTCATTCTAATTTTCATCACCTCACACTCGTTACCTCGTTGGTTCCTCCCCCTATTCGTTTGCCGAACCATTTCCCCAAGTATTCCTCATTGACTCGTTGCGACTTAACGCCGCTGTATACTAACGCTCCGATGTATAGTAACACCAGCATATATAGGTAAGCTTACCTCAAGCAACCTACTTTGCTTACTCTTGCCACTCACATTTGCTTGCTTGCCATCTCACAGAACGCTTGATAGATGGCACTTGACCTGCTTCCAGAACAGGCAGGTGAGTATGTATTAAAGCCATGCGTCTACCGCCCCTGCCAGCCGGCCCTCTTCCAGGTCCATACCTGCCTTGCAGGCGTCGACCATGCACGTATTCTGCACAGGCCTGTGATATCCGCCCAAAGGATTAGACTTTCACGTCCTCGATACCCCTGTCGCCAATCACACTGATCACTTTGCTCATTCTGACTGGCTACTGAGCCTATCGCACCTCTCTCCATACTCCACGATGCTTCCAGCACGAGCTCGAGTGGTACCGGGCTTTCATACACTCGCCGCTTATTTTCTTTCATCTACGGTTTAGGATTCGATAGGATGAACGAGTGGCTCCCATCTACACGCGGTGTGTTCCGGCCTCAATAAAGCATACTAACCTCCTCCTTGCACAACCCCCTCTCCTCTTCCTACCACCTTGAACTTGCGTATTCCTCTCCTTTCCTGCGCCGGATCTATCATCATCTCGTCCTATTTCGTATCTGTAAACCTTCCAAACCATCTAACCCCTCTAACCACCTAACGACGGCAGGACCAGCGACCTATCATTCTATCATTATTAAAGTTTAAACCATCTGGCAAACGTCATGCTCAGCTGGCTATCTAACGTATTTCAAGGAGAGACATCTCAGTCTGACGATCCATCTCTTCCAAGCTCTGACCAAGGAAATTCAAAACCCAATTCCCACATGGATGTCTATGTGGATGTGGAAACAGGCACTCTGCCCCCGCTTGAAAGACCAAGGCTAAATAGCAAATCTTCATCTCTCACCCTGGACAGAAAACGACCTTCACAAGTCAGTTGGATTCCGTCCAATAGCTCGTCTGGATCTGGTCCTGGGACACCCAAATCGTCGGGGAGACCATCTGCTTCCCCAGGACCCACACCATCTCCCGAACCATCTACTCCACGAAGCGGATTTCTTGGATTTCCGCGACGACTTAATGGACAGAAACCAAGTACCGAGTCGTTACGCATCCCTCCAAATGCCAAAGAGGAAAAGACGCTTTCACCAATCGAAGAACGTGAACACGAGCACAGTAGCAGTGATGCTACTGCGACCATTCACTTTCCTTCGGGTTCGACCCGAAGACCTTCCCTGGACTCATTTCCCAAGACGCCGGACTCCGCCTCCTGTACGTACCACTTCTACCGCTTTCCAAACATATCCCTCTCAATTCCTCTTCATCTTCAACCCTAACGCGCCACAGAATACTAACTACATGTGATCCTCTCACCTCCAGCTCATCCCGCCTTCCTAACACGACCTCTAAACAGGTCTATAAGCCACTCTCCACCAACACCCTCCAATCGACTGTTTCAGTCCAAGCACCATCCATCCCTCCCATTGACTTCCGACCCTCCTTTCCAGGGAGTAACGGGTACCTCGCACCTCCTCCTGCCCGTAAATCTCACTTCACCCCTCCATCCCTTCCCACCGTGGCGGGCAGCCCTCCTTCGCATGTTTCTGTGATTTACGAGGATAGAGGGAACCCTAGTAAGATGAGCGTGTCTAGCTTCAGGACTGCTGGTTCGAGGCCGCATTTACCGCAGGAGGTGGATATCGTGGATGGTCGTGGGTTGGGATTGCAACATGATGTACCGGAAGACGTACGTCTTGGGGGAAGTGTTAATGGACAGGAGGAGTGGAGGTGGTCTGAGGCAGACTTCAGAGTCACGTATGCGGACACGGATTCGGATTCGGATACGGGGACTTTGGAACATACGATTCAGCACCATGACCATGATGAACCTCCCACTTACCCTGAAGGATTGTACGACGAGATCGACTTGGGCAGACCACCTGCTCGCGCGAGTTGGCACGTCAATCCTTTCGACGATCCTGACGGACACATCCTCGAACACCACCAACGTCACTCGGACCAATCGTCTCTTGACCATATCCCAATCCGACCACCCCAATTCACAGACTTCGACCGCACTTCTCAACATACATTCTCCACCACCTCTTCAACGACCCGAGTCGAATTCGCCATCCACAGTCGATGGCTGAAATGCGGCGACTATCCCACAAGCCACATCATCTGCGAACCTAGGAAGGAGAAGAAGAAACTCACTGCTGCGTTTGTGTTATTCTGGATCGGATTCATCGCTCCTTGGTGTTGGCTCATCGGAGGGTGGTGTCTTTCCCAGAGCGGCGAGATCTTACCAGACGGTCCCTTACCTACACATAGTCGACCAGCACTACCCCAAAGGAACCAAATCCCAACCTACCGCTCATAACCACAACCCGGACCCTAGTCATGGAAGTGGTCCAAATCGCAAAAGAGGTTTCCTGGAAAGATTGAGAACCCATTGGCACAGACAATCGAACGAAGCATTACCGATGACGATGAAAGACGTCAAGGCGTATCGTCAATCTCATCCTTCGTCTGGGACGAATGCTCAACGGATCGATAGTGAGTATGCTTGTCCTTGGGTTCATCGGTGTAGGGTGGCAGCTGTCGTTGGCGGTGCTGCGTTGCTCACTGCGGTTGTTGTCGCTTTGGTGGTTCTTTCTGCGATTCATACTACCTGATTTGTATTGTGTTGTTGTATTTCGTATTTGGGGGCTCTGTCGGGTTCACAGAGAGCGTTGAGTATCTATAGGTATATAAGATATTCAAATATTTAGTAGATAGATAGGTATAGGTAGCTGAGCACGTATTCGTGCGCTGGGTGTTGTCGCGGTTATAGTCGAATCTATCGGAGTACGAACTTCTGAACTTTTCAGAGTTCAAAGCACGCAGAGACAAGTTTAGATATACGATTTAATTGATCTCGACGAATATGTGGGTAATATACATATGAAGAAATAGGGGTTGAGTATACATCTATCGTACAGGATCCAAGTGAAATGAGGGTATCGCGTGTGTTGAACAAATTATTGTCCCTTGAAAGCAAAAGGAAAGAGAAAATGAAAATGAAGAGGTATATGGATATCGTGATCCTGAAAAAAGATACGTAGCTTCATAACGAACGTATAGATAATTAAACAAACAAGGTGGTATCGAGACCTTCGGTGAAGTCTAGGATGACGATCTTCTGGTCATGCGAGGTGCTATAGGGGGGAGAAGACATATTATTAGTATGGCAATAAAAGTGGCAAATAAAAGAGAAGTAAACATACCTTACGATCCGCGAACAATCGAACCGCACATCGAATATATGACTCGAATGGCATCCCCTAAACTCCCTCACCAACTTCCCAGTCTCCAAATTCCAAATCTTCACACTCCGATCATAACTCCCACTAACCAGCCTCCCACTCCTACTATCAAACGACAACGCCCTAACCAGCGACTCATGCCCCGTCAACGTCCTCACACACTCCCCAGTGCTCGCCTTCCAGACTTTGATCTTGCAATCATTCGAACCAGAGACGATGATATCGTCTTTGAATTCGATGCACGCAAGACCCCTGTCATGTCCTTCAAACGTCCGCAGCCGTTCTCCGCTAGAGATATCCCAGAGCATCATCTTCCCGTCCCCGGATGCACTGACCACTTTATCTCCTTGAAGACCGAGAGCATTGACAGGGCCCTCATGTCCGCGGAACGTCCGATGTAAAGCAAGCGTTTCGCGATCCCACACGAGAACCTGTGCATCTTTCGAACTGGGAAATGACGTTATCGAACCATTAGCCAATTGTTATTGTTCGAAGCGTGATAAGGGAGAAAAAAGTTGGCAGGAAGGGAAGTAGAAGACAGAGACTCACCAACTGATGATCCACTTTGAGTCAATTCTTAGGTCCAGAACACCCCCACTATGTCCCCTCAAGACACCTCGCACGTTTGCAGTGACAACCTGTGTCACATTTCCCTCGTCGTCCTCGCTTGAGCACGAGAAGACATCCCATACGAAGACCAAGCAGTCACTAGATCCACTGACCATAGTACCCTTCTTCCAAGAAGGATACATTGGATGAGTATTTGCATCATCCAGATCCCAATCTTTATCGAATTTCAAGCAGAGAACGCTGCCACTGTGACCTACAAAGGTGGCAAGACACTTGCCCGTCTTCAGACTCCACACTTTGATTGTGCGATCGCGTGAACCTGTGATGATCTTGGAGGAGTCAAACTCGAGGCAATAAACGCTGTAAACGAGGAGGGACGGAGGTCAATGTAGGTAATGGTATCTTGGACAACAACAACAAAAAAATGGGGGAGTGGAAATACCTGTCCATGTGACCTGAAATCCGGTGCACCTTGGGATCCCAAAGGCTGACGTTCTCCTTGTCCTCAGAATTGAAATTTGTAACGACCGTTGGGTTTGGCGACCACCGTCGGTGTAATTCGGCACGAGTCTTGTAGAGCTCATGCCAATCCAGTGGTATCCACTCGTGGGGTGTACGTCTCGTAATGCGTCGCAAATCAATGTCCCACCCGTCGCATTTCCGTCGTTTAAATAGATCTTTCCATATGAGATTATCCTGGGCGAACCTGCGCCATATTCTATGTGCCTTGGTCAGATGATAGCAGAATACAACAGAACAACGTAACGACTGTACCTTGAAACAGCCAAACACGATAATACATCCTGAATGTCAAGGAAAGAGATAATATACAAAGCAATTTCGTCAGGTAATTGCGAAATGATGTCTATAGTAACAGCCTGGTTAGTATTTCGATTTCATGTAGAGTTTAACGCCACTGGGAAAAGGATGTTTCGCAACCATATCGTCGCATTCGAATAAGAAATAGGCCCATGAGGGAAGCTTGCTATTTTATGCCATCGGGCACACCGGTAGCTGGCGGAGCGGGACGGCTAATGGACGAAAGAGACACTTACCAACACCAGTGACCGCTCTGACGTCAATGAAGCATGCTTCGTCGTCAATGAGTTCTCCCTCTTCACCATCAAGTGGAGGCAGGCTGGCGTAATCAACAAAGGCTTCCCCTTCTAGTTCGGCCCAAATAGAAGCGGTAAGATCCATGCGCCGCTTGCACTTCCTGGTGGGAGAAGACTCCCGAATAGCATCCCATATCTTTGGGAGCAGGTTGAGGCTTCTGGATGACTTGAATGCATGTGGACTGGGAAAACGAATGGAATTGTAAGGAGTAGTAGGTGTAGGAGAGTGGCGGAAGGTGGAAGACCCGGGTGTCGAACCGCTGAGGAAGGATGAACGCAGAGCAAAGTTACACTTTGGGGCGGCATCAGAGAGTGATGGCCGTGCTTGCGTAGAGAAGACGTCATGCTGATCCGTCCAGTCAACGATCGAGTATGTCTCTGTGCGGAAACTGGGGGCAGGGGAAGGAGGGCGCGTGACAGTGTAATTGCGGGGAACGGCCATGAAGGTACCATCTACAGTTTCGAGGTCGTCATCGTCGTTGGCGTGCAGACTCGAGATATCATCCATGAAGGGTAAATCAGAGGTAGTAAGGAAAGGAGAGCCGAGAACGGAAGTCAGGAGTCTGCTGAAACGAGGAGTGGAATCCATAACGGAAGACGAGTCTGAGGACTCTTCAGAAGAGTCATCCGAGTGATCTAAGGGGGGAAATGGGTGATCATGTTCGTAGTAAGCAGTTGCCATCCTGTGCCTAGAGGGAGGGGGAGCAGAGGAGGTGGTGGTGTGGAAGGACAGGGGGGAAGGCGAACAGGTAGGCGAACTCTCCTTCACCATCGCTCGTCAACCGTGAGAGCTTATCTGCCACAATATTGGCCGCTAAGGGGGGTTATCCGCGCAATATTATGCCAGAAACCCCTCTTTAAATCCTGTCCGAGTCTTCAACGTTGTTCCTCGTCGTGTTCCAGGGCCACGCACACAGACACTCCCACCATTCTTGCTTTCATAGCCTCCCCCAGCTCCGAAAGCCAACCATGAGTGCAAACGCAACAGACGACCCTAGAGATCCCGCTGCAGAGACCAAACTGACTTTCCCCGATTCGTGGCAAGTCGAGTCTTCAGGTATGCTTCCCCTCGTTACACAGAATAGGAGAGTTCGGTTACTGAGTGTATCTTATCATCTGCTTCTGCTCTAAAGACGGTCTCTCAGCCTCAGGTACGTTGCTCTCCTCTGCTTCTCCCGACCTTGCACAATTCATACCAACTCGGAACCCGTAGTCATGTTCATTTCCGGCCTCATCATGGTCACCCGGAACCGGTCAGTTCTTCAAAGTATACTGCATGGCAACACTGCCTGACACATTCATGTCGACATTAGGTTCCTCGCATGGCCGTCGTTGCTCATGAGCATCAACAGTATCATCAACCAACACCCTCTCCGAACCAAAGAGGGAGGAAACAGTCCCGTTTAGCACACTCCTGTATGTCCCTCTTTCTTCCGCTCCCGTTACACTTTTAGGTTTTCCTTCTCGGAATCTTGGATCTCGCTGACATGGGTTCTTCATTTTGTAGCTTGGGAGCTTGCGCTCTCATTGCTTCATACATGCCACTTGTCATGATCACCCCGCAGAGTCAACAGACACAAACTCCCTTACCTGTCTAGTAATTTATTCTATCCTCAATCTTTGGTTATAGCTGTACCTGCAGGATGTTTTAATACTTCGTGTAATGCTCATATGGATTTCCTTGGTATGCTTTCAATATTGTGAGTGGTATACTAACCAAAGTATGTGATGGTGATATCACGATACGGCTTGAGGTACATTATGGCATTCCAACCATGGTGAGTTCGCGTCGTAGGAGGATGCCTAACCTCATGATCACGGAGACCTAATCGCCGCTCCAAAACTCATGAACTGGGAGTAAAGTTGACTCCTTGCGCCAAAGGCGCCTCATCGGAGAAGTTGACCGTGCAAGCACTCCAGCGAACATACTGTTTCCAGGCGTCACCTCCGGATTCACGTCCCCTAAAAGAATAATTCACAATCAGTCCAAGAATTCTAACGTAAGGAAGCAGAAAAACACGTACCATCCAGTGCTCTGTATCGAAGCGAACAAGGAAGAGAGAAGAGTTAATAAATATGACAGGAATGAATGAGTACCCGGTATGAACTTCGAAGGAGGAATCAACGTGGTTTACTGACCTTGTTGCCACCGAATGCAGCGCCGATCTCAGCACCGCTTGTCCCGACGTTAACCTGCAGGTGAAACACGAGTGTTAAGGACTGTCTTTCCCCTCTTATAGAAAGCAAGAGAAAAGAACCACACGTACGTTGACGATACCAGTATCTGAACCGGCAGGTCCAATCCATTTACCCACATTCCGCAGATCCTTCGTCCAAAGGCTACTACTCAAACCCTAGAATAAAATTCCTGATCAGCACAACCACACCCAAAAAGCAACACCAAAAACAAAACAAAAAACAGAAATGGAATCAAACGTACCTGAGGCACCCCATTATTCCACTCAATAGCCTCCTCAAGCTCATCAAACACCCCCACAGTCAAAATCGGCGCAAACGTCTCCTCACTCCAAATCGGATGTCCCACATTAACCTCCTGCGGCATCGCAATCGTCGGCTTCACCCAATTCCCTCCCCCTAACGTCTCCCTCAACTCCTGACTAGCATACGTCGACCCACCCACAAGGATCTCAGCACCCGCACTGCGTAATCTGTTGATCGCATTTGAATAAATCCCTACGGCTGCTTTGTTGTGTAAAGGGCCTAGGAGGGTTGATGTGTCGAGGGGGTCTCCGGGTTGGAGGGAAGAGTAGAGGGATTGGAGTTTGCTGAGGAATTCGGGGGCGATGGATCGGTGGAGGTAGAGACGGCGTGTGGAGGTACAACGTTGGCCGGCTGTACCTACTGCTCCGAAGAAGACGGCTGGGACTGCTAGGGAGAGGTCGGCATCTGGCATGATGATGGAAGCTATGGGTGATTGATGTTAGTTGGCTATAGAGGTTTTGTGTTCGGGAGGTTGAACGTACCGTTGTTACCACCAAGCTCGAGTAGAACCTTTCCGAAACGAGACTGGACGACCTGACCGACACGACGACCAACGGTTTCACTACCGGTGAACGATACTACACAATCCAAAATTATTATTTGAAGATTTTGTTGATTAAAGCGACTCACCCATATCGACATCCTTGCTCTCGACAACAGCTTGTCCAACACTAGTACCACCAATGACAAGTCCCGCAACAGCACCTGGGATATCGTTCTTTTCCAAAACACTTGCCACAATTTTCGTTACCGCAATAGCACACAACGGCGTACTAGGTGCAGGTTTCCAGAGTGTCGCATTACCTGCTGCTAGAGATAATGCAAGGTTCCTGATAGAAATAGAGGTAGGTTCTGATTAGTGAATTGCATCTGCGAGGGAATGGGTAGAGTGACTGACCAGCCGTAGACTGCTACTGGGAAGTTGAATGCAGAGAGTACTGCGACTACTCCCAGGGGGTTTGGTACTGGTGTAAATTGTAGTCAGTACATTACATTCAGTTGGCAAGTCGAGAGGTACATACGTTCAAGGATGTTATGTCCAGGACGTTCGGAGGCAACGACTCGACCGTTCATCATCCTCGATAGACCGACAGCATAGTCGGCCTATGTAACACTCATAAATAAGCAACAGAGAAGAACATCTGAAATTAATTACTTACGATGTCAACAAACTCTTGAACCTCGCCGACACCTTCTGTCTTGATTTTGCCCATCTCTAGGGATACAAGAGCACCAAGTTCATCTCTCTAGTATCAAGTAGAATATTAGTTACCACTCAGAAATAAAACACAATGCGACTCACCTTTGCAGCAAGAGCCTCTCGAATCTGTCTCAAAAGCTCCCCTCTCCTAGGCGCAGGAACAGACCTAATGAACTTATACGCCTCTCTCGATTTCTCCAACGCAACCTCCAATTCCTTTGGCGAAGCCTACACACCCCAACCCAAATTAGCACCATGACCTCACCCCCAACCCAACAAAGCTTAGAAGGAACTCAAAACCACTCACCGACCGCACACGAGCAATCACCTCTCCCGTCGTCGGACACACACTCTCAAATACCTCCCCACTTCCTTTCCAACTCCCATCGTAAACACCTGGTAATTCCTGGGTTGCTGCTGGGATGTCGAGGGCTTGGAGGATCGTGGAGGCGCGTGTGCTTAGAGCGCGTTTGGCCGTTTGACGGGTGACTGCGACGGTCCTCCTGCTGAGCATTGGATGTTGTATGCGTTCGTTAGACCTGAGTAGTTTGTGAGTGTATGGTAGAACGATGAGTTACACGTCGAGAATGGAGAATGAAGGTAAAAGTCAAGTCAATGGGTGAGCTGAGAGCGTTTGAATAGGTTGTCCGTCGTTGCTGGTGTTCGCGCCAAGCTATGATCCGCCCCGAGAAATAGTGTCATGCATGTGAGGAATGTGATTCGGGGAAGGCGCTCCATACGTCCAGGACGAAGATGCACATGTAAGAACAGATATGGTATCGTATACGACGTAGAGACATGCGTATTCGAGAGGATGAATCCTTGAACACGACGATGAAATTGAAAAGGCTGAAGGATATATTCATCATATCTCCACAAATTCAAAAACTACAGTTGGGTTCTAGGCGAAGGAAGGCTATGTAGGACTTTTGGACCAGTTAGAGGTCATTGAAGAAAGAAGGTTCAGCGTCGATCTCATTTCGACCTTTTTTCCGTTTGACAATTTGGAAAGGATCGATATCTTTCTTCTTCTTCCGTTTCTTTGACTTGTCGAGTTCTTCATCGCTCGAGTCCTCGTCCTTCTCGTCAACCTCTCCCTCAGCGTCCTCGTCCTTCGCATCATCAACAGCCACACCTATATCATCCTCCGAATCCGAGTCTGAATCGATGTCGTCGTCCTCGTCCACAACCTTCTTGCCTTTCCCGTCATCTACCTTCTCTTCCTCCTCCACCCCACTATCATCATCCAAATCCCCACTGACACCAAGCGCCTTTTCCAAACCCAAACCCAAACCCACCTCCTCTCCCACCTCCTCATCATTCTCCTCATCATCCCTCTCACCCTCTGCATCCCCATCATCATCCTCAAACACCTCCTTCAAATCCGTCATCTTCAACACCTCCTCATGTCCCACACTCCCTACCCACCTCCCTTCACCTCCCATATCCACCGCAATCCTCTCAATAGGAAACTCTCCATGATCTGCTACGACACCTAATAATTTTGTTGGTAGGAGTTGGACGGCACGGAGGAGTCCGTCGGAGGATCCTGTTAGGACTGTTGAGTGGGCTGATGGGTAGGATGAGGGGAGGTTGCAGAGGGCGTCGACGGAGTGGGGGTGACTATAGAGAAGAGGAGAGTTCGTATTAAGATGAATGTAAGATATGGAGTGGTAGGAGACGTACCCTGGTATTCGGTCTACGCAGTCACCGTATCCGCTTTTTCTGTTGAAGATCGAGAGAATACCTATCTGGGTGCCTACGACGAGTTTCTGGGAGCTGATAATCTCTGTTGAGTATAGTATAAAGGGGTAGGGGAATCTAGAATTGTGACATACCCTTTTATAGCTACGACGGAAAGTAGTTCATCCTCTTGGTCTTCTGATTGTGCAAATGGGTCTGCACGTTTTGAGCGCACATCGAGCACGGAGAGTGTTCCATCACCACTATCTAGGTTGAGCATTCGAATTAAACGTTTGGCATGAACTAGACGTACCTGGTGCAGACCTAGGTGTTTTTTATCCTCTAACCAGAGGAAATCCGATATGAAGTCAAAGTGATGGTTGTGAGTACGGATGGACTCTGGTTGTCGAGGGTCCCATAGCTATGGTGCGAGTATTAACTAATGATTATATATATAGCTGTGAAACATGCAAATGAAAACGCACCTTCACCACACCATCATCATCTCCAGTGGAGATCATGTTGGGCATAAGCCGTTTCACTCTGTTTATGGCTACACTTCCGAAGCCCATTCAGATTAACAGAGCAACATCAATGAGAGATGGCTACCCACTCGTGAGCCATTTTACGAGTATCGGATATTTGTCCTGTTGCAGTATCAATAGTACTGCATACCCAAGTCGTGTTTAGTATTTGAATCCTGAATATGTAGGTTGGGTTGGAAACGTACTGGAATGTCTTCCCCTTCCCAACCACGTATAATTTATCACCATCCTCGCTCATAGTCAACCCTCGACATGATTTTTTGGACGTGCGTGTTGAGAACTTTGATTCGTAGTTTCCTTGTTCATCATAAGTGAACGCTTTGATCTCGCCAGTCAAAAGAGCGGTGTAGACTGTTGGATGTTTGGGGTGAAAAGTAAGGTCAAAGATCTGTGCGCCGACTGGGATGTCAGGCATGCTGTTGTTTCTGCTTGTAGTAGAAGAGCCACAAGGGGAATGAATGAAGCACCAGTACGCGGAGCCAATATTTTGTGTAGAGTGATCGGGACCCCGAAACTCCCCAAGCACCGTCAAGATTTACTCCTAGAATTCTGAAATTGAGACACCCTCTTCACCACCACGTATTTGCATAGTCGTCCAAGACCAAGAAACGCTATTTCATTGCACAGACCTATCGATCCGTCTTTAAAGAACAGAGAGGCACTGTTCAAGTTGCTTGAAGTCGAGGAGAGGCAGTCCCCTGAAACCGGAAGTTTCCCAGGAAGCGTGGCCAAGGCTTGGAAGTGAATTGGCTACGTTCGCTAGCACTCGGCCCAACCTACTCGCTACTTGACTCATACCTCTATGCCGCACAGCTGCTAAAGCCATAAGCAATGACTATATGGCCACATTCTCTACTACCTCATTTTACATTCTCCTATTCCTCGCAGGCCTCTGTCTCGCAGAAGTCCTCTCAATTCAAAACGCAAAACATGGTATTGGAAACACTATAACCGATCTCACTACACGGGTTCGTCAGGGCTCTCAAGCTGGATATAACTTTGGCATTAGGACCGGGGAGGAACAGCAGACAGAACTATTGGATATCGTCCTCGTTGCCTCGGTCGATGGACGACTGCATGCACTCAACAGAACTTCTGGCGTCCCAATCTGGTCCATGTCCTCAAGTCTCAATGGCGAAGTTCCAGCTACCTTGGGTCCTCTCGTACGAACACAACATCCAAAGATAGACCCGGACCTTGAAGATGAAAACTCGGAAGACCAGGAAGTCTATGTCATCGAACCCCAGTCTGGGGAAATTTATGTCATGTCGAAGCCCGACGCTCCTTTACAGCGTTTACCATTCACAATGTCACAATTGGTGGATATGTCTCCTTTTAGCTTCTCAGGGGATGATAGGCTCTTCGTGGGGAGGAAAGAGACTGCATTGTTGCTTGTCGAGTTGGAGACAGGGAGGGTTAAAGCGACGTTGGATTCCGAGTGTCCTTGGGACCCCTTCGAAGATCTTGCTTCCGAGAATAATGAAGATGAAGACCTCGATTTGGATGAGCTAGATGGCACGAAACCACCCAAATCTCCTTTCAAATCAACAGAAGTCTATATTGGTCGAACTGGTAAGCTTAATACTCGTTATCATACTTGTAAACATACCTACGTCATATTGCATAGACTACCACATTTCCATCCGAACAAGACCCACGTCGGGTTCCTCGAAGAAGGTCCCCGTTCAGAAACTATCCTTCTCTATGTATGGTCCGAACAAGCAAGACAGTAGCCTTCAAACTATGTATCGAAGAACGGCCGACGACAAGTACATCGAATCTATGCCCAACGGCAAGGTCCTCTCTTTCCGAGCCAACATTCAGAACGAAGATAATTCCGTTTCGTCGGAAGCTCATCTTCTATGGGCCCAGGCTTTCTCTAACCCTGTGTAATCATCCTTTCCACTCATTAATTCGTCACACGACTGAGATTATTTCTGACCAGTGTCGCCGTATTCGATGTACTCCGTACCCCAGACAGGGATCAACCTTTCGTCCTCCTCCAACCCCGCCCTCGACTAGAAGATATCCTCCCTCGTGATGAACTCAGTCTAGCGGCCAAGAAAGACCTTCTTCCCAACCGAGACTCAGCCTACGTCGGTCTCGTCGAAGAAACAGGCTCACTCTACGCAATGTCCCCCGACAGATTCCCCCTCGTCATCTTTGGTGATACCAACCGTCACGATCAATATGGTGTTGGGAGGAGTATCGACCCTCCACCAGACTTGAAGTGGGATGCAGACGGGGATGGAGGGGACGATAGAGACTTACCGATGGATATCGATTCAATTACGAAGAAGCTGAAGTTGAAACAACTTTGTAGGGGTGGGTCGATGGATCCGAGATGTTTGACTGGTGTGAGGCCGTTGGAGTCGTCGAGGCTGAGTAGGTTATTGGAGGGTGCCCCTTCGGTGCCTTTCCCTCCCATCCCAAACAACCCCTCTATGCCAGATCCTGTCGATTCGGCACCGGGCACTAATACCTCAATGATCCCTCCTCGAGGCCAACTTCCTGGTGGGGAGGGAGATGGACGTCTAGGCTCCAACTCACATGTGTACTCCATCGTCGGAATATTCGTGTTGACTTTGCTTTCTGCGCTCGCTTGGCTTAGGTTGAAGCAGAGGTCACCAGCACTGACTACTAAGACTGTGCTCAACGGTGTACCTGTTGGCATCAAAAATCCTATTACTCCCACAGATGGCGTTTATATGAACGGACTTCCCAACGCAGCAGGTGATAACTCTAACTCACTTCCTAACGGCGACATGGGACAACGAACTCCTCCTCTCGCGACCTCTACTGGTGTAGAACTCTCTCCTCGTATACCTTCTGGCCCATCTACGTCTACCATACCTCCTGCATCCTCCTCTACGCTATCCGTACCCAATACTTCAATACCTGCTGCGCTCCCATTACCTCCGAGAATGTCGACCCCACCACCACCCTACAACATTCGAGCCTCCACACCTACACCTCAGGGTAGGGTCGCATTCATAGAACCTGCTCTCCGGCACTCACACCTCGACCACCGCCAACACCAAGACCTAATACACCTAGACCTTCCACTTCGGCTATTGCTGCGGATGGTGAAGATGGTGTCGAGGGGGAAGAGAGTGAAGGTGAGACACCTGCTACACCTGGGAAGAGAAAGCTCCTAGAAGAAAGAGAGGGAAGAAAAAGAAACCTGGTGCTGTCAATGTCGCGCAGGAGATGGGGATGGAGAGGCAGAGGGGAACAAGGATACTGGGAAGGAAGAATCGTGGGAGGTCGTGAATGCTGCGTCACCCAGTTCGATCATACTCCCTCCGCCAACGACGCCAAAGGTTGTCGAGCCGTCACTTATCGTCTCGGACAATATCCTTGGTATGTTTGATTAATTACATATGGACTGTGTGATACTAATACTAATACTTGATACCTTACACAGGTTTCGGCTCACATGGAACAGTTGTGTTCAAAGGCTCGTTACAAGGCAGAGCTGTAGCCGTAAAGCGACTCCTCCAAGATTTCGTCACTCTCGCTGCTCGCGAAGTGACCATCCTTCAAGAATCCGACGACCACCCTAATGTCATCCGATATTACTACCAAGAACATCACGCTAACTTCCTATACATCGCTCTTGAACTATGCCCAGCTTCTCTTGCAGACGTCATCGAACGACCAGATCTCCATCGCGAGATCTCCATTGCCTTTGATCCCAAGAAGGCGTTACGACAAATCACCTCAGGGCTTCGACATTTACATGCACTTAAAATCGTTCATCGGGATATCAAACCTCAAAATATCCTCATTTCACATGCAAAGAAAGGTGTAGGCGAAAGTGCTGGTCATCGGATGCTCATTTCCGACTTCGGCCTTTGTAAGAAACTCGAGGTAGACCAGACGAGTTTCTTGCCTACCGCTCATGGTGCGATGGCAGCTGGGACAGTGGGTTGGCGTGCGCCCTGAGATCCTGAAAGGCGAAGTCAAACTAGACGAAGTGGGAGGTGATGAGTCGATGTCTTCACGTGGCAGTGTAGGGACGGTGGATGGAGTGGTAATTCTACGACATCGGGGCGACAGACGAGGTTGACGAAGGCGGTGGATATTTTCGCTTTGGGGTGTTTGTTCTACTATGTGTTGACGAACGGTGGACATCCGTTTGGAGATCGGTTTGAGAGGGAGAGTAATATTTTCAAGAATGCGATGATGTTGGATGGGCTGGAGAGGTTTGGCGAGGAGGGGTCGGAGGGTGTTGATTTGATCACGAAGATGCTTAGTCCTGAAGCACCCCATCGGTAAGTTCTTGACATCCAACCAGACTTGCGGCAGGAATACGTATACTCATACGTATATATTTTATAGACCTGACACCTCAACGATCCTCCTTCATCCGTATTTCTGGGACGCAGGAAAGCGCTTGAATTTCCTCCAGGATGCCTCTGACCGCTTTGAGATCATGTGTCGAGATCCTCGGGATGCTAACCTCGTTGAACTTGAACGAGGAGCATACGATGTTGTCGGAGCAGATTGGAACGCACGGCTAGACAAGTTCTTCATTGAGAACTTAGGCAAGTTCAGAAAATACGACGGCAAATCCGTCCAAGATCTGCTTCGTGCACTTAGGAATAAGGTTCGTCCTCGTTTGGTATACATACATACTGCTAGATGGGCTGATTGTATTTTTGTAGAAACATCATTATCAGGACCTTCCGGACAATGTGAAGCGTCAGGTTGGACCTATGCCTGAAGGATTCCTGTCGTATTTTACCCGTCGGTTCCCGCGTTTGTTCTTGCATGTTCATTCTGTCATCTCCGAGTCGTCGCTGAAGAGCGAGTCTATGTTCCGTACCTACTTCGAGCTCGCTGACTAGTATAGTATAAAATCTCTATCGTCATCTCATATTCCTCTCCTCACACATCTTTTTCTTGCTTTTACGGTCGTCGTCTCTCCCATCGTGTCTGTCCATCTGTTCATATTTCCAACTCATAGTCATATCCCTCCACTACCATCTCTGCATCATCACTCATCCTAATCTTTTCTTTGTGCGTTGTACTCTGCATTTTATTTCAATTTATTATGGACGGACTGCAGGATGTATCTACATGACTGTATCTGTATTTCGAGTAGGCAAGACTCAATATTTCAACATAAACTATTCTGTAAAAAGAAAATTCGAAAAGTGGGAGATTCTATCTGAATATAACAATACGTTGAGTGTAGAACCAATTGCATCCTCCACTCTAGTTCTTGTGTTGACATTTGCCTCCGTCCTTCATCTCCATATTCAATTGCCGAGTAGGTAAGTCATAATGGGCGCTTCAATGTTACGGCAAGTCGATCAAATGGTTGACTTGTGTGGGCTTGCACAGGCTTGCACATGTACCACAACCATCGACGATAAACAATTGACCACTTTTTCAAATCCACCTGTCATATACGCTGTATTAGGAAGAACACATTACAGACCCCCTTCTTATCTTTATCATGTCTAATGACCTCCCTCATCCAGAACTCCAAGTTCAAAGGCAGAAACTACGATCAATTCTCCAAACGATCCCATCTTTTGGCTCGGGAGTCGTGAAGCCTCCCGTCATAGATGCTTCTTTAGATTCTCGGGAAGAGAAACCAAATCAGGATACCATCCCAGGACTGCGTATGCTGCGAGATGCAGTCAGACGCGACCTTGATGTACTCGACAAGGTGAGCTACATGCGACATGCCAATCTCCGAAGGCAATAGTGCAATAGTTGCTTTCCATTGCAATCGTAGCGGGATTGGATCATTGGTGCTGATGGTCATACCATGTAGTAGTTCCTGAACAACCCCCATTGCGCTTCACAACCGGCCCTATCGAGTAATGCACCTTATCTCATTTCTGTGTGGAATGAAATCCTACTTGCGCCTCAACCAGTTATCGGTATCTGGCACTCATTTTCTGAGAGCGGGAAGACACCGATAGCCCGTGGTAAACGCGGTAAACCTAAGGAGGACGGTGTTAAAGTTGACATTGTGGCTGATGGCGGAAAACGTTGGATCCGTGTTAATACGTCAGTCCATCTGCCGCCTATTAGGTTTATGTCTACGTTGTACTCATGAACAGTGGTATTTTTAGTATTAAAAACTCGCGAATATTAGCAGAGTTTCGGGAGATCGATTCGTATCTCACGGAATCCGAGGACGAAGAAGAGGATCCTTCATCAGAAATACCTCCTACACTTGCTCAAACAGTGTTTGACAATTCAATCCTCCGCATGACACGTTCGTTGCAAAATGCCGCAAAGGAACATCCAGTTTCAGGTTCCGATGACATACCGACAGTGACCTTGCGACTCACACGTTTAGAGCCTTCCCCCGCAAACGAAAAGGAATACGACACCCGAATATCACAAACAATAGAAGAACTTAACTCTAGGGGAATTGATGTGCGTCTAGGCGAGAGGAATGATGCAGAAGTATTGGAAGCTCAGGAACGCCAGCTAGGCAACAAACCCTCTCCTCGCACAATTTCCCCTTCGCCCAAAGTGAACTTGGATCTGTCAATATTAATTGCCCTGGTCTCAGACATATCTCATGCTCCATTGGCGTTGTCTGCAGAAGACGCTGAGAGACGGTTTACTCCCTCCGAAAAATACATAAACTGGAAAAGGACCAGATTAAGCTTGTACGACCCCAAATCAACGGCTGATGATATTGCACGCCCATCTAGAGCTCTATCAAATCAAGCTACGCAGGAGATTGCCAG
Source organism: Cerrena zonata (assembly GCA_038087015.1). NCBI lineage: Eukaryota > Fungi > Basidiomycota > Agaricomycetes > Polyporales > Cerrenaceae > Cerrena > Cerrena zonata. Next base: position 480,868 of record JASBNA010000029.1, read on the forward strand.
GAGCCTATTTCAGGAAATGCACGATACATTGTCCCCGCTCCAAATCTCCAACCAAGATAGTGATACTAGCACTCCTTCTCAACCACTTGTTCTAGAGTTTTGGACGACACCCGAAGCCCGAGACCGATGCCTGAAAATCGTATCGAAAATCGGAGGACCCAACGAAAAACGCCGCGCGCAAGCTCTGTTCCCCGATACCCCCATATCGCTCCAGGATTTGGAAGAATCTTACTGGAGAGGTTCACGATATCCACAAGGGTTCATCCCACTATTACCAATTCGTATCCTACCCTCGTCAGAACCCGACGGTGGTTCTGAACCACCGACCCGAGATCACTGGGGAAATCCTTTGTCGCCTTTCTTTATTGCCTTAGCTGGCACTTGCAGAGACATACTACTCCAGGACGACATACCTGATCCGCGAACCTTGCCAGAACCGATGGGTGGCGCAAATACTAGCCCCCCAAATAATTCCATCAGAGATAGGGCGGAAGACGACGATTATTGTGCAGAGGACTCTGATGGTGAAATCCAACGTGCCACCGTTATGAAGGCCAACCCCCGTTTGACAACCCATACTGTTCAGAGCATGCTGTGGGGCGCAGTGAACGGGTGGACAACGTTTACCGCCAATAAAGCAAGCATCAAAGCCATACTCCGGGAGATGAAATGCCGAAGAGCGTTGTGGGACCGTGTTCAGGGGGAGGGTGTCGATCCTAATACCGCACAACCAACGACTGGTGCTCTGTGGATAGTGGACCCCAGGAGCTTGGCCGAAGGAATGAGGTCTGATTTCGGAGTCTTGTAACAGGCAGCGAAACTTTGTTACGATGCGCCGACGTTGTTGGAATTAATGGGTAGAAAATACATGAAACAATGAACCTTGTTTAAGCTGTCTGATTCGTATGTCTTGAACCTTGACAGTTCCGAGTCATGCTCTGGATCTCACAGGGCCCTTCGTTTCTAAATCATTGAGACTGTTTCTTTGTGAAGTAGAGCTTCAACCGAATTGAGGACAATCTGTAAGTCGTCTCCAATTTTCTGATTCGCGTTTGTTCGTGTTTCTGCTCTAAGTCTCCGTGAGTGAGAGGAATTATTTTCAAGCTAGAGAGCTCATAGAAATTCACAAAGGTAGAAGATAAAAGATATGGACGTATATTTTTCTATTTAGCAGAAGTTTCCATATCTAATGTAGTGAAACAAGGTATGCAAAAGTATAGAGAGCAGTATGAAGATTCAACAACAGTGCAATGCAGCTAGTATAATACAAGTCCCAACAGAAGTTTCGTGATGATGATAAGTGAGTAAATAGCAAATGGACGAGAATACAGAAACCTCTAACTTGCAAGTCAATGCAATAAATCTATTGGATCATACACATATTCCCCACGGCGAGTAACTCATGGCCATCCACATCATCCACATCCTCGTCGCCTTCAAAATAATGAGAATCAGCAAGTCGTCCTAAAAGGAAAAATTAAGTTTACCAACCATAAGTTAAATGCTATCCATCACCTACGTACGCCTAGGTACTCCACCCACAGCCTTGAGCGTATCGCGCATGTACTTGGTATCGCTGACGGCACGTAAGCAGAAGAAAGTGCTGGTGCCGTTATTACTTTCGGAGAAGATGGCGATACGCTTCTCAAAGAATTCGTACGAGGGGACAGCGTCTACCAGGCACACCAGGCCATCATAGATGGAACCGTTATCCGGACCATTGAAGACGACCTTCTTCTGGAAATCTCTTGGGTGCATAGGGAGTGCATTGTCGTCCTTTGATAGACAAGGCGAAACGCGGAAGAGCTCGGCCAACTTCTCGGGGTGGTCTGTGAGCATGTAGTCGAACACCGAAGCCGCTCCTGTCGCCTCGTTCAGGTCGATCTCCTTCGAGAGTGAAACACGAAGACGTTTCAGATACGACTCATAGGACTTCTGGAGTGCCGCGAAGTAAGATGAGGGGAATAGCTTCTGGGTGTGACTATCAGTGAATACGCCTCTAACAGCTAAGAGATGGAGCTCATAGTTAGACCAGTTAGGTATAATTAAAATTGTATGTCACTTACGCTCCATAACAATAGGCGCATTAGGACCAACGAGCATCGTAACAACGCTTTGTTTAGTGACTGCGACCGTGATCACATTGCGCGCATCCCATGTGTTGCTCTCGACATGAGTAATCGCATCAAGGAGAAGAGCGGAAGAATCGCCATTGGAGATGTTAACCTCTATTTCCGACTGGCTGAGCAAGTGCACCAGATCCGCTGCATAGACGGGGATATTAGAGTTCTGCAAGTATATCATCACTTTTCCGACAGTCTGGACGTCGATTTCGTATGATCGGACCAATGAGGCAACAGCTATAGATTTGAATGCATGAGAAACAAATTTCCTGTTTCAAGGAAGTAATGATAGTTACCCTTCAATATGAGACTGTTGTCATCACTGCCAGTTCGTTGGGATGATGCGATGGCACGAACACCAACATGTTGAACTCGGGATTCAGGGATGTTCATCAATTGGAGACTGGGGGGAATCGAAGCTTGAGTCTTCGTCCGGACGCCCTTGGATTCGATAGCGTCGATATCGAGTGTAAAATCTGGCTCAGGGATAACCTCAACGTTGAACACGGCATCACGAAGAGCAGATTCCTCCGTATCATCAACAACCTCATCCTCCGGCGTCGCTTCGGCTTCGAAGCTTAAGGAGGGGAAAGGTGGAGCGCCGGGAACATCTCCAATGTTATAGCGTCCGCTCTAAGAAAATAATGTTATCAGCAACTATTAGTAACTATAGACGTTAAACAAGCTCAAGCTCGTACCTCCTGGGACCATGCATTGTTACCTCCCATGCAGTAAGGCAGATTAGCAATCCAACGATGAACCTCGGGATCCTTTCCGAGCTCAGGGTCGTTGAGAACAGCAAGACCAGCCGGGATGAAATCTTGCTCCTTTTGGCGGATCTTCTTAGTAACAGTATCTTTGGCTTGTTCGTATGTAAGTCCCTCGAAGTCTTGCAACATTCGAAGAACGTTAGTGTCATCCGACTGTGTCAGGTACTCCTTGGCGTATGAGAAAAGGTCGTTGGTCAAGCCAACATGGTCTGTCACGAGTTGTCAATCCCTGAGTAAATCAAGATACGAAAAGGTCAAGACGAACCTGAGACTATACCCTCCGCCTCTCGCATAAGAGGATGGTTGACTTGTTCATCAGTCAAGTTGATGTCAAGGCAGTATCGGAAGTAAGCTAAAAGAGGCTCAGTCTAGTATCTTAGTTCTGTCAAGGATCTTCGACGAACCATTTGCAAAATACTGTACAGGAGTATGAATTAACGTCATGACAAGGCATATCAAATGGTCTAAACGTACCATGGCAATGTTAACACGGCGAGTAGCTAAATACTGGTCGAGGTTACGGAATGGCTCGTGGATGTTGGAGTCCCACCATTCGTGTGTACATTGGGTTAGTTGGCGGAAGGTGCGCGGGTGGGATGTCTCTTTGATGGCCCGGAAGACAATGTCATGGCAGATCTCAGCTCTGTCTTCGGGGTGAAGAGGCTAGAAGAAAACAGTCTAGGTTAGTCGTGTATTATGTTACAATGAACATGCCCACTTACGCCCTCGCCAGTGGCGGCTTTCTTGAAGCCGGGAATGCGATCAAGCATCTTTCCACTGTCGATATAGTCATCGGCAAGGAAGAAGATTCCAGCAATACGACCGCCCCAGACCATACGGTCAAAGTCGGATGCCGGAGCACCTGCAAGGGTACATTGTCAACATCGTCAGTATACAACATCGTTTCATGAGCTTACACCAGGTACTGAATCCGGCTAGATTCATGAATGGGATACGGGCGCGTTTCTTCTCGCTAGAGAACGGCCAGTGCTTCATGAGCCACTCATCATGAAGGCGATAGAGTTCTGGATAACGTCCAGTCAATGACTGGACATGATGTGGGCATACTACACAGCATACCTTTCCATCTTGGATGATTACGAGCGGGTGGCCAAGGCTGGCCAGGGAGAGGAGGGAATGGTGCGACTTTGCCGATCTTGGTGGACGACATGACACCTACGATGAATAGACTGATGGTACGACTGCTTTCGCTCCAGATACCAGCAGGGCTTTATGTCTATCGCAGACGCCAAGCTATGCGACAAGTTCATATTCCAAATTAAGCAGGTATGAAAGCAGCACTGTTTCGGGGGTTGAAGGATATCGGTCCCAGGGTGGAACGGCGGTTCCTTGTCAAGGCAACCGGACATGCGGTATAGAACCGTGAGTGACTCTTGAGCTAAGTTCACCAGGTAATCATGCTCGGATCTGCAGCCAGAGTCTGTTTTTGGAATACTTAGTTAGGACCGAAGTTTGAGGTTGAGCAACTTACCGATGGAAAAGTCTCTGATCTGAGATTGGGAATGCGCTCCAGAAACATTGAAAATTAGATTATAGTTGTCAAAATAGACTAATGCTTCCCACTGCTTCTTTCCGCACAATCGGCCATGGCAGCATGCTTCTGCAATTCTATTCCCGTCCCCGATCCCGTGCAGTAGCCAGAGGCAGTGTGTGAATTAAGTCGGCATCCCGAAACCGATTCTAGACTAGGTAACTCTTTAAGAAACCAAAGGTCAGGACCAGGATATGAGCGCGAGGTGCAAACGTCAATCCACAATATCCGAGTCTTGGCCAGTAGAGTCATGAAGATTATATCCCAGAAGGGCTATGCATATAGAACGGCGTAAAGGAGGCCGATATTATTTGCAGATCCTCGGTGCGGCAAAATTTCGTGAATGAAGGCACAGTGCGATTGCGCAGGATTGACGGCCGGACGAATTACATAGGTGCCAAGGTGTATTTGTGATGACAAGGTGACGATGGCCATCGACAAGTATCACATCCGTTCCAATTGGTTATCATGCCTTCATGCATGATATCTCACGGCCTCCGCAATTACCTAGAAAAATTGTGGAGACATTCTATCAAAACATGGGAGAGCAAGACGATGGCGTACATCTATCGCGTACCTCTCCAGACGTGTTGTTCAGCACTATGCCTTAGCGATCAATATGGATGCTACTGGATGCCCGTCTTCCGGTGGCATATTTGCAATGCGAGCAATATCACCAATCACCGGAACGCTCTTGACATGAATAATACACTGTGGGGGAGTTGTAACTGAATGCCTTGAAACTTCTGGCTGCAATAGGAATGCTGTCCCATGCGCAGAACCCGGAGAATTGTCTATCAATATTCGAGATTCTACTCGGCGGCATGACAGTCGCGCAGCGATAGCACATTCCGATAAATTCCCATTACCCTCTGTGATCATCAAATGGGGACCAACGATATATTTGTTACTTCGAGTTCGCCCTAGTACAGGGACTCGGAAGGGTTTATCGTTTAGCATTGGGGCCCAGTTCGAAGTTCACCGTCATCAGTGTGGTCATCGACGGGAAGGTTGCTATTGACCGGCAAGATCTATGACAGCCTGGTTGAGAATGCGAGTTCCATTGAATCACCCAAATGTGTGGATACATAGACGGTTGGACCGGTTCTGGTAGGGCGGTCGGCTGATGGTCAAGATTCAAGCTCGAGAGGCGACAGTTCAGGGGCGCCACAAGGATCGTGTGGCCCCCGGAAACCCTTGTGCATGTCATAAATATTATAACTCAAGAAATGATTCCGCCGGTCAACTAAATGTTTATTGAGAGATTCAGATAAGCGCTCACTCTTTGGCGATCTCCGATGAGCGCCTGTCTTTCAAGTTACGATTTCCGTCCCTCATCGTCCGGCTTACCCAACATTTCTGATGTCCACCATCAATGAGCCTGCACAAGATGAAAGGCGAATGACACGCTAATGATATTGGCGTTATTATTACCACATTGGAGATTGTTGTTGGTGGCTAGGTGGTGGCTACACCTGGGTGTAAGTTCCTCCTGCGGATTGATACGTTCTATAGGCTGTACTTTGTGACAATAGTCTTCCAAGTATGACGGAGACGACCAACCATGCGTGCATATTACATGAAGCTGTCAGGTGAGCCTTGGAAATTGAAATCAACAATAGCTCCACAACTTCCCAAAAAGAACTCTCTGTCAGTGGGCAAGTAGCAAGGAGTGGAAGATGAAAAGCATGTAGTTCTCCATTGCTGCCAGTGATCATGGAGTTAGAGCTCGCCGCACTCAGCCAAACGTGCGATATCTGTTCCGTCTCCCTGCAAGATGTAAAACCACTTTCTCTCACTGTCATGATAGGAATTACAGATCACAAAAACTTGTTCTTCGTTGCTTGTTCGATACGAGTTCCTGATGTTGGTTTCCACGCCATTCAACGGTTCAACCCTTTTTATTTTCACTGACGTATCCGGGATGTACCGAATGCACAGGCTATTTTCTCTAGGTTCTCAGTGAAAAAAATGCTTTGAACCCTGACCGTGTCCAAGCTTCGCAGTCTAGTCCTCTTCTACGTTCGGCGGAGACCAGAGCTTGCATTCGACACTGGCCAGCATGTCATGTGTGATATTTTCAAGTCTAGAACGATGCACAATGTGAAAAGGTCAGAGAAAGCTTGACTTAGTATTTTCTAAGTATGTATGACCATCCCTGAGTTTATTATTCACTAATACGGACAAAAAGTTGGTCGTAGAAGAAATCCAATCATAATACAACTGCAGACGGTATCATCCACTATGTCAAGCCTCATGAAATATATGGTACTGCCATTCGGTACGTAGTGTTTGGCATATCTACGTAGATTGTTGAAGTGACCCTAAGCTAATCGGACTATTGACCGCTGTCTCACTTTTCTACTAACCTTCCATATCAGGAATAACACGCCAGATTAGGTAACTACATTTCCAAATTCGTCAAGATGTTCAATCCAGCCGATGGTTGAACGAGGTTGTCCTCATTCGGTTTAACGCAAGTTAATCCTTTTAATTCATTAGCCATCATCAAGAAGTATTAATTTAGAACCAATGCAGGGCATGAAGAGAACAGAGGTAAGCATACTTCTTCGCCTCCATTGACTTGTCGTATCATTATCCCGCTCGGGGTTGACAACTTGGGGTCGGACACCTTGACGACGTTGTGGGTGCACATGGGCCCATATTGACCTTACATCTTCCATGACACCGACTAAGGAAGCCCGGAGCCCTTAACGGGGACTGCGATCCCGATATGAATCAGCGTTAATGACAATCTCGCTCTCAAAGTGACACCTTCGATTTCCCGACAAACTCGGGGTTTAATGCTTCCCAGCCTCGGGGACCTTTTCGCACCCGTCAGAAAGCGTCGATCGTCTTCGTCATCTTCTGCGGCAGTACATATACGTACACATCTTTGCTTACTACTTTTTGGTTCTGCTTCTTTCGCAGATTGACTTTCACCGATTTCATGTAGTCGGTAACCGTCAAGTGGCACCCCGAAGTCTATCTCAATTCTTGATGAACAGATTCTGGCATGCCTCCGTGACGTTGTTCATTCCCAATGCAATGGAAAAAATTAGCAGCAGACGAGCTTCTCTGTCGCGGCTTATCCAGATTATGTTGCCTGATCCTCTCCGCAAGACAAACATCCTTGAAATTGACGTGATCGATCGTGTCACATCCTTCCAGCCCACCGGGGAGTGAGATCTACCGATTGCTCCAACCTCGACGTTGGTGCCTTCAAGATCATGCGACAAGGTATTCCACCAACTCGGCTCTTTGCCAACGAACTAAGGAGGATATATTTTCTATCACGCATTGTTTACTCTATCGGCTGCACTCTCTCGCCCCCGAAGTGAGCTTCGATGCTGATATATTTCTTTGTTTTTTTCAATCTAGAATAGCGCTATCAAGGACGGAGGTACGATAGGACATGCTACGTTTTTACGCCGCTCCATCCATATCCTAAGCCGAGTAACGATTTTCAGGGCCTACATCATCGCAGCTACACGGTAGTACAGTGGGTATCCGCAAGCTAGGTCCTTATTCCTCAATTGAGCATAACTTAAAGAACTCGCACAGACTCCCCGACCTCATCCCCGCATGCTTCTTCGTGGCACATGACACATCGTCCTTGTCATCGAGAGCTTCAGAGCGTTACGTAGCGGATTTGGTAAGGGTATTTTTACCCTCGTACTATCTTTATCTCGGCCACATTGCTCACCGGTAGGGAAAAAATCGGCTATCGTTCAAGTTGAATCTACACACACTGTGGCGCATTGAGTGCAAGCTGGCTCGAGTTAAAGATTCTGCATCAGAGCCTTGATCGAAACTTTACCGCGGCCTGTGCTTATTCTTGATGTAGCAGGTCACGTCGACTTTACCATCAAGGTTGATCCACGAGGTTTAGGATTCTATTCAATGCTAATACCTTATTCGGTACAATATAATAATTGAGTATTCTCAAGTGATCGGCGTATGGTGGTACGACGCAAGGTTGTACATCTACCAAAGGTATACCGAACAAGCTATCATCTCAACTGAAGATGAAATGAACGATGCATATTTTTTCACCTAACGCTTCCAACTGCATCGCAGGAGTTTCGAGTCACTGTCAACAAAAGGAATGGCAGACCCTCACGTGGGCAATTGCATAGCAATCAAGTCCGCAAACTAAACCTAAGCTTGTAAAGCGTTTGTTTCTTGGTCGTTTTACTCCCGCGAAGTAGTCACAAAGGTCCCAAATAGAGTTCGGTCAAACGGTTATAGTTTCATTCCGATAGTTAGGTTAGACTATTACACAAGAAGGCGGTAATGAGTGAGGGATAAGTAGGTCTAGTTACACATCGGGGACAACAATTTCCAACATCGCTATACTACGCGGAAAGATAGGTTAGAATAGATACCAAGTGGATAAATACGGTGTGACTAAGGAGCGTCTCGAAAAAAGCGAAGGAGAAGAAAGAAGAGAAACGGTACAACAACTGCCTCACTTGTTTGCGGCCTTGATGAGATCAGCCCCCTTCTCTCCACTGCAGACAGCGAGCGTGCTTAGTAAATGTAATTGTAGACAATGAGGAGAAAGAACTTACATCATGTATGTCAAAGCCTGAGGGTGCCCTGAGAACTGTTGAGGCATGACCGAAAGATCAACGACACGGACATTGCTAGTACCGTAGACCTTCAAGGTGGGGTCGACGACGCCACCATCAGACTTGGGCAACATCGAGCAAGTGCCAGTGGTGTGACTCTGTGACTGAATGTTGTTCTTGACGAAGGTGATCCATTGATCATCAGTCTGAACTTCGCTTCCGGGGAAGTTGAGCGAAGCGACGATGTTCTGGAAAGGTGTAGTCTGTATCCAAGTCGAGCGAACCCACTTAGCGATGCCAACGAGGACTTTCAAGTCTGTGAGAGATAAGTATTAGCTCGCGTCAATGTAAACGTAATTTAACAGCATACCGAAGTCGATATCGAAGTAGTTGGGGTCAATAGTAGGCTTAACGGTGGGATCAACTGAGTTGATGTGAGTGCTTCCCCTTGAGAAAGGTTGTTGCAACAAAGTCAAGACACTGATATATCCCTTGGAAGGGTCAGCGGTGTCGTCAGTGATCTTGACACCTTCAGTCAGAACCTCAACGACACTGTTGGCAGGGTCTTGCAGGAGCTTGATCTGAGCTGCTTGTTGCTTCTTCTGTCCGTTGGTGCGTGTACGGTTGGCGATCTGAGAGGCAGCACTGATCAAGAGGTTCTTCCAGTCGGGGATGAACCTCTGGAGGTTGACCATGGTAATAGCGGTGGAGACATAACCGAGGGAACCGGTGGCGGGACGTTGTTGCCAAAGAGCAGCTTGTTGGTTGAAGAAGGTTTGGTTGGTCAGGAGGGGGTCCAAAGTTTGGGTGCCGTTCTTTACAACTACAACAAAACATGAGTTGTAAGCATTACAGCAATCATAACATTTTCCCAGTGAGCTTACCAAACGATTGGACAACGAAAAAATGTTCTTGCAAGTTTTCACCAACACCCGGAAGGTCGACAACAGACTTGATACCGAGACTGCCCAACCTGGTCTTGTCACCGACACCGCTTAACTCCAAAAGCTGGGGGCTTCCCACTGTACTTCCACTCAAGATGACTTCCCTCGAGGCAGAAACCGTGAACGCCGTCCCGTTGACAACAAAGGAGACTCCGGAAGCAGTGACAGTACTTGGCTTGGCAGACGAGGTCGTATTGTCCTGACGAGTTGTTTTGCCGCTCGCCCAGTTGATCTTGGTTACCTGAGCGCCAGTAAGGACAAGGAGGTTATTGCGGCCAGAGGCTTGAGCCACGTCAATATACTACGTAACAATGTCAGGAACAAGCGAATATGAATGAGATATTTCAAAATTGAGGCGGATCAGGAACAGGAAAGAGACGCACACTTGTCGAAAATGCCCGAGCGCGAGTGTTGAAGTCAATGCTGGCCGAACCTTTCCAAGCACCGGTGGTTTGGCCAGCCATCTGGAATGTAAAGTGAAACTTATGAGGAAATTATTCAAATTACAGAGCGCTTCGTGGGACGTACAGGTTCCTTGATTATTGGAATGCCCAATTCGAGCGCGGAGGGTTCCTGGGGCAACTCGGAGTCTGGGATGAAGTTAGGGAATACTGTGCTAAGGGGTCCGCCTGTTCCACGAGTGCTCGCGTCGAACGTTTGGTTCCACTTGGCCGCAAAAGTAGGATCAGGAGGAGTGAAGCTAGAAGTTAATTAAATTAGCATGATTGATGCCAAATTAAGCAAAGGAGCGGGGGAACGTACTTTTCTGGTTTCTTCATGTAGGGGAAGAGGTCAGTAAAGTCCCATCCTGGGTTTCCCAAATTTGCAATGTCTATAAAAACAAATGTTCAAAATTAGCTGAGACACGAACAACGCTACGAGTAACCTACTGTCGTATTCCACCTTAGAGGACCGATCCCAGATCATGGCATTGATCGCCGAACAGCCGCCAAGGACCTTACCACTACGATGTGGCGTTTATCTTAACTTTTATTCCTGCCTAGAAGGCACGAAAATGACTTACCGAATAAAGGGGAGTACTTTATTGTTCGAGTTCTTCTGCGGTACAGTCGTGTATAACTATTGATTAGAAAATACGTAAGTCTTTAGTTTAGAAATATCGAAAGTAAGTACGTACCCAGTCGAAATCGGGGTCACCAACTGTGGAACCCACTTCAGCTGGGATCTGTACCCTCGGATCACTGGAATGATCATCTCCTGCCTCAAGGACGACAACTTTCTTGGTAGCGTCCTCTGCTAAACGTGCAGCAACAACTAAGCCAGCTGTTCCACCACCTGTGAATCAATATAATCAGCATTGAGACACCCAGAGAAGAGGAACGAGCTACTCACCGACAACGACATAGTCAAAACTCTTGCCACTGATATCTGAGGCCTGAGTAGTGATTGCAGATGTACCTGCTGTAACCGCGAGTATACGGGCTTTCTGATTCTGGGGGAGGTCGTAGTGTGAGGGAAGTGTGATCGCAGAGGTGAATGAGATGAATGATAGTAGCAACGAAAATGTGGGGGAAAGGGATCGCATCTTAGTAGAAAATAAAACTTAAACTTGGAACTTTACAAGGATAAAAAGTGCAGATGCAAGCAGGAAGAAGTGATAGATAAACCCAATGCGATGTGCGCACAATGAGAAGCTGCGTTGCTCCCTGTATAAATACCGTTGCAGAAGGGCTAGAAACTTTGTTTCGAAGGCAAGACTAAGTCCAGAGCAGGTTGACACGAAACACAAAGCGAGGGAAGGCGGCGCAAACCAAAGAGAGGCAAGAATAACTCGGCAAAACTAATGCAGAGCCCATATTATTCGGCACCAAGGTACAGGTCAGAATGACTGTGCTCCGACACACCGATACTTGGAAAATGTTGTATGATGAGAGCGGGCAGGGGCCAGTGCAACGAATAATGTAGGATGATTGCCGTGCCTGATACTCAGGGGGTAGATTAAGACATGACCCATCGCCATCGAGAGTAGGGCTGTGGGATTCAGATTTCAAAATGTGCGGAGTGACGTCCCGCCGTTGCAACATAACTCAAACAACTGAGGGCAGCTTGCGGGTGAATCCAGCTATTAGCGTCGCATCTGCCATGGGCTGTGTCGACCGAGGGCGATTGATGTCAAAAGCAGCCGATCTAGTGAGATCGATATACTTAGATACTAGGGAGCTAGCCGAAACACCTAAGTTGCGGAAGGCTACGCGAGATGGCGTGTAGAAGTGCAGGTATCAATAATCTTGGACCCTTCAGGAGGCGAGGCAGAATTGACAACCCATCACGTCAAGGATTGTAACGATGAGAACGGAGTTGATCTGACTTGACCGATGCGCCACGGTTGAATCTGGATAGGACGATAGTAGACAGTTTAGCTTGAAAGACAACTCGGAATTTCTGACACGAAAAGGAAGAGTGCGACGACGGGCATTGCGTCGGGTTGCGAGTCCCAACACCCGCCACAGTGAGGCCACTGCGTGATAGTGGAAGATGTTAGGAAGATATTAGTTGTATATTTAGTCAGTGATCGTGCAGCTCGACTTTCTTAGTGCTATCATACAGCCCAAAATGGAAAGACGCTGGAAGGCAAGGACCCCAGAAGTAAAGTCGGGCAAGAACCCTACTGACCGAGCCCATCCCGCCGTGGTGGGAAATACAACACAACAACACATCGCCCAAAGTGGAAATAAACGTTCCCAGCACCTTCCCTCTGCCTGCCAGAAACAAAAACTGACACAAGGCATAGGTGCTTCCGGGTGCTTCTCCCTTTGAGCGGAACTTCACCTGCCCCCAAGCGGTCCATGCACCAGTCATGTCCGTTCACAAAGTCCATTTTTCGGGGGAGAGCCTCGGGGAAGTTTCTAGTGCGCGACCGAAGTCCAGCGGCGCACAAAACCCCTCGCCACAGTAGCCAGCAACTTACTCACTCTCTTCGACGTCGACTGTAGTAACAATGGGCTCTTCATCGTCTCTTCTCAACCCCGACAAGGACCTCCTTGACCTCCATGGCAAGGTCGCAATGGTCACCGGTGGAAAGTACGTCTCTGGTTGCATTATTAGGCAAATAATTTGTATTAATGTTCATTTATCGCCAGTGCCGGTATAGGTTACTGGACAGCAGCGCACCTGAGCAAACGCGGCGCAAAGGTTTACCTTGCTTGCCGTAACGAAAGTCGTGCTACAGGTGCCATTGCCAAAATCGAGGCTTGGAACACCAGCGAAGGTCGCGGTGCTGTCCTCTACCACCACTTGTCATTAGACAACCCTCAGGAGGCAAAGAAGTCTGCTGAAGAGTTCCTTGCCAAGGAAACCAGGCTAGACATCCTCGGTATGTTTCGTCTCTTATTAGAGTTGGAGAATAGGCACTGAGTTTCGAACCACGGGTTTTTAGTTAACAATGCCGGTCTTCTTGCTTCTCCATATGAGAAGACCAAAGACGGCATAGTCAATACCATGGTCGTCAAGTAAGCTTATTTACATTCTTACTCCTAATGACAATGGCTAATAGGCTATGTCTCGCACAGCCACTTGAGTCCATTCACTTTCACTCAAACGCTTTCTCCCCTCCTCGAAAAGACTGCGCAAGAGCCGGGAAGTGATGTCAGGATTGTCAATGTAATCATCTCAATATATCCCCGTTGAATCATTACTTATGGATCTATCTATAGGTTTCATCGTTAATGCACAGTGCCATTCGCGCTGGCGAGACGAAATTCGACTCAATAGACTCTTTCAACGCCCAATACAAGGGTGCCTGGGTCCCTCCTGAGAACCTCAAGCGTTACGGTCTTACCAAACTCGCCAACATCCTCTGGACCAAAGAGCTTCAAAGGATATATGACGAGAAGAAGATCCCCATCACTGCTATCGCCATCCACCCTGGAGGTGTGCTTACTGGTAAGCACAACATTACACATCAGCATCCCGCGATCAAACTCTAACCTTGTCTCATCTAATACCTATAGATTCTGCCCTAGAAGGTCTCAAGAAGTCCGCTGTCCCCAAACTTCGCATTGCTATTTCTAGGCTCTTCGCTGACGAACCCGAACCCGGTTCATTCACAACCTTGTTCGCCGCTGCGTCAATCGAAGTCTCGAAGGACAAGTCAAAGTACAAGGCTCAATACTTGGCTCCATATGGCAAGATCGTCGAACCAAGCAAGTTGGCTCGGGATCCCCAGTTGCGGACCAACCTTTGGGGAACGACGATCAAGGTCTTAAAGGAGATCTATGGTGTTGAATTTTGAGAGATTAGTCCTTCAGGATGATGCTTGACGCCCTTGTTGTTTGTGTTCTCGCGAGTTTGTGATTCCGTCTCCGGATGGTCTGTCATTTGTGGTTCGGACTCCATATACCTTGTTACCTGCTAGTTTGTTACTCGTATTCTCTGTTGGACTACGCACACTCTATCTGCTAGATCCTCATGTTAGTTATGACTTGCTTTCATAAAATGCATCTTTGTTAGCAAACATACTCGTTTGAAATAAGTGAATCATGATTTGGCGTTGAGCGAGAAATAAACATATGATACGCACATCGGTATATCCTGCCTTCTATTTTTACCGTTGAAACGAGCTTAGCCATCATGGCGGCAAGTTTATGCTGATTCTCATCTTTTGAAGAGGGTTGGTAAGCACGCGAAACAAAGTATATGTCACGAACGTTTAGAAACCGACTCGGAGATATCATAACATGCAGCGGTACAGAACAACATAGCATTGAAGGATACGCCGATTAAATAACAAAACGAGTGTACAGAAGGCACAATCAACGCCCATTACATACTAAGCCCAATAAGTAAGTCAGAAACAGCTAATCCTAACGAACGTTTATCAAATAAGAACAAAAACGCAAAAGTTCAATATTATCAGACAAGGGTCCTGAAGATTTCCGCAGCCTTCAGAGCATTCCCATAAACCGTAGCCAAAGTGTGCGCTCCGATCTCGAAGGGAATGATACTTGCGTCAGCGACCCTAATATTCGAGGTACCATAGATCTTCAAGTTGGCATCGACAACTCCATTTTGCTCCTGAGGCAGCATAGACGCAGAACCACATGGGTGCCAGACGCTGAAAGTGCCTTGTTGAATGTAAGCAGCCAATTCGGTGTCAGTGGCGTTGGGTGCAGGGTTCAATTGACTGGTGACGAGGTCTTTGAGGGGAGCAGTTTGAGCGAGCTTGGTGACGAATTTGATGCCGTCAGTGAGGAAGGCGAGCTCTGAATATCACGGCAACGTGTCAGCGTGTTTATAGATATAAATCAAGGAAATGAAGGCGTACCAAATTCAGTAATACCAAGGAAGTTGGGATCGATGATAGGTAGGTCAAGAGGGTTTGTAGTGTTCAAGTGGACGTTTCCACGGGAGAAGGGTCGAATGTTGATGACAGTGACAAGCTCACGATTGTGGGACGAGTCATCAGGAGGAAGGCGAGAATCCGCTGAACCTGGGGTCAATGTCAGCCTATATGAACGTGCGAGGTTAGAAATATGTTGACCAAAATATGTATGTGAAACCTACTCGTAATCAGGGACATCAGGGTCCAAGAACAATTTCCTCTGTTCTGCATACTGTTTCTCCAAGGCTGTACCCTTAAAGCCCGCTATAGCCTTATCAAGAAGAGCCGTCAATTCAGTAAGTCGCTCTGGAGTGACAATAGCCTGAATCGGAAGCATGGCAAGAGTAGAACCGGGCACAGATGCAAGCACGCCGGTACGGTTCTTGAGGTAAAGGGCTTGCTGCTCGGCAGCATAGGTCGTGTTGCGAGTGAAGTCCTCTAAGGTTTGACCTAGGTTGGCGGAATGTTCGAGAGTGACCTAGGAGACATTTGTATTTGAACCTCTGGCTAATCTCGTACAAAGATAGAACTTACTGGAACACCTGCGTGATCTTGCAAATTTTCACCTACACCCGTGACATTGACCTTGGTCTGAATTCCCTTGGCGTTGAGAATGGTAGGGTTTCCGATTCCTATACACCCAGTAACACGTAAGACACAAGGTATTGTTACGTCGAGAGTGAGCCCTACCTGAAAGCTCCAGTATCTTCGGGGTTTGATAAGTACCTAATATTTTTATTAGGCTTAAGTCAGACCAAAATTAAACTCAGATGACGTACCAGCAGTAACAATCACGTTTCCGCGAGAGGTAAGTTTAACAGTTTGGTTCTGACCACCGGAAATGAACTGTACGCCTGTCGCGCTAACACCGGCAGAGCCCGAAATAGCTCCGCCAGCTAAAATAATCTTGGACACCGTGGCCCCAGTGAAGATTTTCAAGTTTGTCTTCTTATTCCCAGCGAGTACAAAGTCGGTACCAACTGCAGATCGAGAACGGTTGTCCGGCTTAATCGCGGTTGGAGACTGCCACACGCCAGACGTCAAGCCACCGGACTTAGAAGGAAAAAGGTAATGCAAATGAGTCTATTTTCAAAATGTGAATGTGTGTGAGAGAGAACTTACAGCCCGGGTGGTCCTGTTAATTCCGAGAGCGTTGAGACTGTTGACGTAGCCGACAATGAATTTATCAGGGGCATAAAAGTTGGAGTAAGAAACTTGGATTTGGCCATTGCTCCCATGGTCCGAGGGAAGATCGATAGCACCAAATTCTTGTTGGATGTCTGCGGGGGCAGGGTGGAAAGCTTCGACAGTCTTGATGTGAGCATCGACTGAATCCCAGTTCCATCCAGGGTTTCCGAGGGTTTCCCAAACTACCGATGAGAGTCAGTCCCGCCCCACGATATTGATAATCAGTCGCATACCATCATATTCCTTTTGATGCGCTCTATTACAATTGCAAAGTATCATGTCAATTCAGAGGGATACCGTGGAGATCAATATCACTAACCTGACGAAATACATTCCGTTCACAGATGATGTTCCGCCGAGGAGCTTACCCCGAGGTAACGAGATCACTAGACCATCGACATTCTTTTGAGGAACCGATGTGAATCCCCAGTCGATATCGCTACCAATAAACTGCGTGAATAATGCTGTTCGGAGAGATTGTGTGATTTCAGTTTTCTCCTTGTAGACTAGAATGCAAAAGATGCTATACCTGGGACTGACGTTGTATCGCTAACAACCGCTTGGCCAGCCTCAAGTACGGCCACTGAGATAGAGGGATCATCGGTAAGTCTACGGATTGTGTCAACAATATATTCGATTAGAAGAGGAATGAGAAAACTTGCCTTTCCGCGATAAGGAGACCAGACGTCCCTCCACCTAAAGAGCGAATGGGTGAACATTCCAGACCGGTGATTAGAAGATTCCACTGACCAATAATGATGAAGTCAAACGTGCTGTTGATGGTTTGGCTGAACGCTATCGGAAGATAACAGAGTGATAACAGCTTCAGAAACTTCATGCTGAAGATGCTCGTTTTGCCCGGCGAGAACATTCGGGTTATGTCTAACTGTCTAATTGAGGTGTACCTGAGTTGCTTGTTCTACAGAAGCCTGTTGGTTTTATATCAGCCCTGCTCGAACGCATCTCGAACTTGCATGACTTCGTAAAAGACGCTTGTCTCGTACATAGCTGATTCCACAGTGGCGGTCGGGCCTCCGCTATATTGGTGAGACTGAAACCGAGGCCAATTTGGCCAAAATAATACAGTGACTGGAATAGGACGCGGGGCGGCATCACGACGGCTAGTCAATGACATGTAAGAGGAGTGGTGATCGGGGGGCTGACGATATTTATGGTCACATCGCCGCCTCCGACCAAGTACCGGACTGTGATGCTGGTAAGTATTGTAAGCTCTTCATTACGTTCAATGATTTATTGTTAGTTGTGTTTTCTCCTTCACAACACTCACAGACTAATATGATGCGCAATATTTGCAAGAGGTTGCGAACGTCGAGTGTATACGGTTGCGAGACCTAGCCATTCCTGAACTCTGGGCAACCCAAGTTTACATCACTGATCACGGGAGCTGCGGGAACGTCACCGAGGCTAGGTACCGGAGGACGACCTTCCCACCTCACCGAACGAGACCATATACAGTATCCCCAATTTGAATGAATACAATAGAAAGGCTAGTACAAGCCGCAGATGTACAGGATCGTTGCTACGGTTTCGACTTAGAAAGTAACAGAGGTACAGTTAATATGATGGCGACGGACATTACTAGGAACATAAACTCACTGTATGCATGTTCAAACATGATGTCATGTAAGAAAGGAGAAGCCTCGGAATACAGTACATTGGTACTATGATTGTAAGCCTAAATCACATCACGGGAGAACCGTCAGTGCCTGTAGATCGATGACTGTTACGAAACAATGATATTATGACAACTTGGTTATTGGGCGGGCCTCGGTCTCTATGCAGACTTTGTGTTGGTTCGGTGGGGCTGTTCAGGTTTGACGTCGGATGCACAACCTAATTGTTAACTCCTCTAAACGGAGGGGCTTAGGTGATTCGAATGTCAGTTGAGGCAGGGATAACAATCTCGGTCGCAATTAGAATGCGAGATTGAATAAATGTAGAAGTGCGTTCTTCATCGGAGTGAACCTCGAAACACCTGAGTACGACGTCGTGGGTCTGGCATGTGGAGCGCTAGAGCTGAAGGTCGCAGCCACCTTGCATTACGTCTCCATGACGGAAGTCCCCCACAGTCATATAGCATGGATACAGATGTATACATACCAAACACGCGAACGGAAATGGACGATGATCGATGATAGGTCATGGCTCTGCAGTATACTAGAGAAAATCGGTTATGCGTGTTATTGTGATTCCGGCTTGGTGGAAGAGAGACTCAAGTCCGTATTCACTCCGCCGGCATCCAACAACAATAAAGCTCTTGTATGTAAAAGAGGAATAGGAACAGTGAATATACTGGACGACAGACTCACTGGCATTGAGCGTCCGTCAAGCTTTCAGGCCTCAGGCCTCAGGACTCAACCGGAGTTTGCCGTACTTCCAAAATAGGAAGATTCGAAATTTCATTCTTGCCTATGCATATGAAGGCGAATATGGCATTTCTATGTTTAAGTAGCTTCGTTGTCCAAGGGAGTGACTCATGTCATATCAAGGAGGCAAATATGTGGATACGCTATGTTACACTGTACAAATGAATACGACGAATAAATGTTATGTATATAGAGAGATAGGCTGTGAAGGTCGAGAGAAAAAACATCGCCAAATATTCTAATATACTTTATACCTCATTCGCCATATCAAGAATTGCCTGGACGTTTGGTGCCCGTGGTGTAATTTCACACTCAAATGGTGCCGGTCGTCTAGGAACAAAAGTGAAATTGTAAGCGTGAGTTGATAAAAGGAAGTATAGGCTTATACTTACACAACAACACCAGTATCAATTTGAGCATCCGGTGAAGGAAGGCCTGTCTTCGTCGACGGTGTGAAATTAAATGCCCAAAGTAGACGGGAGATGTCAATGAAAAGTGAGTTGTTTGCTACGTTCATACCCGCACAGATACTGTATGAAATTGATCGACATAAGCGTCGGTGAGCAAAATATGAGCCAATTGTAAGCTTACCGACGACCAAAACCATACGCATGAGTTCCACCTCGAGTGTGCTGGGGATTGTAATCACGTCCATCTGGAGTCAGATACCTCTCTGGAACGAATTCGGTAGGATTCTCGTAGATATCTGTATCAAGATTCATTGCCCTATGTTAAGGCTATTAGCTTCAAAGATCGATATAGCGATTGCAGGAACATCGCACGCACCATACGTTGGTCATGACAATAGATCCTGCAGGAATGAAATATCCTTGGTAAACATCGTCTTCAACTGCTCGTCTAGCAAGACCAAGAGGTGTGATTGGCTTCCATCGCAGAACCTCCTTGACGAGAGCACGGATGTATGGAAGTTGATCTCGATCAGCAAATGTAGGCAAACGGTCGCGACCGACAACAGAATCAACCTCTGCTTGAGCCTTCTTCAGGACGTCAGGATAGAGGATCATGGCAAGCGTGAATACAGCCAAAGCAGCTCCTGTCTACAAAACATTTAACATTAGCGATACTAGTTTAAACGAGTAAATTAGTTCTCTAACTTACCGTATCGGAACCTGCACCAAACATCGCACCCGCTAACCAAGCAGCTTCTTTTTCACTCATCTCTAGTGGTTGCTGTTGCTTGATGACAGTAGCACTGAACGTTGGGTTAGAAGTATCAAACTATACGTTGTCAAGTCGAATTATGTTCTCAAACTACAACTGTAATGAAGGAAAGACATACCTTATCACCCTTTACCCCTTGGAGGAATTCGGAAAACATCGCAGTAAAATCCTTGTGGGCAGCCATACCTTCTCGTTTGAATTTCGCTAACCAAGGAGGAAGTTTGTTCAAAACAGGGAACATATCGACCATGTAGTTGCCAGGTAATGCTGCCTTGAGCATACGTTCCATGAAGTGATTGATACGAAGAACGATAGGATCTTCTCGAGATTTCAAAGGCTCGGTTCCATAGACGATACTTAGGATGGTTGACGCCGCAGATCTGAAGAATGTAAATTGGATGTGTCCAAAAGTGAAAGTAAGTAGTGTTTACATACTTTTGAAGGTGATTATCCCAATCGGAAGGATTTTCTAATACACTTTTAACAAGCAGGGTAGCTTCGCGTTCTTGTATAGGGAAATACGCTTCAGCAGCGTGCAGATTTAACCCCATATGGGCGGCTTTTCGCAGTTTCCTCCAGCTACTCACGATTCAGTATATGGTCAAATCCAAAGAAACGATCAAGACTTACAGAGGTCCATGGGGGACGAAACCGACATGAATGTTACCTGCAAGAATTTCCGCTGCCATGATCAATTTGGGCCGATCGGTATAATTGGTACCACGTTGATCGAGTAAGTCGAAGGCCGCCTGCGCAGTATTTAGAACAACAACGGGCTGTCCAAGCATGTTAAGATAAATAATGGGTCCTAGAAGATTACATTATTTTTTTTATCGCGAGAGAATACATTTTGTTCAAGTTACCATACTGCTTAGACCATTCTGTGAATTTGAGCCATGGGAACTTAGAAATCTCCCCTAGCTGAAACAGATTGCCGAGCAACGGAAGTCGCGGGGGACCAGGCGGAAGAGGGTCCTTTACTTTCGATGGTGACTGAATCCAGTAAGCGACAATAACCAATAACGAGAGCAGGCTGAGAGACACGCTGGCGGGGAATGTGAAGTCACTGGTAGACTCCGACCAAACTGAGTTCAAAGTAGCTGAGAACGATGTGAAGTTCGACATAGCACTGGCAGGAGAAATACAATGAATGAACCACTAGTATAAAGGATAGAGAGGGAAGGGCTGGGGCCGGCGACAGAAGGGAAAAGAACACTGAGCTAGTGGACTCACTATATATCGAACGACGTTATAAGTATCACAGTCGTGTATTTAAAAGCAAGCTCGGCCTAGCTCCCGCGCTGATAGCTGCTTCCAGTGGCAGGGTGGGACTGGGCCGAGCATCAATAAGAGGTCCCTGGCTCATTTTCTGAATGTCTTCAGCGGTACGGGAGAGAGCTGTGATTTTCACTTTAGTGCCATTTTGGGGACAATCAGAGGTTACGTAATCATGCCAATGAAAGTCTTCTTCACACCTTCACCGTCGTCCACGACGACCTATCAGCCATCTATGTACTATATCTAAGACATGCATACACGCATTGATATGCGAATGATGTTGGCATGAAACAGCTAGAATTGAAATACTCAAAACTTCTCAGCGACCCTCCAACATTCGACCATGTCGACTCCGTGGCCTTTGCTGCCATCTTGAAACCCTTGGTCATAGGCTGACTTGATGCTCTCGGGACTTAGTACAATAAGGGTGGTAACACGCACTAAATACATCATCCTTCGACGGCTTTACAATGGACCAGTACCAACAAACTCGTACGACCCCTAGAAATTTCGGTATGTTCTCACATTACGATGGGTTATGCACTAGATTCAACATTATACCAGATAGGTCGGGGTACTTCTGGAGCATTGGACGATGGTGATAAAAGAGAAGTTTCGCCCATCACCGAAAACTGAAGGGAAGCTCTATATGCGCCACCTGCAAAGTGTACCGTGTACGTCACGAGTAGATGAACTCTATAGCTGCTAAATGGATGGATTGGTCAATTGGAATAGTATGGCAGCTTGACGGTTGATGTGCCGGTACATATGTCTTGTGGGTCGGCTGTAGTGCATGCCCGGCTCTGTAATACTATGGTTCACAGTATAAACATGCCTCACCGATGCCGATTCTTGCTAATAGGTGTCGAAATATCTAGCTTTCCATTCCCCGAGGTTGGAGGATTGTTCGGATCCAGTACGTGATAAGTCTAAGCTTGTTTTAACTTTTGTTTGTATTCAGCGCTGTTCGTTAACGAGTACCTTCTATCTAGGAGATGGTGAAGCCATGTTGGTCTCATTTTCGATAATAGCACAAACGTCCTTCGGCATCGCACGTTACTAGGAGATCGGAGAATCTTCATCAGTCGTTGAAGGACAACACTACTCTAAGTTTGAGCTTGAGTTCCTGCTATCTGCCAGATGGTATCATTCTACTAGAACTTGTAAGCATGCTGGAAGTACTTTGTATTTTACCTAACGAAATATAGAAACGATAACACACACATGTTACCTACATGTTTTCCGATGGAGATGCTTCTGTGGGTCTCCCGCAACCCCGGGCTCTTCTAGACAATCTCTTTGAATCTCCACCAGCTTGAGTGAGATATCCTTCTCTAGCACGTCGCATGAAAGTTAATTCCTAATCCCTATGATGGTAAGCTTAGGATGAAACACGGTGAACTCCTCAGTTTGGTTATTTACTTACCATTATATGTTTGGCCTTGAACAGTTATCCGACCCGCTCAGTTGATTACAAGCGACGGGCAACCCGAGTCTTTACCTGCGTCACTCCGTATCAAACCCTATGCCACTCTTCCAGAAAGTTGCCTATCGTCTGCAAGGAATGTGAGGAATGATTAAACTGACTGCGGCGTGCACGCTATCTGCGAAGACTGATATCAAGTCTGGTTGGATACTGTTCGGAACGGTGAAATGGATACGAACAACCTCAAGGTGTGCGTACTGGAATTTCGTTCGGCGTAAGCGCTTCCGAGTGTTGGCATCACACCTCTACACGCGCCGATATCCATTAACCACTGCCTTCAACACCCTCTTCGGGCAAGATTCTCGGTGTGCGGGTTCCTAAGGCCAAAGTATTGGAGTCCTCTACAGCTCTGCACTATGGAGTTGATCTGACTTGACAGTGTTCCTATTCTAGTGTGAGATACTCCGAACTTGCGCAAAGTAGTAACGACCGTGATTATTGGGTTATGGGAAGCGCTTATGAAACACCTCAGACCTTAAGCGATATTATGTGAGTTAACGGTCTTCCATGCGCGTATTGCATCTCATTTGCAGCCCATGAGGTCGACGCCACCAGTACGAAATTTACGGAGCAGCTTCATGCAATTGTCAATCTTTTGCTTACAGCAGGAATGCACATCGGAGGGAGTTTATTACGATATCTGATGGAGCTCAACAAACCCCGGTACCTTCAACTTGACACCTCGGTGTTGAGTCGTCCAGGTACTAGAATTTCGGTTCGAACGAGGAAGTGGATTTGCGTTCCAAAATATCTTACAGCGGCGGTTATTTTCGTTTGGAAGGAGCTCAGATCTAGACGGTTTGGACCCGAGACAGCCCCGTTTCAGCTTCGCGCTTACAACCGGCCAAAAATGGACGGTATACTGTTCATCATCTCAAACCCAAAAAAATTCGCAATCTCGATCTGAATCTATTGTGAATCTGGAAAATGAAAAGGACCTCGGGCACCTTTCACTGTCTTAATCCCATTTCGGATCGCACATCGGCCATGCCTGTCTCCTTCCACGAACTGTCCATTCGCCCCACCCTGGCTCCCACGATGTTGTCTTGGTCTGCGGCACTGTGAACTTTTCCGAATCGTAGCGGAAGCCTATCTTCGTGGTTGCAGCTTCGGTGGCGGGTAGCAGCGCCTTCTAGCTCAAACTCTAGGAAATTGGTACAACCGATATGCTCAGGCTGAGGCGATCACCAATCTATTCAAGTCAACCTTAAGCGGTCGCACGAATAGAAGTGGTGTCAATATCAGTTACGATACACCGAAGCCCTTCTATAGCCTTGTCAAGTGATGCAAGCGAGGACATATAGAGTGACCAGATGACGGTCGAGTCCTTTCGACCCTTTTCCACCACCATCTGCAAGTGTCCTACCTGGGTGCCGCCCTCTATTAGACTTCTTGTGCACAGGTATCTGTGACAATGGGCCAACATCTTTCCTCTGCTTTCGCTGTGGGCGAACATTCCCTGACCTGGTGGGCTGTTAGTTTGCTTGTTGTTGCCCTCTCCGCGAAGATCACCATTGGATTTATCAATGGGTACCGGACGAGGAAGTTGATGCCTCCGCACCCTCCTGGCCTTCCATTGCTTGGCAACATCTTCCAGTTACCTCAATTCCAGTGGCATCGCTTCACTGAGTGGAAGGCTCAGTATGGTTCGTACTACTTTCTCCAATGCAACCAATCCTATTCCTCTAACATTGTGTTTTAGGCGATCTCTTTTCGCTTAACTTTGCTGGAACACCGGTGATTGTAGTGAACTCTATTGAAGTAGCTAACGACCTCTACGGTATGTAATAGTCGGACATTGTATCTTAGTTATCTAACAATGCTCCAGACAAACGTTCGACGATCTACAGCGACCGGCCGCCGTTCATCATGGCGGGCGAGATCCTTACCGGCGGTATCTTCATCGCGTTCTCAAAGTATGGTGATCTGTAAGTAACGCCCTTTCTGATGCATAAAGCCTATTCGACGTCTGTCAACAACGAACCGCCGGAACAGTGATTTCCAATGGTGTCGCGGTTCAGTGTTGATCGTCCAGCATCGCTTACATTGTGTGTATCTAAGAATTGATCTAACATACTACGTAGGTGGCGTAAGTTGCGCAGGGCCGCCCATGAAGGATTCAATGTTCGCGCTTGTGAGGACTACCAACCTCTGCAAGAAAAGGAGTCAGCTAGACTTGTTCACCATATGTTGGAAGAACCTCAGGAATGGGACAACCATCTCAAACGGTGAGTTTCTTATTGATTCGAGTCTGTGGATGACGTTTCCTAATATGTGTACCTTATCCAGATCTGCTGCTTCAACTGTTCTTTGTGCAACTTATGGATGGATTCCTCTTGGTAAAGAGGGTGACCCGCTTGTTGAGCGTATCAATGAGCTCATGCACCGCCTCGTTCGTGCATCGCTCCCTGGTGCCTACTTGGTGGAGATTTTCCCCATAATGAAACATCTTCCTACTTGGATGGCTAAGTGGAAACGGGAAGGTCTTGAATGGTATCGTAAAGATTCGGTCTTGTTCAAGCAGTTCTTGGAAGATGTTGGAAAGAAGAAGGTAACTAATTTCGTTTGTCGTCGTAGTCTGCGTAAACTAAACGATTTCTTGGATTACAGGAGGAAGGAACTATTTCGCCATGCTTTGGTCTCACTCTCATCGAAGATGAGAAGAAATATGCCCTCAATCGTCTGGAGTCTGCTTGGTTGGCTGGTACCATGTTTGGTGCCGGCGCTGAAACAGTGAGTTGTTTCATTGTGTTGTATCACGCAACCAGATTAATCCATACAATATAGACTGCTGCTGCTCTTTCCGTCTTCATGCTTGCGATGACCCTCTACCCTGAAACCATGAGGAAAGCTCAAGCTCAAATCGATACTGTAGTTGGTCGTGACCGAATGCCCACCTTCGCCGATAGGGATAACCTAGCCTTATATCACGTAAGTACTATTTATTTCTTGAAGTGTTAGGACATGGGCTGACAATTGACTCGTATAGTGCTCTTGTGAAGGAGATTCATCGTTGGCGACCTGTCGGCCCTATGGGTCTTCCTCGGCGAACCATGAAGGATGACTGGTACAACGGCTATTTCATTCCAGCCGGAACACTCGTTATTGCGAACGTCTGGGCAATGAACCGGGATCCTAAGCACTTCCCTGACTTCGAAGAGTTCCGTCCTGAACGTTACTTGGACGCGGATGGCCAACTAGTCGACCCCATTGCTGGTACACACATGCAAGGCCATGTTACTTACGGATTCGGTCGCCGGTATGTTAGTTTATCTTCGCTTTTATGGATAGATGCTGAGTATTGTATGTCTATAGAATCTGCATTGGCATGAATCTCGCCAACCAGGCCCTCTTCATCGATATTGCTTCTCTACTCTGGGCCGCAACCATTGAAAAGGCAATTGATGCCGATGGAAAGCCTATCATTCCCTCAAGGACCGACTGTGTCGACGAAGGTCTCGTTGTGTACGTTGACCATTTCTTCTCGTTACGATATTTAAACTGACCTATTCGTATCTTCTTAGTCGACCGGTGCCATTCGAGTGTGTTGTCAAACCTCGTGGCGGCAACGTCATGCCTCTGGTTGAGCAAACGATGCACTAGGCGTAGACCTCATGCTAAACTTAGAATGATAGTGATTTTGACATACGATACTGGATCTAGATGGTTTTGCTATACGACTTCGACATTGCTGTGTATTTGTATCTCCACGCTTTCGTTATATATCTCATTTATTTCTTGACTTCTATTAGTACTTGGTACACTCCGTCACTTTGAGAGGTAGTCTATTATTCCTCACCTCATTGACTACGAAGTCGTACGGAAATGGATCACATTAAATAAGCAAGAGCATGAGCATCTCCCTGTGATAAACACCATTAAGCTGTCAATGAGACGTACTTAGACTACAGCGCGATGAGAGGCAAGCAAGACATATTTTGAAGTTCCTCAACAACGTAACTTCTGTTTTCAATTTCATATAGAACTCAGGATATTTTCAATAGCATAGAGCTCTATTTTACAGAACAAGAATAGGACAATCGTTAAAACAATCTAAGTAGGGCCTTCCATTAGACTTGGGCGCGGGCAGCTTTGATCATCTCAACGATACTTTCGCTCCTTGGTTCAATAACACAGTCGAATGGCGCAGGACGGCTAAGTTTACAGTTAGTATGTAATACTTAGCGATTCCATAAGAGTTGAAAACTTACACAGCAAGACCTTCATCAATAACAGCGTCCCTGTCAGGGATAATTTCCTTGCCGTTCGCATCGCGAGTGGGCTTGATACTGAATGCCCATACAAGACTTGCGGCATTCATGGCCAAAGCGTTGCTATTGAGACGATGGATATTCAGCATGTCAATCGAAGAAACACGACAATGAATTCTTACTTCGCAATGGGATAACCAATACAGCTTCGTCTTCCAAATCCAAACGCGTGCTGTCCGAGTTCCTTGGTTTCAGGAATCATGACAGGCGTCTTACCGTCCTTCTCGAGGAATCGCTCGGGCATGAACTCTTCTGCGTTGGGGTACACATTCTCGTCGTGGTGCATTGCCCAAACATTGGGGAAAATGAGAGTTCCAGCTGAACATGAAAAATTAATACGAGCAAGGGGACTTATTATAAAATGACGTACCAGGAATGAAGTGGCCCTCGTACACATCATCCTGTGAGGATCTGTGTGGAACGGCCAGGGGACCCATAGGCCTCCACCTCATAGTTTCCTTGATGCAAGCGTGCAGGTATGGCATGGACTTGACGTCACTGAACTTAGGTAACCTCGATTGACCAACGATACTCTCAATTTCGGCACGAAGTTTTGCTTGGACATTGGGGTAAAGGACCATAGCGAGAACAAAGTAACCGAAAGTCGCTGCAAGCTGTAATAATAAGATGTATCAATAAGGGAAAGTCGTAATAGATTTAGAATACTTACAGCCTCTGCTCCAGCACCACTTCGGGATTGAAAAGAGGAATCAATACTGATGCCATTTTCCGGAAAGGTCAAAAACTTACAACATCATACCAGCAAGCCACGCGGTTTCTATGGGATCCAAGTCATGACCCTGAGCATTCTCAAGAAGTTTACCAACAAAGCAGTCCGAGCGAGTTCCCTCTTTCTATAAGGAGCGAAACAATCGACGTGAGCTATTAACTATTAGCACGAAGACAAATTAGCGTACCAAACCCTGCTTGACCTCATCGGCCAGACCCAAGAACATGTCAGTGTCTCTCTTGAACCAGGCATACCCTTCACGCTTCCATTTCGCCATCCACGTAGGGATGTACATCATGGCTGGGAAGAAGTCGACCATGTAGTTTCCAGGCAAAGCGGCTTTGAGCATCCGCTCAACGTAGTTTTCGACCTTGACGACAATAGGATCTGAGAGTTTGATGGGTGGATAGGCATAAACTGCGCTAAGCACTGTTGCCGCTGCCGTCCTATAAGGTGTTGTACGATCTTTAGTAAATTATACAATAATTGTTCTGTGTGAGAATAAATTACCTCCGAATTTGGAGATCCAGTTGCCCTTTCTCGTTAAGTAAATTGTCCAAAAAGTAGATGGCCTCTTTTTCTTGTAGGGGAGTATATGATAATGCGGCTTTAACGGAGAGACCACCGTTGGCTGCACGACGCATGCGTTTCCATCTGAGAATAAGTTATATTAGCTCGTTGGAACAAATAGGATGTCTTGCTCAAAATCAAAATCAGAACGATCGGGGGAGATGATCAGCTTAAGTGCTATCTCCATGGTTCAGAAGTTATATGGATATACACGTCACAATAGAGTACAACATGTCATCGACACGTTTTGAGTATGATGATCGGAGGAACGAAGAAATGAGAGAAATAAGAGACACTTACCTGTCGCCCCATCGAGCAAAAGCTAGATTCATTCCGCCGGTCAGGACTTCGGTCGCCATAACAAATCGCTAAAGCATTCACGTGAACACAAATAGAAGCACGATTGAAAACGACGGAGTAGGGTATGTCAGAGAGGCCGTGTCAGCAAGGAGGACGAAGCACTCACGGGTCTGTCTGAATAGATATTGGATCTACGTTCCTGGAGGAGCGATCACATGTGAAAAGAATCAGCAAAGGGTGTCGATCACTGTGGGTATGGTATACTGGCAAAGGAATTGCTTTTTATGGCGGTCGTATGACGTATAGGTCAAGAATCGACCATTCCAATTCCCAGCACAGCAGATTTTACAAAAGGGGAATTGGTGTTAACTCACCATCAAATCAGCAGCAATCTTAGCTGTTCCAATTACGACGACAGGTTGACCAACGAAATTGAGACTGTAAATAGGGCCTACGAGGTGCAAGTATTAGGTCAGTAGGTCCTCCTCAAATACAACCGAGGTGTAATACCCACCAAATTGCTTGTGCCATTCTGGACGAACAAGAAATGAATACAAGACGCGTCACAGGAAGCATCAAGATAAACACACCTGTATACCTAAGCCATTGTTTCTCTTGAATTTGGAGCACGTTTCCTAGAACGGGCAACCCTTTAGGGCCAGGGAACTGAGGATATCTTCGAAGTGGGTTGCGAATATATTGAATCGCTTTCCATCCATACCAAAGTACAGGCAACGCCGCGAGCACGTAGAGGTAATTATCCCGCAACAATGACATACTGAAGATGTTAGAACGATGTTAGAGATGTTAGGTCTTCAACGAGTGCAAGCTACAGATCCCCAAATGTTTAAAGTAAAGCTGATGGTAAAGAGAAAGAGTGGCACGAGAATGAGGATTAGTGACCGATGTGATAGTCGCTAGCTCAGAGCTCGACCTGCAAGGTTCATTGAGCAGTAAGCCAATAGAGTGCTGATGATAATACATTCGATGTTCGGCATGATGGAAAGCCGAATATTGAGTGTACCCGCACTTGTCTTCACACCAAAAATCCAACTCGGTCTAGACGGGGCGTAGTGGGTGGCGACATGGAAGATCAAGCTCAAGGTGAAGGTAAGCGCTCTCATCCATCAAGATGCGGATCGGTGTCAAGGATCTACCCTCGGTCAACTCCAGATCTCCGCCAAGATCCCCGTAAAAAGATTCCGGTGCCCATCGGCAGGGGGTTTTGATAGGCTTTCAGGCGGCCCCTTTTGGTGATGACTTTATCACTATCTAATTCGTACTGTGCCCCTCACACGTTGCAGCTGCTTTTGTCTTACAGCGATTTCCAACTACTCATCACTCAAAAAAAGCTGCGCATACTCCACAAGCAATGTCCGAGTACTTATTTTCAAAACACAATATAATTCCCTAATTCAGTAATAAACCTTCCATAACAGGAAGTATAAATGCCTTTTCAGGAACACGAGGCATCGTCGTATTGTCCTTCTTCTAGTGAAGCTAGAAAAATTCACCACGATATGAATCGGACTGAGAAAGTACTTGAAACGGTCAAACGGAGGTAAGATAAGGTTATAGTGACTATGGTCTAGTCAGGATCAATGAATAACTTTATGTGTGAATTTCTCCGAGATTTAAGAGCATGAGCCTGAGCATACGGATGAACCCGAGCTTGAGCTTAACTTCATTTGCTACGTAGATCATAGCATGGACGCTAACGCCTGGCTGAATATTGAAGTCGCGATTTGGGCCATCGAAGAGTTGATAAGGAATGACGCACATTGTATACGGGTCCGAACAAGACGAGAGGAGGGGCGCCGCAAGTTATTGGATTTTGATTCGCTCCTCTGAAAACTCACTCCAAGCCTTTGACAATGATTACAGCTAAAATTGCCATTAAACGTGTGTCAAAAGGCCTTGTATCACCTCAATTTTCTCCGGGAGCCGATTTTGTCCAAATAGGATACATGATATTTGGCAACACGTATACAGCACAAAACATGCGGAGCTCAGCATTAAGATTCTCTCCCAAAGTCGGCAATATCCCGCTTCTTCACACACCCCCGAAGCAATTTCGCTCTGGGCGTACATCGCAAGGGCACATTCTACCTGTGCACGAAAAGGGGATCAAATTGATATCCCACAGGTGTCCGGGGTCCACCTCACCCTATCTAGCACGTCTTTGAAATTGTATTTCGTGCGCTCAGGCTTGACTGGGACGCTCATGCTTTGGTGACATCGCTAACATCGCACATGGCCTTGGCAACTGCAGGGGTGGGCAATCATCACTAGGAGCTGCCAGATTGACTACGGGACTGCAAACCGTGTTCTCCCACAGTGACAAGGCCCTTGACATGAAGATAGGCCAGTGCGCTTGCCATCATCGGGGATGTCAGTCAGAACCTATCTGATTTACATCTCCCCTTGAGTTTCTGACCCGCATCCTATTGGATTCCGAAACTACGCAGGTTCTAATTCAACGCTTCCCAGAAGCTTCTCTAAAACTGTCGCCCGTGTCAATTGTTGCCGAGGGTGTCTCCGAGCATAGTGCCTGACGGATCGTATTCACCGAAATAAACTCCTCCCGTTCACCCAAAATGAACCGCAAACATTTCTAGTGGTGAATAATACGGACTTCTGCGCCTCACGCCATGTTAATGATATTCTATTCGATGATACCACTCGTGTCATTTCAATAATCCACTCTTCAAGGGAGCTTTTCCCGTCCGGTTTCTGTTTCCCCTCTTGCCTCTGTAGCTCCCCTAGACTGATAGACACTGAAGCACATCTCGACCCCGTCGCCCTTGTTCTAGGTCCAAGATGAGACGTGCTGTCGCATTGTACCCTATCTATCGTGCTACGAGGACGATTCCGTTCCTTCGTGCTTTGAGCAGATCGTATCCTGTCCTTCTCAAATTCATCGCAATCTTCTTATTTTTGGTCAACCTTCGTTCTTGGCCCCTTACATGGCATCGTAAGTATTGTATTCAATATTTCACTAGACATGTTATGTTTTCTGAGTTCACAATCATAGTGCGAGTATGGAGACCCGTAGTCCAAATCAAAGTTAGACAACTTCTCGCCCAGCTCAGTTGGATCCTACAACCGCGGAAGATCAGGAACGCTAAGAATGAACAATTCTTAGAGTCATTGTCGCCCGTGGGTGTTAACCCTCTTGACATGACTTGCTCCTACAAGACTTGGGCTGGTTCGTACAATAATTCGTTTCTTCGATGCCCAAACCGTATTGACGTCGAAATGGCTAGGTCCCGACGATTGTGATTTCAACCTCCATTTAAGCAACTCGTGCTATGCTAAGGTAACGCTTGATAGAACTTTGTCTGACATATATTTAACGTCTTATTTCGTGGATAGAACCTTGACGCCGCTCGTTTCAAGACCTCAGCAACGTTTTTCCCAGCTCTTTTTACTTCCGGTGGCTGGGTCGCACTTGGAGGTGAGATCCACCAAACGCAAGTTTAGTCTAGGATACTAATTCTATCTCATAGCTACTCATTACACTTTCATTCGTGAAATTCCCATTTTGTCGAAGTATGAAATGATCTCTAACTTGCTCTGCTGGGACCAGAAATGGGTAAGTCAGATATGAATATGCTCTTTTCACACCGCTCCGTCTAACCAGGCAATAAATCAGATTTATATCGTCACTCGCTATATCACTCGAGGCAAGAACCAGAAAGGGAGCATCACCATACCGAAACTTGTTCATTCCAGCAGTACCTCATCTGTAAATGGAAAGTTCCCGTCCTACCCACCAACATCTACCCAACCGTCAGGCTCTTCGGCTATTATTGAGCTACCTGACTTCGGTCCATCTAGTACGACCTTCAAGCAATTCATCTCCACCGAAGCGTTGTCAGCGGAAGAACAAGGTGCAACACTGAACTGTATTGCAATTTCTCGAATGTGCTTCAAGTTCGGCCGAATTACTTGCCCACCATCTCTCGTGATTGCTTGCGAAGGTTTCTCTAATCAACTCTCGAAGTCGGAAATGCAATTCCAAGTACCCTATTCGCATGTGAACCCACCGCCTCATTACAAGAAACACGTCTTGCCCCTCCGTAACCCGGATCTGGACAACGGCTCTCTCAAGCGCATGAACAAGTTCCTCAAAGGCGGTTGGAGAGAGGTTCCCGAAGACCAACGGTGGTGGGAAGAGGCTTTGGGCGGTGCCATTGAAGAGAGACGTAGTGCGAATATGGAGTTGGTTGATGGCTTACGAAGTGGTATGGACGGACTGAGGGAAATGTATTTCTCAGTTGAGTAGATTTGCTCCCTCTGCTCATAATCCCCTTGTGGCGAGGAAATTCATGTCTTTCTCCCCTTTGGATTTGGCGGTTGGTGTAGTATTTCTATGTTGGACTTTTATGGTATTGGGTGTATTATTTTGTTGCTCTGTATCCTTCAGAGTCACCATCTTGTTGAATGACCATCGTTAGTCTATTTCTTGGTGTTTTTGTGTAGAAACCGTATAACGTGTAAATCAGATGTGTCTTTTGGAGCCTTTACATTCTGAATCGGGAATTGGTGAGATTAAATGATGCAGATTGTTTCTATATTCGCGGACTGCGAACCACTCCATTAGTTATATAACTTTGGGGCCAATGAAGACATTGTCTCTAACGTGAAAGTTAACGTGAACTTAGACTGATTGAAGAAAATTCAGACCAAGTTTCCTTTCAGCCTGCCCTAAACTTACCCCACAAGCCCCATCCACTGTCACGTCTTCTATAACTTGTTTCATTTCCAAATCCGAGAAGGATCGTTTGCACCGAGATATATGGAACCATACATTGAACGACTTTGGGCCGGTTATCATCACAACTACAAGAACTGCCGACTCAGTCTTTTTGAAACATCTCCAGGGCCTCTGTACCTTGCATCTTTCAACGACTCGGAGGCCGAGTGTCATTGCTAAGCCAGTAGGCAAGACAGTAGACGAAGAGTTTCAACCAGAAGCTGTATTGGAGAAATGAACACACATTATTAGGTCAAGGACAGAGAGCTAAGGAATCGACTGTTTGCTGAGTTTCTGGTGGACAATGTACGTCTTACACGCTGCATCGACTTAAATCGTGGTTATACTCACATCCGACTGAAATAGAGCCATTCGTAGTAAGAAAAAATTGGTATGACACTTTCTCGCACGCGGATTGTACATGAAGTGCCCCCAGATTATCAATCAAGGACGGTCCTATAGTCTCGGTCTATTCGCCTTGTAGCATCCTAGTGAGCTCTTCGAAGCATCACCCATGCTTTAATTCAAACGTCTCTATGCAACAGCTTATTTCGACCAATATATGGTATAAATCCCCAGATAATCTTCTCCTAAATGTTTAATGTTAAGTAGGTTTCAAAGATATCTTTTCATCCGCTCACCCATATATACCCACAGAATGATATCTGTCAAGGGCTTCTATCGTAAGCAATATTATTCTAGGAGGTCATTAGTCAAGTTAGATCTAATGGATCTGAAGTATACATCTCCTCAGGAAAGGGTGGATAAATACCGCAATAATCGTCATATGCAAGGCGTCGAACCACCGCCGGCAGCACCTGTTCGATGTGAGGGGTCAGAATCAATATTAGAGATATACTATTCTCATAATGAAGGACTTTGTTGCGTGCGATCGAGTGAAGGTCCAGTCGTAGTAGGCTTCATCATCGCCTTCGAGGAAAGATTGGGGTGAAGTATCGGGAATAAGGCTATTGTTGATAATACACGAGGTGCTCGCCCCTTTCTTCAAGTGACATGATGGCAGTTGGTATTGCATCAGCAGCTCTGTACCATGCACCAAGTGCCAGGAGCGTCCCAGTGAGTCATGAGTTGAGAATGTCCTACCACAAGCAGTTCCCTACCCAGAACTACAGATGCATACAACTGGACATCTCTGACAAAGTTGAAGTTGACAGTGTCGCGCAGATGATCGGACGCAGGGACGGTGAGTCTAGAAGACAAGAATAAGAATTAATTGCTCAGCTCGGACTCTAGTGAGAACGACTGATAGATGTAGCTACCTAGAAGACAAGAATAAGAATTAACTAGTATCTGTCAGTAGGTACTACTATAAAAGAATATAAATAAAACCACGCACTTGCTCAGCTCGGACTCTAGTGAGAACGACTGAGCGAAAGGACTCTACGTACGCGCGTCGATACTCAACGCGATGACTAAGCTACCCGAAAAGGAAACGCGCGAGCGGTGAGTCGGTATGCTCACTGAAAACTACGGTAAGTGCTACTTTCAACACGCCCACTCAGGGAGCATAAACGCGAAATGGTAGAATAAAATAAATAAACCTTTAATACATCTATTCCAACCCCAAACCCTTCACAAATCGGTCATGCTTTTCGCGAGCAAGACCCTTTGTCAGGACATCAGCAACCTGATCTCCAGTAGGTACGTATTCCGCAGTGATAACTCCATCTTCAAGCTTCTCGCGGATGAAGTGGTGTTGCACTTCAACGTGCTTCATCCGACCGTGGAAAACCGGATTCTTGGCCAACGCAATCG
Organism: Cerrena zonata; assembly: GCA_038087015.1. Taxonomy (NCBI): domain Eukaryota; kingdom Fungi; phylum Basidiomycota; class Agaricomycetes; order Polyporales; family Cerrenaceae; genus Cerrena; species Cerrena zonata. Next base: position 516,099 of record JASBNA010000029.1, read on the forward strand.
CCGATTGGTTGTCAATAAGAATTTCGGTTGGACCTGCCTTCAACATGCCTAATTCCGACAGGATGAGTCGAAACCAGACGGCTTCTTTCGCCGCTTCGGATCCTGCGACGTATTCAGCCTCAGTGCTAGAAGTTGCAACAGTACGTTGCTTCTTCGATGCCCAGGATACCGCTGCGCCGCTTAAAATAAAAGCGTAGCCAGTGGTCGACCTACGATCTACAGTGTCACCTGCGAAATCGGCATCGACGTACCCTAATAGTTCTTCTGCCTTGGAGGATCCACGGTAAGTCAACTTTAGGTTGGTCGTACCTCGAAGATAACGGTAGACTCGCATGAGGGCGTCCCAGTGAGCCTTGCCAGGGGTGGCAGCATGTTGGCTGAGAATGCCAACGGCGTAGGCGATGTCAGGACGACTGCCTAGCATCAAGTACATGAGGGACCCGAGGGCACTCTGGTACTTTCGAGCATCGATCTCTGCCAGGGAGAGTTTCGGTAAGTGTAAGTTAGCAGCAATAGGTGTGCTAACAGGGCGACAGCTCGACATGCTGTGCTGTTCAAGCACGTTCTCGATGTGCTGACGTTGAGAGATAGAGATCGTCCGAGCGGCGCGATCTCGTTCGACTTCCATGCTAAGAAGCCACTTCGGATCACCTAAGTTGGTCATCTCGAAGATTTCGGAGAGTTTGTCTTCAATGAGGAGCATGCGACGGATGCCCTCAGACTTGTCGGAGAGGAGGATCATGTCGTCGACGTAGATAGCAATGATTAGAAGCATACCATCTTCGACCTTGTAAAAAATACAATGATCAGCTTGACTCCGAGTGAAACCTAGACCTTCAAACTCCTTTCGTATTCGCTTGTACCACTCTCGACCAGCTTGTTTGAGACCGTAGACCGCCTTGTTGAGCTTCCAAACGTGACCGTCTGGAGCGCTGAAGCCAGGGGGAGATTCCATGTAGATTTCTTCATCAAGATCACCGTTAAGAAATGCCGATTTGACGTCCATTTGGTGGATTTCGAGGTCGAGTTTGGCGGCAAGGGCAAGGAGGAGTCGAATTGAGGCGAACTTGGCAACAGGAGCGAATGTTTCATCATAATCTTCTCCAGGGCGTTGCCTGTTACCGCAGACTACAAGGCGAGCCTTACGTTTGATAACTTCGCCGTTCGGACCTCGTTTAGTCTTGAGAATCCATCGACACTTGAGAATCCGTTTATCGTCAGGACGTTTCACAACAGTGAAGACATTTCCTTTAGTGAACTGATGGATTTCAAGGCCGCAGCTTCCATACCACTCAACAGCGTCAGGACGATTCATGGCATCTGGTAAATCAGAGGGATCCTTAGCCATAGATGTATAGTGAGCATGTTCTTCATCAGAATCGCCCACTGAATCGTCGTTCCAAGCGCCAGGAGGGAGAGTATGAGCTGGTGTCTTCCTTTGGTAAGAAGAGACAAAATAGCGGTCGTCGTCGTCACGAATTGGAGCAGTACGAGAGCGAGTTGACCTTCTAGGTTCAGGAGGAGGAGGAGGAAGAGGAAGAGGTTGTGGAGGAGTGTGGTCGGATTCCTGGTCAGAGTCGTCCAGAATGGCTTCGACTTGGTCGTTGTCCTCAGAATCTTCATCCTTGGGTGTCTCTGTCTTTAACAGAGCTGGTTCTGCAGCTGGAGGCGAAGGTGAGGGAGTAGGATCGAGCTCTAGGCGAACTCTGTCTCGAATACCTTGCCCTTCGTCAAAGAACACATCACGTGAGTCGAGAACGCGACCTGTATTGCGATGGAGAAGACGGTAACCACTCTTGTTAGGAGTGAACCCAATGAAGACGCATTCGAGGGACTTAGCATCGAGTTTGCGACGTTTCTCGTCAGGAATGTGTACGTAGGCTTTGCAGCCAAAGATGCGGAGATTGGCGAGTGAAGGTTTAACCCCATAGAAGGATTCATAGGGCGTAATGTCACCTTCGAGGGCACGAGTCGGAATTCGGTTGATGATCCAGGCGGCGTGGAGAATGGCATCACCCCAGTAGGTATTGGGAAGACCAGCATCACTTAACATAGACCGTGCCATCTCAACGAGAGTACGATTCATACGTTCGGCGATACCGTTCTCTTGAGGGGTGTAAGCATTGGTAGTCTCGTGATGGATGCCTTTGGATTCAAGGAAGTCGGCGAACTTTGAGGATTCGTATTCACCGCCACCGTCAGACCGAAAATAGACAAGCCGACTGCCAGTTTCGACTTCAACACGTTCGATGTAACGCATAGAGATGGTTGCAGCTTCACCCTTGGTCTTGAGAAGAGCGACCTTGAGGTGGTGAGCACGACCGTCAATGTGGGTAACAAAATAGAAGTGACCAAGCCGTGATCGAGTTTGCATGGGACCGCAGACGTCAGAATAAACACGATAGTTTACCCTTGGACTTTCGACCGATGATTTTGAGGGAATCGGACGGCGACTCTGCTTACCGTAGAGACACGGTTCACATGCTTCGGATCGTGAGGCGTGACCACCTTCAATCTTCATGCCAGTGACCATGGACTTGCGTTCCAGTCGAGCGACTGTATCAACGTTTGCATGACCGAGACGTCGATGCCAGGTTTGAATATCAGCCTTGGAGGTAGTCTCCTTGGCAACATAGAGAGACAATGACGAGGAGTCATCGAGGAGGGAAGGTGTGAGAGGTGTGTCGAACGAGGCAATGAGAGCTCGTGAGGGGAGAGAAGGGCGGCAATTGATAACATAGAGACCACCAGACTGCTTAGCTGACCCACGAATACTGAACTTCTTGTGAGTAATTACACAGCCGGAGTCTTCGAAAGAGATCTTGTAGCCTAGGCCAGTGATATTTGAGATTGAAAGTAAATTTCCGGCGAGATCGGGGACGTAGAAGACACCAGGGAGAACCGTTTGATAGGATCCACCCGTAGTGGTCTCGAAGTTGAGAACGACACGCCCACGGTGAGTAGCAAGGATGAAGCTATCATCACCGAGGCGGACACGCTTGGGAGTGGAGAGAGGAATGAGCGAGTGGAAGAACTCGCGTTGAGAGCTCATAGAGCCCGAAGCGCCAGAATCCAGGATCCAGCGTTGAACCGTGAGTTGAGAACGAGTTTCCGTAGCCACGAAAAGCTCGAGCTCTTCAGGTTCTTCGTCTTCCGTACGTGCCACTTTAGCGGTGAGTTCCTTCGGTTTGTCTTGCTTTAGCTTTTCGATCGTCGCTTGTTTCTTTCGACACTCTTCCTCGCCGTGACCTTTCTTCCCGCAAAATCCACACTTCACCTTCTTCTTTTCATCTTTCGAGTCCTTCCCCTTGCTACCAGCATTACCCCCTTTGCCCTTCTTGAATTGCCCATGCCGCGCGAGCAAGGCTATTTCAGAACCATGCTTACGATCCTTTTCTTGACGTAAAACTTGTGCCGTGACCTTTTCGGTTGTGAGCTTGTCGTCAGAGGAGGTTAGGATGGTTTTGAGGGTTTCGTAGGAAGGAGGGAGTGAAATGACGATTGCGATAGCGATGAGCTGATCGTCAAGTGATACTCCGAGGGTGTTGATGATGTGGCCCTTCTGGATGATAGAATCCATCTGGGGACCGAGAGGAGATTGGTCATCTAGGGTGCCACGGAAAAGTTCAGCGATTAGGTACGCTATAGTCTGCTTGCCTGTGCCCTGATAGTGCTCATTCAGCTTGTCCCAGGCTTCTTTCGAGCTCGTAGCATGCATGACGCCGTTCAGAGGCTCGTCCTTGATGGTGAGCGTGATCTGCGCCTTCGCTTCGCGATCGCGTGAGTCCCAGTTAGCGATCTCGGTAGATTTTGGATCTTGAGTAGTCGGGACTGGACGCGGTTCCGTTCCGTCAACGATCGGCAGCAATCCACGGATTTCCAGTACGGTTTTCACGCGGTAGCGCCATGTCGAGAAGTTAGAGCCGTCGTTTTCGAGAGACGCGATGTCAAACAGACGAGAGGAGGCCTTCGAGTCAGCAGAAGTGGTTGTCGCCATAGTAGAGGGTGTAGGTATCGATTAGATCGCAAACCCGTAGTAGTGTAGGACAGAGTTGGTGAGGTGAGTGGGGAAGATATAGAGTTGGATAGAGCTGCGAGAGAACCGCTTCGTTCTGAATGGCGGGAGCCTGAGAGTTAGGTAATGCGTTATACACCAGACCCAGTTTACGGGCGACTAAATGACCAGAGACGGGCAATGAATTCACCGAGCCTCTGGTCATCGCATTATCAAGCAGAGAGTAGAAAGAGGCAAACTAGTTACTCGCAGAGTCTGAAGTGTGGCGGAACACGAGTTAGAGTTAGACAGCGAGCGGTAGGATTAAGATTCAGAGATGTCAGATCCGGTGTTTCGTGACGGGCGGGGAACAGAGGCTGGCCTGGAGATGTACGAGACTTTATGAGGAACATCGGTATTGAATGCGTTCCTGTTGTGTTTTAGCCCTTCTAAGAAACAGTGAGATGAGAGGTATAGGTTGTTCGACAAGAGTATTTGAACGTAAAGAGACGAGAGGACTAGATCTTATTTAATGAGTTTGAGTCATAAGACTGACGGTCCATTAAATCATCCTATCTATAGGAATTCTGGTCCGAAGATGCAACTGTCAGACGTTGGCATGATGAAATCTTTCAAGTGATCAATATTACTTACCCCTAGTAGGCTCCTTCAAGTTAGGAATCATGAGCCCAGAGAGTTATTTCGACCCTTTTAGAAAGACTGCTTGGGTGTAGTTCCAGCATCAACTCGGAAGACATATGAACTTACTACACTATCGAAGGATGATTCACTGGCATTGGTGGTATGGTGACATATGATCAGTATTTGTATTTGTTATTCCGTAAAGCTATTGCCATATTTGGGACGAAGATGATCTACCGCAATAATCCTCCCGGGCCGACGAGTCCTGCCACCAACTAATCCTTCACCGGGACTGGATGCTAGGATACCAATCCCCTTTGAAGCTACTACATCTTATCTCGTAACACTTCACTCCTTACCATGTCTAGTTGGATTCCGGAGCTCCAGACAAGAAGAGTGTTTGTTATTAGGCGGCCGCAGCTTAAGTAGTACCAGTAGGTCAGTAATCATTCGTACCTGTCAGGATTTGTTCAGACATACTTCATCCTTTTGTAATCCATGCGATCTTACAGCTATCTAACTCCGCAGCTATAACTTGAGGCTCCATTGTCACGAATGGAACTGACATTGCAATCACTAGGTCCTAACGACTCATACGTAACTTCGAGTTGAACTCCGATCTTGTCTTTGGTGAAACGGAGCGCCAACATCAACCGCACTATCAGAGTTATCAATATACTATGCACCATATACAGTCAGCCGAATTCTACATGCACATTGACCCCATCCACGAAGCAGATGGAATTGAGAGGGTCTCGACATTGCATAGGCCCGGGATCCCCATGTTCACTTACTGATTCTGGCCTATGTTCTGAACCACCGCAACACCAAGTTCCGTAGCTATTATTTCTATATATCACAATTGGCGTTGATCTCTCAATCACCTCTCAGACCCGAACAAGTAACCTTCTAAAATTGCTATTGATGTTCGTTAGTGATACCCTTGATTCGCCGTCTCTACTAATATGGACTGTCACGTCAAGTACGTGAAGACAATGACCATCCTTAGTCACTCTCTGGTGACAGGAGTCTTGGTATAAGTCATCTTCTACACGTTGTATCCGAAAGAAATGTCTCATAGTTGCTAATGCTTCGTTGTCAGATTGTCTTTGCAGAATGAAAATATGGCCCTATTTGCGAGGTGTAATTGGAAAGCTATTTTCTAGCGTACCAGTCACCTATGCACAGTTTTGTTCTTGATCTCTGCGTTAGGGGTCAAGGTAACACCCGGTGCTCCCCTCAAACTATCGGGGCGATTCCAAGGCTGAAATGTTCAGTCTCGTCCCACTAGAACAATCCCGGAGTTCTTTCCGTAGGACCACACCGTCATATTGAGCCTTTAGAAATGCTTACTGACAAATGAGCGACCCCAACTGATGTCTTCCGTGATTTCAGGGCTGCAATGTGGCGTTGTTACCAAACTGAAAGCTTAGTATGGACATCTCTAGCGATCAGTGGGTACTCATCGTTCAAAATTTTCCTTCACGTTCTGGATCTTGCAAACACCTGTAATCTTGACCTCATCTGGAGCAGCGTCATGGTCCCATATAAGACCTGTGACCAAGGACGCTGCGTTCTCATCTGAGTTTCATATACCTACTCAGCTCATAGCTGCCACACCACCACAACCTCACACAGCGGAGATGCCACCATCCATTATGACCACCGTCATCGACACTCCTTCCAAGCCAGCCAACCCAATCCAGGAAGAGATATGTCACACCATTAGAACCGATGTTATAATGGCAGGCGGTGACATTTTGAAACAGAGTGCCATTGACCTAGCCAGGGGCCCTTTACTCTCATTCCTCCAACGTACACGCGCTGTAGAAAGGTTTGGGCCTCATCTCCCAGACCCAGCCGTCGACAGGAGGGTCCGTGAAGTGATCCAGTCTTGGGAGTTGGGCATCGCCCCTCACAAGCTCGAGATACCTATCAAGACCGGCGTCACCATTGGAGCGATGTCTTACAGACACACGTCGTTCGAGGTACAAGTCGCGGTTGCCCTATTCTGCTTCACCGCCGTATGCTTCGACGACAAGATCATCGACGCACAGGCACGCCGCGAATTCCTCCCAAGATACTATCACAACCAGCCTCAGTTGCATATTCTCCTCGACAAATTCCTCGAGTCAGCTCATACCTTGGGCCGCCTTGTCCCTTCATACGGTGCCAACATCATCTTTACCGGCCTTCTAGAGTACTGCAACGAGGACATCCTTCACTCGGATCAGCCCGTTGTTGCATCTCACAGCCTCAAGAAGCAAGCAAGCAATTATGTTGAATATGTCAGAATGATTGATGGGATCCCGGGGCCTTTCGTCGTTGCAATCTGGCCCGAGTCTCTGTTTCCGGACGTGAAGGAATATGTTCAAGCCCTTCCGTACGTCCTCTGCCTAGAGACATTTTGTTTATCCGAAGCTGACCACAACCTTTAGCGATGCATACGACTGGGGCAATATTGGGAAGTAAGTCTCTACATTTGTTTCCTATGAATTAATATTTACACCAGGATGACATCGTAGTGATCTCTTGTCATTCTACAAAGAGGCTTTGGCAGGCGAGAGTGACAACTTTGTGAACATATATGCGCGTCTTCATGGGAAGACTCTGCACCAGACGCTAGAGGATATAGTGGACAGGCTCGTGCAACGTGACGAGACCGTGAGAGCCATCCTTGGTGAAGGAAAGGCTAGGGATGCATGGGATAGCTTCACATCTGGATACATCCAATTCCACCTTATAGCTCCTCGTTACAAGCTTAATGAGGTTATCCCAGAGTTTTATTGATTATACGGAGCATAGACACCGCTCATCGTGTTCCTAGTTGTCTCTTAGATTAGCCTCTGATTGTCACCATATAAAGAGTGTTACACATTACATGATATGGTCTCCCTACCACATACCCCTTGAATGGCGGGTGTCATAAACAGAGTGCCGTTGACCTAGTCAGAGGCCCTATACTCTCATTCCTCCAGCGTACGCACGCTGTCGAAAGGTTTGGACCTCACCTCCCAGACCCAGTCGTCGACAAGAAGGTCCGTGAAGCGATCCAGTCTTGGGAGTTGGACATCGCCCCTCACAAGCTCGAAATCCCTATCAAAGCTGGTGTCAATTTTGGAGCGATGGCTTACAGACGCACACCGTTCGAGGTACAGGTCGCAGTTGCCCTATTCTGCTTCGCCACTGTGTGCTTCGATGATAGTGACGCACAGGGGCGCCGCGAATTCCTCCCAAGATACTATCACAATCAGCCTCGGCTTCATGTTCTCCTCGACAAAATCCTCGAGTCCACTCATGCCTTGCGTCGCTTTGTCCCCTCATACAGCGCCAACATCATCCTCACCGGCCTCTTGGAGTACTGCAACGAGGACGTCGTTTACTCGGACGAATCTGACATTGCCTCTCAAGACCTCAAGAAGGAGGCAAGAAATTATTCATATGTCAGGATGAATGATGGGATCCCAGGGCCTTTTATCATACCGATCTGGCCCGAATCCCTCTTTCCGGACATGAAGGAGTATTTTCAGGTCCTTCCGTACGTCTTCTGCTCGGAGACGTCTTATTTATCTATAGCTGACCACAACCTTCAGTGATGCGTATGACTGGGCTAATGTCACGAAGTAAGCTTCTACATATGCTTCTCATGAATGAATGCTTACATAAGTATGACATGGTGGTGATTTTTTATCATTCTATAAATAGGCTTTAACAGGCGATAGTCCTATTTCGTTTTAGTTCATCGAGAAGAAAGGCAGATGATGACCTGTATGGTCATCCGAAAAGAAAGTTTGAACGTACGAAAGGCCTCGAGATGACTAGTCACGGTATACGTCGAGAGTGAGCACGGAACTAAACGCGTGGCGTCACGGTCGTCGGTTACATGCCAATCCTCATTTATTTGGTGGTATGACATAGGGGCTCCTTCAATAATCTTTTTTACAGAAATTATGTGTCGTTTCAATTTGGACCATTGTTGTTGTCCCCAGGTGATCGGGATTACTGCACGTCAAACGATGAACCCAACTGCTTTTGATTGGAGAAATATAGGGCGTAAATGTAAGTATTACCATCTCCGAAGAAATGTGCCATATATCACGAAAGACCGTACCATTAGTGATAATTTCCAGGTTGTCAGTGTCACTGGCAGTCAGACTGTCCGAGTCGGAGGCCTGAGCCTGCCGCGATCATTCGATCAGTATTTGCTTCTGTTATTCTGTAAAGCTATTGCCATATTTGGAGTTTGATTTACCTAAGACTACCGTGACCACCGTCACGGTAGTGCCAAACTCTGACCCTCCGGTCATCCATCTCTTCGCCCACAGTGGCTGCCGGGGTGTCCAGGGCACCTTTCAGGTTGCTACAACTATCTACGTGTTGAAATGTTCTGTGCCTTCCCACGCCTAGTTGGACCAAGAACAGTGTTTGTTACCGTGACCAGGCAGCCGCAGCTTACTAGTAGTAGGTCAGTGATCATTCGTGCCTATCAGAGTGTCATATATTCTAGACTTACCATTTCTTCTTTACCTGGATGTATGTCATTATTTGTAATTCATATGAGCTGGCAGCTATCTAACTCCGCTTTCACATCAAGGTTACTAGTACAATGTCATGAATGGAATCAACTCCGCGGTCATTGGGTCGTAACGAGCTACATAACGTCACTTCTATACCCCCATCTCTCTACTAAGGTATCTTGTCCTTGGTAAAACGGAGCGCCGACAACAAGCGCACTTTCAGAGTTATCAATACAGTATGGACCATATACAGCCGGCCAATTTCACATGCGTAAAGTTGATCCTATCCACGAAGCAGACGGAAATGATAGAGTTACAACATTGCGCGGGATCCCCGCATAGCTCACTTGACCTATCTTCTGGATCGCTGCAACCTTGACATCCGTAGATATTCCTTCTGAATACCTTAATTGGTATTCAGCTCTCAATCGCCTCTCAGACCCGAAGGAGTAGTCTTCTGAAATGCTTCTTGATGCTTGTTAGCGATTCCTTTGGTTCGCTGTCTCTGCAGATATGTACTCACCGGAAAGCTGCGGCTATCCTTAGTCACTCTCCGGTGACAGGTGTCTTGGTGTAAGATCTTCTCAACATGTATCTAAAGGTAACGTCTCGGAGCTGACAATGCTTCGCTATTAGATTGTATATATGAAAGGGAAGGCGAATATTTTCTGCGAGGCGACGGAAGCGATTCTATAGCCTGCTCGTCACCTACAAACAGTTAAGTTCCCGCTCTCTGCGTTATGAGTCAAGGTAGTTGCTGGTGCTCCCCTTGCTCTATCGGGGTAATCCCAAACATAGTGCCACACTGTTCAATTGAACATTTGTGAATACCTACTGACAAATGCGCGACCCTGGCTGATATCTTCCGTGATTCCATGGCTGAGTTGTGGCGTTATTACGAAACCGAGGGCTTAGTATGGACATCTCTAGCGTTCAGCGAGCACTTACGCTTCAAGAAAAATTTCCTCATGTTCTAGGTGTTACTAACATATGTGGTCTCGATCTCTCCGAAGCGGTGTCAGTAAACCATATAAATCCTGTAACGAGGGACACTACGTTCTCATCCAAGCCTCACCTACCTACTCAGCTTACGATTTTCACGCAGTCACAACCTTGCGCAGCGGAAATGCCACCATCCATTATGACCACCGTCATCGATACTCCATCCAACCCAATCCAGGAAGAGACCATCAGAGCCTATGATATAATGGGCGGTGGTGACGTCTTGAAACAGAGTGCCATTGACCTAGTCAGAGGTCCTATACTCTCATTCCTCCAGCGTACACGCGCTGTCGAAAGGTTTGGGCCTCATCTCCCAGACCCAGCCGTTGACAGGAGGGTTCGCGAAGTGATCCAGTCTTGGGAGTTGGGCATCGCCCCTCACAAGCTCGAGGTACCTATCAAGACCGGCGTTGCTGTCGGAGCAATGTCCTACAGGCACGCACCCTTCGAGGTGCAAGTCGCAGTCGCCCTATTCTGCTTCGCTGTCGCATGCTTCGACGACAAGGTGATCGATGCACAAGGACGCCGCGAATTCCTCCCAAGACATTATCACAACCAGACCCAGCTTCATGTTCTCCTCGACAAAATCCTCGAATCCACTCATGCCTTGCGTCGTCTTGTCCCCTCATATAGCGCCAACCTCATCTTCACCGGCCTCTTGGAGTACTGCAACGAAGATGTTTTCTACTCGGACGAGTCCGTCGTAGCTTCTCACGACCTCAAGAAGGAGGCGAGAAATTATTCTGAGTATGTCAGAATGATTGATGGGATCCCAGGACCTTTCATTGTCGCTATCTGGCCCGAGTCTCTATTTCCCGACGTGAAGGAGTATGTTCAAGCCCTTCCGTACGTCTTCTGCTCAGAGCCCGAGACATATTATTTACCCGTAGCTGACTACAATCTTTAGGGATGCATTCGACTGGATCAATATTGTGAAGTAAGCTTTTGCATCTGCTTTCTATTGAACCATTGCTCACACCGGAATGATGTGGCAGTGACCTTTTCTCGTTTTACAAAGAGGCTTTGGCAGGCGACAGTGGCAACTTCGTGAACAGATATGCGCGTCTTCACGGGAAGACTCTGTACCAGACGCTAGAGGATATAGTGGACAGGCTGGTGCTCCGTGACGAGACTGTGAGGGCCATCCTTGGTGAAGGAAAGGCAAGGGATGCATGGGATAGCTTTACAGCTGGATTCACTCAATTTCACGTTCTGGCTCCCCGTTACAAGCTTTACGACGTTGTTCCAGAGTTTTATTGAGCATACAGAATGTAGACAGTGGTCATCGTGCTTAGACTCCTAGCCGCTTCTCAGATTCTATCGCAATTGTCACTTTGTAATAAGTATTACGCATTAGTTACATGACATAGTTCCTTCTCAAAGTGACGGGTGTCATTATTGACAGTGTGATCGGCACAACAAAATGGGTCTTGTATTCTTAATACTGTGACTTGTATAAGCACACTATCATCCACGTAACTTTTCAATTGATTCATTACAGCGCCAACTTGAACACCTGTCTCTAGTAGGTTCAGACGCCACAGACAGAAGCCCACAAGCTCTGGCGCGCTGGAATTGGCCGTGTTCATCATACATTGTACATATGGTGTGGCGGTCGGGCGCAGTAAAATTAGAGACCACAAACACACGAGGCAAAATATATGCGTGAGGTGATAAGATACAGACAGTGGGCAGATTGCAGGGTCAGACAGAGATATGCGGATAGAGAGCAAAAAGAACACACGAGACAAGACAATGAGTAAAAAGGGAGAAATAAAGAAGAAGATGGCCGAGCAAACATAGAATTAGAAGAGAACAACACACTGCGCTGGGTATGTGAGATAAACCGTAACCTGTCCCGAAAAGCAAATACAAAACGCAGAATTAGAAACTGAGGATCCTCTGAGTCTATTAGTTGAGATAGCCACGGCACTTGACGGAGCCACAGAGACAAGGGATCTTGTCCTGTTCAATAGGGAAGTGATAGTCTAAAGAAGATGACTGTTAGTATGACGTCAGATAGAAAGAAGGTCGAGAGCGTACCATAAGTTATCTCGCTGCCTAGCTCGATGTCCTGCTTGGCATAGATAACGATCTTCTTTTCACCGTTAATGGTGATGATCTTCGCCGTACAGTTAGGATCGCAGGAGTGGTTGATCAACCGTCTATCGAGGCAAGGAAATGTCAGGAATCCACGTTTAAGTAAGAAAACATATGAGCACGGTGACATACCCAAGGTTACCCTTCTTGGTAGCATCCACCACGAGGTCCTCGTCAATCCTGAATAGATAACTACTACCAATCCCCTGCCGCTCGTACGCCTTCTCGCGTTTATCCGCCACCTGTGCACGGATAATCTCACCAACATACTCAATGACCATCTCTCCTCTCGATATCTTCTCCATCGCGTACAATCCCCAATCGTGAATGGGGGACCTGGCGAAGCGCAGATGCTTCTTACGCGTCTGAAGCTGATTGAACTTGACTAACTCTGTCGCAGCAGATTCACCCTTGGACAAAGCCATCGCACGTTGGACTTGATTGATCTCTTCCAGCCCTTGCGCACGACGACGGGCGTTTGCACGATTAGATCGTGAAGAGGTAATCGCCTGAGGTTGAGGAGTTTCAGATTCCTGCGCTGAAGCCTCATTGGTGGTTGACCGATTGGCATACTGAGCGACATATGCCGACTTCTCTGCATGGGAGATCTTGTAATACCCTTCCGTACGAGCAGATCCCGTTACATGTACACGACGAGGAGGTGCACCAGGCTCGTGTTGTTCGGGTTCAGGTTCCTCGGTAACGGGCGGAACTTCGGGTTCTCCACCAGCCAGAGCCAGTCTGGCAAAGTACATATCCTCGTCATCTTCGCAGATACCTTGGTCTAGTGCGTCGACAAGTGCTTTGGGTCCTGAAGTACGTTTTGGCGGTACAACCGCAGGTGTCGGAGGTCGTGACTCTTCCTCTTCTTCTGGTGGTGGCGTGAACCTGACTTGTGCAACCACAGGAGGGATGTAATCGAGTTCATCTGGGATGACTTCATGAACGACTTCATCCACGGAAGGTTCCACAACCTGCTGCTTCTTGGACTTCTTCGTCTTCTTCTGAGCTTTACTAGGTAGTTCATCAAGCAAAAGCTTAGCCTTCTTCGACGGAGGTTCCTCAACATGCTGAACGACAGATGGGGATCGTTTCCTACTGGGAGTCTCCTCAGCCGGCGTAACGTCCAGGGCAACGGGTGTAGCCACAGCCTCATCCTCTGACTCGATTTCAAGTTCTTCAATGACCTTCCTCGTCTTCCTAGCTTTCTTTCTCGGCCGCTCAACTTCCTCAGCTTCCTCAGGCTCCTTCGTCGGTTCCACCACGACAGGTGTAACGGGCTTCTCCTCACGAACGCGCTTCCGCTGTTTCCGAAATGACAGACCTTTCAACGTCCTCCGACTCAGCAACTCTTCAGCACCTTCATCAATCACCTCATCTCCACCCTCCGCTCTCCTCTTCTCCTTATCCTCGCTAACCAATCTTTTGATCTCAGTGCCGACCACTTGCTCCATGATATCCTTCTCTAATAAGGCTTTAAGCTCCTGGAGATCAACTTCTCGGCACCTGCTACGATCTCATCATCGGTAAGGCGATATCTTGAAGAACCGGTTGGTCGAGTCGGAGGAGGATGTACTGAAACAGTCACAGTGTGGTAGGCCAATGTACGGGAGCCACCGTTTAGAACCATAGCAGCCCGACGTGCAGAGTCACTAGTCTGAAAAGTGACATACCAGCCTTTGTGGTCTTGGAGAACCTAAGTCAACACAAATGTTAGCATAAATTTCAAAACAAGACAAAATAAAACTTTCGTACCCTATCCACCTTGAACCCAAAAAAGAACTCCTTTACATCCTCCTCCCTCACACTCCCGCCCAACAACCCTCCGGTCCCATCGTCCACTGTAACATGATCGTACCCACTTCTCGCCAACTGCTCAAGCACAACCTCGTGTTCTCTCTGCCTTCCACTTTTCGAATAATCCCCTGACCGTCGAGATACGGGTGAAGGCGATCGTGGTCTGGAACGAATGTCGTCATCTTGGTCATCTGCGAATGCGTTGTAAAATGGTCGGCGACCACGATCCTGACGGGTAGAATGCGAGACAGGAAAATTAGGACGTGCAGGTAGAGAATGTGTTGAAGTGGAAGGTTTTGAAGCGATACTTCGAGCTTTGACGAGCAGCGGTGGAGGTGCACGGGATGGTTTGGGGGTGTAAGAGTTGTAGGAGTCATCGCGGTCACCAGAACGAGGAGTCGATTTATTTGACTCGTGGCTCCTTCCATTCAGAGAATGCGAAAGGTGAGAAACTCTCGACGAAGCATGCCTGGGAAGTTGATGATTGGTCCTCCATGAGGCACCTCCATGTGCAGGTGTCCCACTCGCACTTGACGGAGAAGCTTTCGACCAGAGAGCCGCAGCGGCGGCGGTTACTTGTTTCATCTTCTCTATTTTCTCTTTATCCCTCCTTGATCGCTCCTTCTCTTCTCTTGCCAACCTCTTCCTATCATCCAACACCTTCATTACGGCTTTCAACTTCTTCCCCTCTCCATCCAAAATGACGCACAAGTCCTCACCCTCTACGCAACTGATGCTCAAGCCCATCCCCTGTGGAAATTTCTTCCCATTTTCCTTCTCTGCACATTTCTTCGCTTCGGTATGTGAACTGAAGGTGACTAGGACAATACCTAATGCTGCACCTGTTGATTTGTCGATTTGGGGCTCGAACGATACGATGGGCCCGTAAACTGCAAAATGCCGTCGGATGTGCTGATTAGAAGATAGCGGTGATAGGTTCATGACCAGAACAGACGTTGGAGGCGGTGGACCAGCAGAATTTGAATCATACTACAAATTAGCAATACAGTAAGCACTTGCTTTTGGAAGTTCACTTTGAGCACGTACCTCGTACTTCACCTCGACAAGTTCTGTCCGTGCAGGTCTAAAAGGCGGCAATCTCTTCACCTTTGCTTTCCTAGGATCGCTTGGAATAGGTTCAGACTCGCCCTCGATCACCTCACCATTATATCTTGAAAACATTTCTTTGCCCTTGCCTTTGCCCTTCAGCCTCTCTGGAGCAACAGGACTCGCCCTTACCAGTTCGATCAAGGCTTTCCATTTCCCATCTCGATCCTTGTCAACAAGTGGATCGAATAACACTTTAAAGTTCTTTCCTGGTGGGTAAGCTTCTGGTTCAGGAGGCCATGGCGGTAACGGTGGCAATGAGTAGAGTTTTGGTGGTTCTGGCGGTCGAGGTGGAGAGGGAGGTGGTCTGGAGGTAGGTTCTGGAGGTGGTGGTGGTGTGTGTGGCGTACTTGGGGGATGATCACTAAAAGTTCGTAAGCGTGATGAGGATGCAGAAGGAAGAGCCGGGGGTGGTATAGAAGGTGGTGGAGGAGTTGGAGGACACGGTTCATCAGGAGGGGGTGGTGGTGGGAAGTCGTCCAATGGAGGTGGAGGAGGCGGTGATGGTTCTGATGGTAGAGGCGGCGGTGGAGGCGTTATGGATGGGATTGGCGGTGGGGGTGGGGGTGTCGACGGTGGTGGTGGTGGCTTTTCTGAAGGAGGTGGAGGAGGTGGAGGTTCAGAGGTAGGAGGTGGCGGCGGTGGTGGGTCATCGGAGGGAGGTGGTGGTGGCGGCGGTTCCGTTGTGGGCGGGGGAGGCGGAGGAGGTTCAGTCTTTGGTTGTGGTGGCGGCGGTCGTAAGCGAAAGGATATTGCAGGAGCTTTAGGATTGAGTCCAATTTGTTGACCATTTAGATCGGTAGTAGGCAACTTTGCGACCGGCCTTGTGTGACCATTGGAACCATTGATTTGAGGTTGAGAGGACGACTGCTGCTGAAAGAGAAAAGATAAGCTTACAATCTCCCAAGAACCACGGACAATGTTAATTCACTCCACTGGGATCTGGCGACGCTTTAGACTTCCAAGAGATCTCGACGTGTTTCCCTTTCTGAGAGTATCTGGATGCGCTCGGCCCTGTAGGCGGAGAAGGGCCCGCGGGCGCAACGTGTCCATTGACTCCATTGGTGAGCGTGTCTGCTCGAGGGCCCTTGGGAGCCTGGATGTGTACACGAGCATTAGTGAGACTGCGGGGACCTGTGGGCGGAGTGGCTCCTAATCGTGAAGAAGACGCGGTAGTGGGAGATGGTTGAGACGGTGTGGCTGAAGAACTTGATGCTGCTAATGAGTGCAGCAACGCTCGAGGAGCTCGCGGCGGAGCCTTGCCAGACATCGCCAGCGGTGGCGACGACGAGCAGACAGGGCAAAAGATGTGTTTTAGTGTGGTGGTGGTGGCAGGGAAAGAAGCGTCGGCGCGAGAGTCATGCAGCACATCTTCAGCACTGGCCCAAACAGCGAAGAACCTTATTCTCTCGTCTTTTTTTCTTTTCCTTTTCTTCTTCACTCATTCGGATGCATAGGGTTGATCTTGTCTTCACAGAGCTCGAACAGAAAAAGAAACAGAGACAGCCAATTTTCTTACGAATTCTCCTAATTACATTGTATTACGCCCCCCTCTGACATCTTGCGCCCAAACAAACACCTCATGTTACACTGTCCACTTCCTGTCCACATGTCCAAAGCCCGCATGTAACAACCTTCCGCATGCCTGTCGAACGTTTCCCAGGGAATTGAAGCGTTTGCGAAGAAAAGGCGACCGCTGGCAGTTCTATGGGTTTCACATCTGAGACCCTATGATCGACAGTGCGCTCGTGTTGGTGTGTTCGTTGGTGAGCATCAACGAAGGCTAGAAAGCAGAAAGTTCAAAGTATTTTCTGGTGACAATCGAAACAATGAAAGCGGAAAGAAACAAGGCTCTCAGGCTATGACCCGAGCGGAGTTTCAATTTCAAGCTTTAAGCGCCGTAGTAACTCGCATTTTGTCCGAATACGTTTAGACCATTCGATGTGCACATAAAAATTCGAACACTCGGTAAGTATAAGTACACATTTTCTATTCATGTTAGTTACACCTGTGCGTTCGTTTTCAAAGCACCAGCGGAGACACTCCCTCCAGCAACCGGTCGAGTAAGCTTGTTTGCACCAGCCTTGACATTGAAATTAGCACTTGCAAAGCTATCCAAGTTCGGTGTACCTATTGAAAATGATGTTCATAGTTTATCTTTGCGCAAACAAATAAATACCCACTAATGTTCCGCATGGCAAAGAAAGTAGCATTCATTTGATGGGAATCAATACTCAACGCAAAGAATCCTCTGTACGAGCCTTCGCTCCATTGCAAGTCGTGATTAATGCCGACCAGAACTTGAGAAATAGGATCCGCTATTGCTGGTGTGACACCAGCGCCGAAGGGTGAGGAAGAGGTGACGGCTGTTCCTCCGAATTCAACGCCGATAGCCCCCTTGCCTGAGACGGGGTCGTAGCTAGATGATGTTAGATTTTGCTTTTTCAAAGAAAAACTCAGAAAGAGAAGGACTGACGTTGTAGTGTCGTTGGGGTCTACAGGGTTATTTTATTAGGTATATTCATGCGAAATAGTATATTATGACTTACGAGCGAGGTCAGACACCCAGTTAGCATGAGAGTCTCCCGAGAGAACGATAGTGTTGTCGATGTGATTGTCATAGAGATGGTTCAGGATACGATTTCTGTTGGCTCTGTATCCATCCCATGCGTCCTAAATCAAAGTGAGAACTAACTTCCATTTACTAGTTATCTCGAACATGACTTACGACATCGACTACGAGTTTGCATTCTAATCAGTAAATCCATATCTGGTTCAAACGATATTGGCACTCACAACCACCCGACTCGTTCAACTGAGTGAATACAATTTGTTGGCTATCCTCCAAATAAGTCGAGTGAAATTTAATGAGGCAAATATTACGAACCCGACCACTCGCCAGATTGCTCCACGGGTTTTTGATTGTGAGAGTGTGTTGTAGAACCCTACACATATAAAATGAATACAGGGAAACTAATGAATGCATGCGATTAAAATCATCAACGTACACTCTTCTTGGGCAGCACCCATGAGAGATCGATTTGGGACGTCAGCGATAGAGTTTATGACTGTTTGTGTATCAGCGTGGGTGCCCGTCAAAGGTTTCGAAATGTACTCACAGTCTAGACAATAATATTCGAAACAAGAGGGTATGATCAGACCTGCATGCTTCTGAACTATGAAACTTTATTTCGTACCCGTATTATAGTAAAGCTGTTTTAAGTCAGCATCATACTATCAATGGTCCGAGTAGGTATGTACTCACATCAGTGATATCTCGATCGTATTGACCTAGGTGAAAACGTCAGATAGTTCTTTTCATACACTCACAAAAAATGCATACGAGTATCGAGCATAGTCAAGTCCTACACTCGGTAATCAAGGTATGCTAAACTTTGAGGAAGTAAAAGACCTACCAACAACTTGCCAATTTGGAAGTTACGCCAAATACGAAGTTTGTCATCGACATTGACTTGACGAATAGGCATCCATTCATGATACGCCCGTACACCAGCCATCTTACGATCACTGAAACATGAGCCAGAAGGGGAGAAACCACACCCTATAGTCGAGTCGTTGCTATTGGCAGTTCCAGCTTTCCACGACTGATCAGCAACTTCATGGTCGTCCTGTGATGCCATGTTAATTATCTAGCAATATATTAAACATGTCGGCTTACCCAGACTGTAATCCAAGGACCGCTCTCATGAGCGAATCGTAAGCTTTCATCAGTACGATATTGATTCAAACGTTGACGATAATCTGCGATCGTTGCAAGTTCGCGACCAAGGACTTGGCGGCCAATACGAGCACTGAAAACTGTGATTAGGCTTATCCATATCGTGCGACGTGTGACTTACCCATTTCCAAGTGATTCATAGATCTTAAAAAAATGGTCAAGACCATAAGGGTGGAAACAGTGGAAGAACGTACATAGTCTCCGAGATGAACAAACAGATCAGGTGTCACGTTGTGCGCAGCAACACCATAGGCATTGAAGTAACCATCCTGGAACCGGGAGCAACTAAAAACGGCGAGTGTCAATGGCTTGCCTCCATTAACTCGATTGGCAGGTGCTTTGAACGAGTTAGCCGGACCGTATATACGATAACTTCAAAACATACTATTAGGGCTCGAGATAGTTCTTGTTGTTCCAACTGGGCTAACACTCTTGGGATTGATACAGTCGGCAAACTGGTACCAATACTTCGTATCCGGTTTCAACCCTGTAGCTTCAACCTTTAAGGTAAAATCGACATCGTAGGAGGTGAACGCTTCTCCAGAGTCGATAGCTTTCCCGCTAAGCTGAGGATTGTTGAAGATTTTGAACGACAAACAAATGGGAACGCTCTGGTCCGGTTGGGGCCCTGTGCTGGACGCTGGTACAGCACGAGTCCATAGGAGAACAGAAGTATCAAAGGGATCTCCCTTCAATAAACAAGACCTCAGTTTTTACCAACAAGGATCATTTTCTATACGTACACTTGCGACTAGGACACATGGGTAAGATGTTATCAATATCAAGCTAAAGACATTTCTTTTGACATACCTGAGTGAGTAAAGTTCACACCGCCACTCCAAATGAACGGTGCCTGATATGAAGAGTTGAGTTAAGCATGAATACGCCGGACATCACACTTACATTGCTAAAGTCACCGCCATAGAAGGTTGGATAATGTTCATCAGAGAATCCTTCGTTATTGACTGTTTGTCGTTTAGCCAGCTCTACATGCCGAGCATGAATAGCACGCGTGTCATGCGAAAACTATACGAGCTATGGTCACCTTATACCGGATGCTATGAGAAACATTCGCACTTACGTCCGAAATTCCTATGAAAGGCGAATGGTACGCCAAGTTGCGATCAAGAAGCTCTGTCCCATAAACAGCAGTAGCCACTGCTAAGATAAAAGATGGCACCGAAACCATCTGGTTTTTTGGATGGAAATGTGCGACTCTCACCTATGAAAGCGGAGACCAGATTTAATTGTGGTCGTTACGGTAGTGCTTTATACCTGTAGCATCAGGTGCGTGGACACCTGGACACTGATAGCGTACCGTATGCTACTTGTAACGTTCGCGAAGAGCGTTCGTACATAATCTCCTAAACCCCACCTTGACGTACGCACGTTCGTACTCCAAAGTACATAGAAGCAAGGAACAGACAGAACCTGCGATAATAAGTTGCGCTGGTCTCCTAAACGGGCCGTCAAGTGTGAACAATTTTACACTCAAAGAAGGCCGAAGTCACAACCGATGGATGGTGCGGTGTCTATTCCAACGATAGTTTCAGATCATGCGGTATCCTCTCCTAGGTCACACTGGTCAGTACACCAATGGCATCATTCCGATTGTAGATTTAAGCTTACCAAGAAAGTTAGTCGGGATTCCTTTATGGCATCAAGCTGCACATGTCTAGGTCTAGATATCGTACAAGTTATTTATAAACCCCGGCCAAGACTTGCGCCTCTTGAGTGACAGTTGGATATTGGAAATGGATATTCTACCTAGAGTCAATGCCAATGGTGATATCACCGCATTCAAGAGAAGCATGACAGTTGGAAGTGATCGGAGTGAAATTTCGTATCGAGATGTGAAATACATTGCAGTTCGTACGCAAGTTATGAACTATTGGGTAAAGAATGGAAAAATCTGAGAATAATTATAAGCTCATAACGAGTAGAAGTAAAATATCACTTTCGACGCACCTGGAAGTACCGTAGCTTAGTAGTTTCCGGATACCGTGGTTCCACAGCATGGCACTGCGATGCTCCTTCATGATACATGCCTTTCATACAGTGAATCCTTATGCTTGAGCATAATTTGTATTGTGAAATATGAGTGCTTGAGTACCGACATCATGAGGGCAGCAGAAAAGCGGACGTCCCTGTGTAGCCTTCCCCAGCAGTGCCAGCACGCGCTTATTTATCTTCCATTGTCAGC